>CM044354.1:7502716-7670216 GCA_024294585.1 Vipera latastei | reverse complement strand
AATCGCACCGTGTTTCCCACAGCAATCAAACCTCCAAAGGATCGTTTCTTTTTTTAAAAGACCTTACCCCTCTGGTCATGCCAGTTCCCCCCCCACACACACACACACCGGTCTTCTTAAGTTTTCCATGGTAGACTGCTCTTGAGCCTGGAGGCTCCATTCGGATGCAAAGGTCACATTAGCATTTCTGGATGACCTCCACAGGACTCACCCCATTCGAACACAGGCGGAGGCCGAGGCCGCAGGGGCTGAGGTTGGCTTTCGGTAGGGGGTCTGGACATGTGGGACTAGACCCCGTGCAGAGGCTTTCCAAAGCACATTCGCTCTCTTCCTGGCACCGTTGTCCCAGAAGTTTAACGACACAGTTCTGCTCGCAACAGAGTCCTTCACTGGGGCTGTAAAAAAAAAAGGAGCTGAAACGTTAAGAGACGGCCTCTAAAGACAAACGGAGCGTCTTACGCAGGTAGTGTTCTGAACCAGCCCTCTTCTGGCCTTGTAATAAGGCAAACCCCTATTCAAAAAGAAGAGACTGGAGAGCGTCCAAGGCTAAAAGGCATCTGCCAAGATTTATTACGCAGTTAACAAAAACACTAGAGCTTGTCTTCTCAAACGGAAAAGTTGCTTTCAGCAACCAGCCCCTCCCCAAACACTCCTTTTATAGAGAGCTCAGGGCGTGGTCTCCCTGTGCCTCCTCCCGAGGAGTCCCGCAGTCTTTCTTTGTTTGTTCCTGCTCGACTGCCTCCTGCGTCGGGCGTCCTTGAACAGGGCCAGCTGTGGGTCATCTTCCTCCGCACTCTCGGGCTCACGCAGCTGAGAAGAGGTCCCCGGCTGCGGGCTCTGCAAAGCCTCCAAACCATCATCAGCCGGTTCATTTCCCTCCTCCCCCTCATCTGACTCATCCGATACATCGGAGACGGCTGTCGGACCCACAGGCTGGCCCTGAGTCACAACAGGTAGTCCTCGACTTACGACCGCAACGGAGCCCAACATTTCCTCTGCTAAGCAAGACGGTTGTTAAGTGAGCCTTGCCCCCATGTTAATGCCTTTCCTCCTGCAGTTAAGAATGCTTCTGCTAGGAGGAAGCTCTTGTGGGAAGAATCCAGAGAAAGAAATATTTGGGGGAAATATTAAAGAGGCAGAATATTATATATTTCCCCAAAGGATCTTAAAGGCAGAAGCCAACCCCCCCAACCCTCAAGTCTCTCTGCCCCCAACAGAAACCAGGTCTGCAGAAATGCAGATGTGATGATCTTGTCAGAAAGATTGGAGCCAGGAAGCTGGGATGAGAAAGACAAAGATCCCTAGAATCAACAATCCCTCGCACCCCCAAAAAAATCCAACACAGGACATAGTCATCAGCCACAGATCCAGGGAAGCAGGATATGACCTTTGGGACATAATAGGTTTAACCCATCACCATCAGAATACCAGAAAGGCACTCTCAGACTCTGGCTAAAGTTCATGCCGCAGAAACAACTCCAAACACAAAAGCCCAAGAAGGTATAAAAACCCACCACTCCCAGCTATATGTGGTCACTTTTTCCTCCAGAGCCATCTTTCTGTCTGGCTCTGCTCTTCGATAAATTGCAACTTCTTTGTAAAGCAGCCTCCATGTTGATTATTCCCAGTTTGGACTAGACCCTGATGAAGATTTTTCTTTCGACATTATTCTCTTGCCCCTCCCACCCTAACTTAGGCACGAAAGTTGCCTGGGTGACATCGAACCAATCACTAGGAGATGCTGAGTTCTAGTCCCGCCTTAGGCGTGAAAGGTGGCTAGGCAATTCGGGCCAATTAACGGGAGACGGTGAGTTCTAGTCCCGCCTTAGGCATGAAAGCTGGCTAAGCAGTTTGGGCCAATCGCCAGGAGATGGTGAGTTCTAGTCCTGACTTAGGCAAGAAAGGCATCTGGGTGACTCTGAGCCGGTCCCCCATTCTCTCTCTGCCACCTCACAGGGCTGTTGTGGGGAAAACAGGAGGAGGAAGGAGTACTAGGTATCTTCCCTGCCTTGGGTTATTCATAAAAATAAAGCCAGGATGTAGGAGCCATCTTGGCCCAGTGGCTAGAATGCAGTATTGCAGGCAAACTCTGCCCACAGTCTGGAGTTTGATCCTGACCAGCTCAAGGTTGACTCAGCCTTCCATCCTTCTGAGGTCACTAAAATGACGACCCAGATTGTTGGGGCGGGGCAGAGACTGACTCTGTAAACCACTTAGAAAGGGCTGTAAAACACTATGGAGCGGCATATAAGACTAAGGGCTATTGCTTAGTTGCAATAATTTAATATTAAATAAATTTAATAATGTTAATTTAATATTGGTTGCACGAATTGGCTAGGTCTATTCCAGTTAAAAGAAGGACTGGAGGGTGACGTGATAGCAGTCTTCCAATATTTGAGGGGCTGCCACAAAGAAGAGGGAGTCAAGCTATTCTCCAAAGAACCTGAAGGCAGGAGAAGAAGCAATGGATGGAAACTAGTCAAGGAGAGAAGCAACCTGGAACTAAGGAGAAACTTCCTGACAGTTAGAACAATTACGGTAACCAGTGGAACGACCTGCCTCCAGAAGTGGTGAATGCTCCAACACTGGAAGTTTTTAAGAAGAGACTGGACAACCATTTGTCTGAAATGGTATAGGTTTCCTGCCTTAGCAGGGGATTGGACTAGATGACCTCCAAGGCCCCTTCCAACATCATCATCATCATCATCATCATTTTTTTTTTTATTATTATTATTATTATTATTATTATTATTATTATTATTATTATTATTATTATTATTATTATTATTATTATTATTATTATTATTATTATTATTATTCAAGGAGAGAAGCAACCTGGAACTAAGGAGAAACTTCCTGACAGTTAGAACAATTAACCAGTGGAACAACCTGCCTCCAGAAGCTGTGAATGCTCCAACACTAGAAGTTTTTAAGAAGAGACTGGACAACCATTTGCCTGAAATGGCATAGGGTTTTCTGCCTGAGCAGGGGGTTGGACTAGATGACCTCCAAGGTCCCTTCCAACTCTGTTATTTTGTTATTCTGCTACTGCTATGTGTCTTTGTGAGTCGCTGAGAGCGGGTCGGGCAGCCACATCAATTTTCTTAAATAATTACATAAATAATGTAAATAAACAAATAAACATACAAGCCCAATTTGTCGCCGTTACCTGCAGGATGCTCCTGGTTTCAACCGGCACTGGATCCCCCTCGGCTCCCCGGCACCGTAGCAGCAGGCGTCCTCATTGTCGCTCCCAACGTCGCACTCTTCCCCCGGATCCACGATCTGGTTCCCGCAGATGGGACGGTCGGTTTCTGGAAAGGAAGACAGAGAAGAGGGGAATCGGTACTATTCCCGGGAGGAATTGACAAAAGTGGCTTGATCCTGTGGAATTCGGCCCGGAGCAGAAGTCAGGCAATCCCATGCCTATCTGCTGCAGTGAGCATTACTGGCACAGTGGAGCCTCTGTGCTCTGTGGCAGTCTACCTGCCAGACTCCACAGCTTAAAAGAAGGGGGGCTTGATTTCATCCCTTGCTTCTCAGCTTCTCAAAGGTATTGGTGAAAAATACTGTGGCGCCTCCCTGAGCAGAGAAAGTCTACCTTTCAACTGGCTTTCCGACGGGGGGGGGGGCGAGCCGCGCAATCGCCATTCTCAGCCAGCTTTCAACAGGCAAAGTCAACGGGTGTTTGTCCCAGCCTAGGTGAGTCCTTGTTCTGCTCACAAGGAGAAACCCCTCTTCCAAGAAACAAGCAGGAACCGCAGAAAAAACCCAAACCCCTTTTATTATTCGCAGACCTGAGTCAGTGTCCAAGGCAAACAAACACAGTCCACAGAAATTCCATCCTCAACACGACCGGTTGCCCTTGGCAACCAGCACCTCCCACACCTTCCCTTTTATAATTCAGGCCAGGCGTGGCTTCCTAACGCCTTCTCCTTTGCCTTTGGAGCCGCCCCATTGCGTTCCTCTGTCCTACTCGCTTCTCTTGCCGGCGCTTTCGTGCATCCTGGATATTTCCCAGCTGTGCTTCATCACTGTCCGACTCAGGCTCCCAGCACAGCTGTGTCTCAGCCTGAGCGCGAGTAGAGGGGCCGGGCTCCTCGTCAGACTGTAAGTCTCGGAGCTCCTCAGAGCCTTCCTCTGACTCTGATGTCACTCCAGGCCCCTCCTCCTCCTCATCTGATTCCTCAGACTCAGCTGCCGGATCCACAGGATGGTGAGGAATCACAACACACAGGCAGAGGTTGTCTACCCATATTTCTCAGCCAACAACAGGATGAGGGTCATTGTCTTCCTGCTTGGCATCAATTTGGGCACAATGGGAAGCTTGCTTAGATAACACCTTAGTTCAGGGGCTCTTCAAATGTGGCAACTTTAAGACTTGTGGACTTCAACTCCCAGAATTCCTGGCTGGCTGAGGAATTCTGGGAGTTGAAGTCCACAACTCTTAAAGTTGCCAATTTTGAAGAACCCCCCCTCCCCCGCCTTAGTTCCAATTCACTCTGAACAGCAAAGTGGAGTTTCCACGCAGAGGAAGACTCTACCTTATATGACTAAATGATAGAGATTGGCCATAGAGAGGAATTGGATAGAGCAGAGCAGTGTTTTCCTGACTTGGCCACTTTAAGAGGCGTGGACTTCCACTCCCATATTCCCCAGCCAGCAATGGGAGTGGAAGTCCACATCTCTTAAAGTGGCCAAGTCTGGAAAAACTGATCCGGCCACTGCTGTTAATCCAGGATCCTTGGAACTCCCCACCACCAGAAATCGAATCTTTCAAAATGGATTTTTTCGACAACAAAAGATCCAAACTCAAGTCGGATCGTCCAACCTGCAAAACATCGATCCTTCTTGTGCTCCAGAATATTTGAAATATAAGCGATGCTACATGGAGAGAATTTATCATTATTGAATTCAGTCCCATCTGTGGCATAATTGAACATCAGGAATTTTCCCCGGCTGGTGTTGAGGTCAAAACGGGAACATTCTTTGGTCTGGTCGTGCTGTAAGAAAAAGTTGCAGAGAAAGAAGCAGGGTGGGTATTTGGGGATGGAGCTAGAAGACCTCCCAGGTCCCTTCCAGATCTGTTCTGATTCTGATCTTTTAAAATTTAAAGGATTGTCACCCAAAAAAAGGAAGACTCACTGGCGCCCCCAGGCTGTGGCCAAATTCATGCGCCAGGGTGATGTGGATCATCCTTGGAGGGAGCAACTGGCCATATTTCTGCAGGGTGATCAGCCCCGTGTTCAGAGATGCTTCTTTCTCCAGGAAATGCTGATATTTTGAGCAAATCCCTCCAGAGTCTCCTGTAAATGAAAATCATAGTGAAGAAAGAACCAACGAAGACTTCTGCTTGCACAGCCAAAAATCCTTGATAGGACTTGGAATATGGCATCCAGTTTTGGTTGCCACGACATAAAATGATGTTGAGACTCTAGAAAGGGTGCAGAGAAGAGCAACAAAGATGATTGGGGGACTGGAGGCTAAAACATATAGGGAACGGTTGCTGGAATTGGATATGTCTGGTTTAATGAAGAGAAGGACGAGGGGGGACATATAATAATAATAATAATAATAATAATAATAATAATAATAATAATAATAATAATAATAATAATAATAATAATAATATAAAGTTGGAAGGGACCTTGGAGGTCATCTAGTCCAACCCCCTGCTAAGGCAGGAAACCCTATACCATTTCAGGCAAATGGCTGTCCAGTCTCTTCTTAAAAACCTCCAGTGTTGGAGCATTCACCGCTTCTGGAGGCAGGTTGTTCCACTGGTTAATTGTTCTAACTCTCAGGAAGTTTCTCCTTAGTTCTACGTTGCTTCTCTCCTTGGTTAGTTTCCATCCGTTGCTTCTTGTCCTGCTTTCAGGTGCTTTGGAGAATAGCTTGACTCCTTCTTCTTTGTGGCAGCCCCTGAGATATTGGAACACTGCTATCATGTCACCCCTCACCCTTCTCTTCATTAAACTACACATACCCAATTCCAGCAACTGTTCCTTATATGTTTTAGCCTCCAGCCCCCTAATCATCTTGGTTGCTCTTCTCTGTACCCTTTCTAGAGTCTCGACATCTTTTTTACATCGTGGTGACCAAAACTGGATGCAGTATTCCAGGTGTGGCCTTACCAAAGCATTGTAAAGTGGTATTAGTACTTCACTTGATCTTGATTCTATCCCTCTGTTAATGCAGCCTAGCACTGTATTGGCTTTTTTGGCAGCTGCAGCACACTGCTGGCTCATATTGAAGTGATTGTCTACTAGGCCTCCGAGATCCCTCTCACAGTTACTACTATTGAGCAAGGTACCACCTATACTATACCTATGCATTTGATTTTTCCTGCCTAAATGTAGAACCTTACTTTTTTCACCATTGAATTTCATTTTGTTAGATAGTGCCCAGTGTTCGAGTCTGTCCAGATCCTTCTGTATCTTAAGCCTATCTTCTGGAGTATTGGCTATTCCTGCCAGCTTGGTGTTGTCTGCAAATTTGATGAGTTCCCCATCTATCCCCTCATCCAAATCATTAATGAAGATATTGAAGACCACTGGGCCCAGAACAGAGCCCTGGGGCACCCCACTACACACTTCCTTCCATGTAGATGCGGTTCTACATGATAGGAGTCTTCCAATATCTCAGGGGCTGCCCCAAAGAAGAGGGAGCCAAGCTATTCTCCAAAGCACCTGAAGGCAGGACAAGAAGCAACGGATGGAAACTAATCAAGGTCTGAAATGGTATAAGGTTTCCTGCCTGAGCAGGGGGTTGGACTAGATGACCTCCAAGTTCCCTTCCACTTCTGTTATTCTGTCTTCTGTAAAAGTTCAGAAGAGAAGGACTAGGGGAAGGGGGGAACATGATAGCAGTCTTCCAGTATTTGAGGGGCTGCCACCAAGAAGACGGGGGGCATGGGGGTTTCAATCTATTCGCCAAAGCACCTGAAGGCAGAAGAAAAATCAACGGATGGAAACCAAACAAAGAGAGAAGCAACCTGGAATTAAGGAGAAATTTCCTAACAGTGAAAACAATTAAATTAGTGGAATGGTTTGCCTCCAGAAGTACTGGGTGCTCCAACACTGGAGGCATTGGTCCGAAATGGTACAGGTAGTCCTTGACTTACGACCACCCTTGAGCCCATAATTTTGGTCGCTAAGTGAGGCATTTGTTAAGTGAGGCAACGGAGCTGTCGCTGCTCAACCTCAGGACCCTTTTCTGTGGGAGTTGGAAGGTCTGGTGGGCAGGTCAGAATCCCACGGGAACCTCACCTGGTTGCCCACTGAAAGCAATGCCGAGGATGCCACTGTAATCCCGGTCGGTCAGCAAGTAAGACAAGCAGTAACCGTTCCAATTGGTTTTTGAGTGCAGCAGAAGCAGCATCTCCGGACTGAGGAACGGGGTCTGTGATGGGTCCTCTTCTCGGACGATCTGCAGAAGAGGGAGAATCCCAAATCAGGAAGGGAAATCCTAATGACAAATTCCCCGTAACCCAAAAGGAGGTGGGACCTACCGTGATCGTCTTAACTTTGAATTCGATGGTCCCGATCCGGCCAAATTCAGCCGCTTCGTAAATGGCGTTCACAGCTTTTACATAGCTGGCAATCTAGGGGGGGGGGTTGAAAGGAATTTCCGGAGATATCTCTTGACTGGGTTCACACAATGCTTGGATTCCTAGGGTCATACAACACATCCGATTCTGCCACTGTAGCTCAGTGTTTCTCAACCATGGCCATTTTAAGGGGTATCGACTTCAACTCCCAGAATCCCTCAGTCAGCCCTTGGCAACTGTATGACGCATGGACTTCAACTCCCAGAATCCCTCAGTCAGCCCTTGGCAACTGTATGACGCATGGGCTTCAACTCCCAGAATTCCTCAGTCAGCCCTTGGCAACTGTATGACGCATGGACTTCAACTCCCAGAATCCCTCAGTCAGCCCTTGGCAACTGTATGACACATGGGCTTCAACTCCCAGAATTCCTCAGTCAGCCCTTGGCAACTCCCAGAATTCCTCAGTCAGCCCTTGGCAACTTTATGACGCATGGATTTCAACTCCCAGAATTCCTCAGTCAGCCCTTGGCGACTGTATGACGCATGGGCTTCAACTCCCAGAATTCCTCAGTCAGCCCTTGGCAACTTTATGACGCATGGATTTCAACTCCAAGAATTCCTCAGTCAGCCCTTGGCGACTGTATGACGCGTGGACTTCAACTCCCAGAATTCCTCAGTGGCCATGCTGGCTGGAGAATTCTGGGAGTTGAAGTCCGTACGATGTCAAGTAGCCAAGCCTGAGGAACACTGCTAATATCCAGTCCCATTTAGCCCAGCTTAGCATCATGTGTGAATGCAACTACAGAATTAGCTTACCCTCCCCCAGAAACTCAGAGATGAGGATGACAGACATGCCCAGGAAGAGGGCATCCTTTGCCAAATCCCACGCTCCCACCTAGAAATGACATGGCAACTCACCAAAGGCGGGGCTAGGCAAAGAGGGACCTGTCCTAGCTCTGCCTCCTTTTATCTTGACCCTCATCTTGTCCCAAAAGTGGTTTTTCAGGAGGCAACTGGACTTGCTTGTTTTTCCTTGAAGACGTTTCGCTTGTCCTTCAAGAAGCTTCTTCAGCTCTGACTGGAGGGTGGGGGATGGAAGGACTGATACTCCGTGCAGATAGCTGGTCATTTGCATTCTCTTCAAGAGTTGTTGAGGCCACCTGGAAGTTTGACCCACAGGTAAATCTCCAGGTGGCCTCAAGGACTCTCTAAAAGAAGGCAAATGACCAGCTGTCTGCAAGGAATATAAATCCTTCCCTTCCCCACCCTCCAGTCAGAACTGAAGAAGCTTCTTGGAAGGAGAAGCGAAATGTCTTCAAGGAAAAACCAAAAAAGTCCACTTGCCTCCTGAAAAAACAGCTGCCAAAAAAGCCAACACAGCGCTAGGTGGCGTTAACAGAGGGATAGAATCAAGATCAAGTGAAGTGTTAATATCACTTTACAAGGCCTTGGGAAGGCCACACCTGGAATATGGCATCCAGTTTTGGTCAGCACAATGTAAAAAAGATGTTGAGACTAGAGTGCAGAGAACAGCAACAAAGATGATCAGGGGTCTGGAGGCTAAAACATACAAGGAACGGTTGCTGGAATTGGGAATGTCTAGTTTAATGAAGAGAAGGACCAGGGGGGACATGATAGCCATGTTCCAGTATCTCAGGAGCTGCCCCAAAGAAGAGGCAGTCAAGCTATTCCCCAAAGCGTCTGAAGGCAGGACAAGAAGCAACGGATGGAAACTAACCAAGGAGAGAATCAACCTGGAATTAAGGGGAAGCTTCCTGATAGTGAGAACAATTAATCAGTGGAACAACCTGCCTCCAGAAGCTGTGAATGCTCCAACACTGCAAGTTTTTAAGAAGAGAATGGACAGCCATTTGTCTGAAATGGTATAGGGCTTCCTGCCTGAGCAGGGGGTTGGACTAGATGACCTACAAGGTCCCTTTCAACTTTATTATTATTATTATTATTATTATTATTATTATTATTATTGTTGTTGTTGTTGTTGTTGTTGTTGTTGTTGTTGTTATCGTCATCATCATCATCTTTGGGGCAACCATGACCGGGATGACTGAGAACTTCCATAGACCCTCCTGTTCATCCTTTTTTTTTCTTTCTTTTTTAAAAAGAAAGTTTGCATACCTGGGCGATCACGGCTTCCACAGAGCCAAACCGTCGATAGAAAAGGTGGTCTGCTTGAAGATGAAGCAAGCAGGAAGTTTTTGAATAATTCAAACTCCTCCTGGGCCGATGAGGGTGGTTAGCCTGTGGAGAAACCAGGGAGCAGGTGGGCGAGAGAATGAATCATTTATACCTGGAGCGAAAGAAGGTGAGAAGACGTATCGGAGGCTGAGTTACATAAGACCAGCCTCCAGGAGAGCTACAGCTAATCTTCAACTTATGGCCACAACTGAGCCCCAAATTTACATTGCTAAGTGAGACAGAAGTGTTAACTGAGTTTTGCCCTCTTTTACGACCTTCCTTGCCCCAGTTGTTCAGCGAATCACTGCAGTTGTTAAGCCAGTAACACGGCTGTTAAGTGAATCTGGCTTTCCCCGATTGACTTTGCTTGTCAGAAGGTCGTAAAAGGGGGATCACATGAACCCGGGACGCTGCGACCGTCATAAATAGGAGTCCGTTGCCAAGCGTCTGAATTTTTATCCCGTGACCGTGGGGGTGCTGCGATGGTCGTAAGTGTGAAAAATGCTGATAAGTAACCTTTTCAGTCATGCTGTGTCTTTAAATGGTCCCTAAATGAACTGTTGTAACTCGAGGACTACCTGCATATGGTTAGCCATGGATGCTTTTTACCTTTGCTGTTAGCCGCTGCTGGAAATCTTGCAGTTGTTTGTGCAGTGTCTGAGCCAAGGATGCTGATTTGGGGTCGTGCAGAAGTTTATAATCTGCAAGATACATCATCTGTGTTCTGTCCTGGGTCTTTCTTTCTTTCTTTCTTTCTTTCTTTCTTTCTTTCTTTCTTTCTTTCTTTCTTTCTTTCTTTCTTTCTTTCTTTCTTTCTTTCTTTCTTTCTTTCTTTCTTTCTTTCTTTCTTCTTTCTTTCTTTCTTTCTTTCTTTCTTTCTTTCTTTCTTTCTTTCTTTCTTTCTTTCTTTCTCTCTCTCTCTCTCCTTCCTTCCTTGCCTCCTTCCTTCCTTCCTTCCTTCCTTCCTTCCTTCCTTCCTTCCTTCCTTCCTTCCTTCCTTCCTTCCTTCCTTCCTTCCTTCCTTCCTTCCTTCCTTCCTTCCTTCCTTCCTGATGTCAACGCTGCTAACATCGAATGTTATTCCTTGACAAGAGATGAAGAAGTAGCCATTTCATATGTTAAACTTGTGTATTGCTTTAAGAGATTGAGTTTAAGGTTGGGAGGGGGAATGAGTAGGATTGCACCTTCAAGGCCATCTCTCTATCTAAAGAAGATAAGACCTTGGCGGGTTTTCTAAGGGAAGGGAAACCGATTCTTTAAATTAATTGGAGAATATGATTAATGACAAAATTAGAAAAGGTGGAGAATTGTGTTTTAATATATGGTGCAAAGGGGGGGGGGCAGAGATTTCAGATTCCAGCTTCCTTCGAGCAAGCATTTGCTGGTGTATTAGGCTAATAAAGGACTTTTAAGGTAAACAATGCCTCAGAGTCACTTGAAAAGCCCATAGGTCGGAAACTTGACACCTTCCTTCCTCTAGTTTCTTCCTTCTTTCCTGCCTCCCTCCCTTCACTTTCATTTTTCCTTCCTCCCTCCCTTCCCTCCTTCTCCTTCTCCTTTTTCATTCATTCGTTCCTCCCTCCCCCTCTCTCCTCCCCTCCCTCCCTCCCTCCCTCCCTCCCAACCGAAGTCTTTATTTGCTAAAGATTTCGCAAGCTCCCTTTTCTGCCTTGTTAACATGACCGTTTCATGGCCACTTTCGGAGGCCTTGAACCCCGGGGAGCGTGTGGGGCGCAGGTGCTCCCGCTTCTATTCCTCCCTTCTGTTTGAAAGGAAATGTGGGCTGGATGGATCTGTCCTGGGGAGGGAACGGAGGCTTGACGCTTGCAGGGATCCATGTTCTCACCTAGGTCTCTCTGGTGGTAGATCAAGGAATGGGCCCCGGGGGGCTGCTGGATCACAGCAGCAGATTCAACGTAGTAGGTGCCATTCTGGGTCCGGATGAATCCCTCAAAGACGCCGTGGATGATGGAGCCGTGGCAGAAAGAAGCTGGATCTCCTGTCCAAAAAGTCACTTTACTCATCTATAGCAGATAAAACTAAAGCGGAGCCGTCACACACCCAAACTGGTGCAGTTTTGCAGGGACCGGCATAAACGCGAGCTGAGAGGCCGCCCTGACCCCTCTCCGCTGGGCAAACCCCCAGCCCCATAAATTGGGCTGAAATCAAAACGGACATTCCACGACCAGGTGAGAATGACACAGGCTTGCAAAGGGAATTTTCAATACTTCTTTAAGGGCTACCGGTAGAAGCTTTATTTAAGAAGGATGGGATGAAGGTGGGAAGGGGGAGGGGAGAGGGGAGAGGAGAGGAGAGGAGGGAAGGGAAGGGAGGGACAGAAGGGGAGGGGAGGGAGGAAGGCAGGAAGGATGGAAGGGGAGGGGAGGGGAGGGGAGGGGAAGGGAGGGAGGGAGGGGAGGGGAGAGGAGAGGAGAGGAGAGGAGAGGAGAGAAGGGAAGGACAGAAGGGGAGGGGAGGGAGGGAGGAAGGAAGGGAGGGGAGGGGAGGGGAAGGGAGGGAGGGGAGAGAGGGGAGAGAGGAGGGGAGGGGGAGGGAAGGAAAGGAAAGGAAAGGAAAGGAAAGGAAAGGAAAGGAAAGGAAAGGAAAGGAAAGGAAAGGAAAGGAAAGGAAAGGAAAGGAAAGGAAAGGAGAGTGCTGGATATATAAATTCTGTGAATGAATAACAAAGGGAGAGGAGGAAGAGAAGAATGGACGGGACCTCTTCTCAAAAACACTTCACCTTGTAGGGTGCCTGAGTAAACGAAAGAGACATCCGCCGGTTCGGAGGTATCGTTCATCACAATCTCAACATCCTCAACAAAAGCACTTGTGTCCCTCCAGAGATGCAACCTGAACATCCTGAAAAAGGGTTTGTCACAACACACCATTAAACAGTTGCTTTGGTGATCTGTTATGAAGACGGATAAGGCCCATGGGTCCTGTAAGGCGGCGACCAAACCTTTGCAATGCATGGAATTCCAACCACAGGGATCTCCGCTCTCCTCGCCTCACTTCCCGGTGCACCTTTTCCAAAGCCGCTCGGTCGTAAGAAAGATGCTCGGGTGACTTGACAAACGCTCGACCGGGGCTGGCGTCATTTGCTTTGGCAGTAAGAGAAGCAGAGAGTTGGAAGGGTCCTTCCTTCCTTCCTTCCTTCCTTCCTTCCTTCCTTCCTTCCTTCCTTCCTTCCTTCCTTCCTTCCTTCCTCCCTCCCTCTAGTTTCTTTCCTTCCCTCTCTCCCTCCCTTCACTTTCATTTTTCTTTCCTTCCTTCCTTCCTTCCTTCCTTCCTTCCTTCCTTCCTTCCTTCCTTCCTTCCTTCCTTCCTTCCTTCCTTCCTTCCTTCCCCCCTCCCTCTAGTTTCTTTCCTTCCCTCTCTCCCTCCCTTCAGTTTCATTTTTCTTTCCTTCCTTCCTTCCTTCCTTCCTTCCTTCCTTCCTTCCTCCCTCCCTCCCTCCCTCCCTCCCTCCCTCCCTCCCTCTAGTTTCTTTCCTTCCCTCTCTCCCTCCCTTCACTTTCATTTTTCTTTCCTTCCTTCCTTCCTTCCTTCCTTCCTTCCTTCCTTCCTTCCTTCCTTCCTTTCATTCATTAGTTTCTTTCCTTTCCTCTCTCTCTCTCTCTCCCTTCGCTTCCTTCCTTCCTTCCTTCCTCCCTCCCTCCCTCTAGTTTCTTTCCTTCCCTCTCTCCCTCCCTTTGCTTTCATTTTTCTTTTCTTCCTTCTTTCCTTCCTTCCTCCCTCTAGTTTCCTTCCTTCCCCCTCTCTCTCCCTTTGCTTTCATCTTTCTTTCTTTCTTTCTTTCTTTCTTTCTTTCTTTCTTTCTTTCTTTCTTTCTTTCTTTCTTTCTTTCTTTCTTTCTTTCTTTTTCTTTCTTCTTCCCTCGCTCCTTCCCTCCTTTCCTTCCTCTAGTTTCTTTCTTTTCCTCTTTTCGCTTTCATTTTTCCTTCCTTCCTTCCTCTAGTTTCCTTCCCCCTCTCTCTCCTTTCTTTCTTTCTTTCTTTCTTTCTTTCTTTCTTTCTTTCTTTCTTTCTTTCTTTCTTTCTTTCTTTCTTTCTTTCTTTTTCTTTCTTTCTTTCTTTCTTTCTTTCTTTCTTTCTTTCTTTCTTTCTTTCTTTTTCTCTTTCTTTCTTTCTTTCTTTCTTTCTTTCTTTCTTTCTTTCTTTCTTTCTTTCTTTCTTTTTCTTTCTTTTCCTTTTCCTTCCTTCCTTCAGCTCTCTTCCTCCCTCCCTTTCCCTTTCCCTCCTTTCCTTCTCTTTTCTCTTCCTCCCTTTGTCTTTTTGCCCCTTCCTCCAATTGAGTCACAGACCTCATGCAGAGCCAGTTGAAACATTTCAGACACAGCCACTTTGGTTAGTGGATAAAGCCCCAGGCTAGAATGTGGGAGACCCACCTTAGCCCTGAAAGTCAGATGGTCAGTATTAACCATACACTCCGCAATGCCGGAAGCATGGGAAAAAAATATCTGAAGGAAGGTCGAACAGTTTTGAGATTCCTCATTTTAACCTTGCAATCCTGCAACGGAACTCCATTTTACAGTTCCTGATCTTGGCAAGATCTTCTAAATAACCGTAAAAGAAATCCTTAGAAACAACATTTTGGTCAAGAACACTGGGAAATTTCTAAAGATGTCGGGCAGCTCCTAACACGAATAAGCAGGCAACTTGGTCTCGGGCACCAAAGACTTGGAGCAAATTTTGCAGAGATCAAAGCAAGGTCTCTCTTTGCCAAAAAATTTAAAAAAAAAATACGCCCTTACCTGAGCAAGTCATTTGGGAAAGAAACAGGTTCCAGAAAGGTAAACTTAAGTACCAGAGAAAAATCATGAACTCCGAAGCTCTTTTTTCCCCCCTCCTGCAAGTCAAATCTGACGGATTCAGAGCTTCGTGGCTAAAGGCAAAAATAAACCAGAATGCCTCGAAAGATCTTGCACAGGCTTGTCTGACGCTAATTGTGTCTGACTCGTTGGAAGCCGATGGGCCGAGCTGCAGTCAAACCCTGCCCATCTGCGGTAGGTGATTATATTACTATTCCCCGAAAAATGCATTTTTCACAAAAGCTGGGCAATTTGTTTCAGATGCAGAATGAGGAAGACTCAAGGAGATTCTCTGGGCCAATGAAACTACTGCATAAATCAGGAGTGTCCAACCTTGGCAACTTGAAGACCTGCGGACTTCATCTCCCAGAATTCTCCAGCCAGTCCACAGGTCTTCAAGCTGCCAAGGTTGGACTCTACCGGTGTAAATCATTGCCTATTATCAAAGATTTGCAACATGTTCAAGAAAGTGTATTAACTTAAATTTATGCACTAATACAATTCTTTTTCTACTATGTTGCTCATGCCCCTGAAGCTAAATGAAGCCTGTTTATTGACAATTGCTATTTATTTCAAGTCTGTTTATCCATTCTTCCATCCATCTTGCCGAGTTTGAGAGACTTTGATCTACGCCATCGAATTAAAGGCCATGCTGGCATATTTTGAATTATTTTGTGAAGAACGTACTGAGTCCTCCTAGGTTCACCAAAAGTCCCTATATAGTCAGATTGTGCCAGCCAGCCCTCTCTTGTGGCTAAGTTTTCCTTACCTGGTGGAGCACCTGGTGGTACCCTTTCCTTGGTAATGCTGGATAGAACTGTTATCTCCTGAGGGTTCCAGACTGGGGGAAAGTGTTCCACTTTCAGATATTCCAAACAATATATATAAAAACAGAGGGAGAACTATTTGATGACTCAAAGGCAGTGACATGGAAGGTTAGCTGGCAAAGGAAGAAAGCTAGAATAAGGCTGAAGAAAATAGTGGCTTTGATTTACCAGATGGGATACTATATTACTAATTAGATGGTTGAACATGATGGAAAATAGACAATTCTTAGAAATTAAAATATTATTATAATCAGGTAGATGAGATGTGTAACTAGAATATTAGATTTTGGTATGAAAAGGGAAAAAGGAGGAAGTTGGAATAAGGGAAGCTTTTGGTCACTTAAACATAATGTACTTGGAAATCATAAATAATAGTGTTATTTTGAATATTGATGGGAAACCAAAACCTTTAAAAAAACACAATAACAGGACATTGATTGAATACAAGGATATTAAGTGCAAATGCAGTTAAGATATGTATTGGTTAGAAACTGAAATTATTGATAAATGTAATGTTTTTATTAAGTTAATAATAAGAATTGTATTTGCCCAATATGGGAAAAGAAGATACTACCGGAAAAAGAGGGGAAATACTTGATGTTGTAATATTAGACTTACGCTAAAGATTTATGTATATCACTGAATTATTGATTGACCCAGACGACACGTTGCTTTTTACCCATATTGTACCTTGGATGGGGTTAGAGATCGTCCTTGGGTTACAACATTCATTCAGTGGCTGTTATGACAGTACTGAAGAAAGGGGACTTACAAACGGTCCTCGAAGTTGCGGCCGTCCGTGTCCCCCATGGTGAAGTGATTGAGATTCGGGCGCTTGGCAACTGGCTCAAAATTACAATGGTTGTTGCATCCTGTGGTTATGTGATCACCGTTTGTGACCTTGTCCTGCTGTCTTCCACAAGCAGTCAATGGGGAAGACAGCAGGATGTCAAGTGTTCTTCCACTAGATCAGAGGTCTTCAAACCTGGTTCCTTTATGACTTGTGACTTCAACTCCCAGAATTCCTCAGCCAGCGTGTCTGGCTGAGGAATTCTGGGCCAAGTTTGAAGACCCCCTGCACTAGATCTTCATCCGCCCGCTCACGCTCCGTAGCATCTGTCCACGACACAAATCCACCTGTAGCTCTCACTTGCTGGCCTGGGATCTCTGCCTCTTGTCACATTGCAGTAATGTGAGGTCCTCACTTAACGACCTGTGGGATCCTGGGATTACAACAGGAACTGCTAGGATTGCTGTCATTAAGTAATGCAGTCTTGTCAAGCATTGCGCTTGACAACCTCATCATTCACCATCACAATCACTTGATCCTGGGGTGTTTCAACAGCGATCAACTTTGAGGACCGGGTTGTAAGTCCACCTGCATTCAGTTCTGTCGTTAACAGTACTGATCATAACCTGAGAACTAACTGTGGTTTACTGAATTGCCACTGCCCTCTCCCAGTTTATGGCGAAGGAGCCTTAGTCCTTCCAGAAAGCAAGGGAAGGCAGAGGATTATGGGTATATAATGGTAAGGGAGGGTGGAGTAAATTGGTAGCACCATGGCAGTCAAGTAATTTCAGCGAGTGTAAGGTTTCCTCATGTCCCATTGTCCTCAGTCTGATAGGCATAGCCTTAAAGTCCAATATTCTCCAACTTTTTGAGAGCTTTGATTGGTTTTTGGACTGCTTTCATCACAACGCAGGTAATCCTCATTTAACAACTGCAATTGGGACTGGCACCTCACTTGTTGAGCCGTTATTAAGTGACCATAAAAGGTAAAGGTTCCCCCGCACATGCGTGCTAGTCGTTTCCAACTCTAGGGGCCGGTGCTCATCTCCGTTTCAAAGCCGAAGAGCCAGCGCTTGTCCGAGGACGTCTCCGTGGTCATGTGGCCGGCATGACTAGACGCCAAAGGCGCACGGAACGCTGTTACCTTCCCACCGTAGTGGTCCCTATTTTTCTACTTGCATTTTTACGTGCTTTCAAACTGCTAGGTTGGCAGAAGCTGGGACAAGTAACAGGCGCTCACTCTGTTATGCGGCACTCGGGATTTGACCCGCCAAACTGCTGACCTTCTGATTGACAAGCTCAGCATCCTAACCCACTGAGCCACCGTGTCCCTATTAAGTGACCATGCCAGACTTTAAATCAGTTCTGCAGTTGTCATTAAGCAATCACTGCAGGTTCTTAACCACAACAGAAGGATTAATTGTATCTTATTGCCAATTTCTCCACTGGCGTTGCTTGTTGGAAGCCGGCTGTGAAGCTTGCATGTGTCGATTATATAACTGGTACACCGGTCCAGCCATTAGGTCTGAGGACTGGTTATAAAGCTACTTTTTCCAACACTGTTAAGTGAATTCTCACTAGGGGTATTATGACCTGGTAAATTATCTGCTTCTTCATTCCAAATTATATTTACAGCCAGTCCCCAACTTACGGCCACAATTGAGTCTAAAGTTTACGTTGCTAAGAGAAACATTTGCTAAGCGAGTTTTGCCCCATTTTGCGACTTTTCTTGCCGCTGTTGCTAAGTGAATCATTGCAATTGTTAAGTGAGTAACTTGGTTGTTAAGTGAACCTGGCTTGCTTCCCCCATTGACGTTGCTTGTCAGAAGGTCCCAAACCCTAGGACGCTGCGACTGTCATTAAGTACAAACTAGCTGGCAAGCATCTGAATTTGGATCACATGACCATGGGGATGGTGCAACGGTCGTGTGAAAAACGGCCCAGTCACTTTTTTCAGTGTGGTTGTAACTTTGAAGTCACTAAACAGTTGTTAAGTCAAGGACTGCCTGTAGTCCTTTCCGATTGTCAGCGTTCTCCTTTGCCTGTTGCAGATATTTGGTACCCATGAAATTAGTGGCTCCATTCTCTCACAAGCTTAAGGACGGTCCTCGGGTGGGTGTGGTGGGAAAGACCCAGTGTGGGGATAAGGGATGAATTGGGCCTTCCTGGGCCATGTATGAAGACAGGCGCAGGTCTTGCAGGATTTTCAGAGGCTGTGGATGGCCGTAAACATGAGTGTGCTCTCATGTGGCCTCCAAAATCAGTTTTTTTCAGGGCCGCAGAAGAGCATCCTCCAAAGCTACGGCACAAAGGCCTCTTGTGACCCAAGGCAGCTCTGGATAGGCCAAGGGGCCTCTCAGAAGAGAACACCGCCTGAAGGTAAACGGCACACGTAAGATCACAGGGGCAGTGCTGGGCCAGGGGAAAAGTGCAAGTGGGTCTTTTTGAGCAGCCGTGGTGGCGCTAGGCTGAAGTTGAGGCCTGGGCTCCTAATCCAGGCCCAGCTTTCGCACTGCTGTCAAGCGTCAACAGTTCAGGGTGGCTTACATGGGGGCAGGGGAAGAGAAGAGATAGAAAATTCTTTTTGCAGTATCCAATCTGGCTGGGTCTCCAGAGGTTTAGTCTTCATTCAGTTTTGCAGCTATTAAGATTGTCGGATGAGCAGGTACAAAAACAGCCAGGGAAGTGATTGAAGCCTGGGAAACATCGTCAGTCAACAGGAGCATTGATTTACCCCCAGCTTATCAAGTACTTAGGAGGCTGAGCCTGAGAACTATGGCCAAGCAAGATATTGTTTACCAGAGTTGCAAGAATTTTTTCTCATCATAATTGCCTGAAGATTTAATTGGGTAATGTGACCTGCACTCTCGGGCGGGAAGGGAGTTTCTATACTTTTTAATATATTGCTTTCGCACCAAATAGCCAGAGCTGGTTTTCCTTTCATCTGTGCCAATATAATTTGCTCAATAATGTTTTGCATTAGAGATTGGATCGTCTTAGCTATGCTTACTTTGTCGGATTCCTCAAAGGGAACCACGACAGTAAACCAACACCCCAATCAACAAGTAAAAAGCCACACATAACAGGCACCATATAAACACCACACACGTAAAAGCTCAAAGCACACACTCTGCTAGAGAGACGGTCCCCAAGGATGGGCTCCGGTAGGAGTCCAAAAGCTTGGAAAACTAAATCTCTGGTCCTAGTGACCAACCTAGATTGCGTCCTGTAACGCTATCCTGGGACACGTGCGTTTGTCTTCATTTGCGAGAATGTTTTTAAGATCATTTTTGGTGTGTGCGAGACATGTCAGTGGGATGAAGTTAGGCATTTTCTGAATTTTTGACACTTGCCATTGCTGGCCTAGCGCCTTTGGCTGAAAGAGCTCCGTTCTGCTGCACAGAGAAGGGCAAAATTAATGATTGAATCATAGAACACGAGGGACGTGAGGAGCACATGTTTGGTTCAACCTGCAAAGCAAGCAATCTTTGCATTCAAGCTTCATCACCTAAGCCTGTTCTTGTGTTAGTAGGTTGGCTTAAGCAATACAGAAATGTGGACTCCAAAACTACCTCAGAATTGACACATCGGGGGTACCCAATCCTGGCCACTTTGAAGACTTGTGTTCAACTCCCATGGCTGGCTAGGGAATCCTGGGCACGGAGGGCCATATCAACATCTGGGATCGCGCCCCCGCTGTCTCCGAGCGGTGGTGCGCTCCGACCCTCCGGTTAGCACCCTTTTGCCCGGGGATGAGGGTGATCAGGTCCCTGAGCTTAGGCTGGTTTATTTTAATGCCAGATCCATCGTTAACAAGGTTCCCCTCATTCATGATTTGATTGAGGAGGAATGTGCGGATCTGGTGTGCATTACGGAGACTTGGTTGGGCTCGGAGGGAGGGGTTCCTCTGACCAAGTTATGCCCTCCAGTTTTCCGTGTGCTACACCAGCCACGGGCTCAGGGCAGGGGTGGTGGGGTGGCAGTGGTTGTCCGGGAGACTTTATGCCCGCGGGAGACCACCATTGTCCAGATGGCCGGGAGTGAATCCCTCCTCCTGAGATGTGGTCCTCGGGCTCAGTTGGGCTTGTTGCTCACATACCTGGCACCCAGCTGTGTGGCAACAGCCCTGCCCGAGCTGCTCGACACCCTCTCAGGGTTGGCGGTGGAGTTCCCCAGGCTTATAGTTCTGGGTGACTTCAACCTGCCTTCACTGGGAGGGTCGTCTTTAGCTCGGGAGTTCATGGCCTCCATGACGGCCATGGGCCTGACCCAAGTTATTGAGGGCCCGACTCATGTGGGGGATCATACTCTCGACCTTGTGTTCCTGTCTGGGAGGGGGTTCACCAACCATTGTTCCCCTGTCATGGTCAGATCATTATCTCCTGCGGCTGGTCTTCCGTTATGCCACCCCCCGCCGCTGGGCTGCGGAACCGACCAGGTGGTTCCGCCCCAGGCGCCTAATGGACCCGGAACGGTTCCAGAGGGCGCTTGGGTCTATACCCATCATCCTTACTCACAGCCCAGTCGATGCCCTGGTGGATGCCTGGGAAAGGGCGGCCGCCAGGGCACTTGACTGTGTTGTACCCTTGCGACCTCTGACCCGGCGCAGATCCCGTTGGGCTCCATGGTTCTCTGCGGAGCTCCGGGAGATGAAGCGTCGGAGACAGGGTCTAGAGAGCGGTTGGAGGTCCAGCCGATCCGAATCTGACCGATTGCAGTTAAGAGCCTTTATAAGGTCTTATCTTGAGGCGATAAGGACGGCGAAGTCTAACTACTTCGCTGCCCTCATCGCGTCCGCAGATAATCGCCCGGCCGCCCTGTTTAGGGTAACTCGCTCCCTCCTTAATCAGGAGGTGAGGGAGGATCCCTTACGGGGACGAGCCGAGGAGTTTAGTCATCATCTGGCGGACAAAATCGCTCAGATCCGGACCGGTCTGGACTCTGACTGGGCAGAGTCTGACGTGGAGGAATCAGACGGTCTTGAGCATGTTATCTGGACTGAGTTCGATCCTGTTTCCCCTGATGATGTGGACAGGATCATGGGGAGGCTGAGCACCACCACCTGTTTGTTGGATCCGTGCCCCTCCTGGCTAGTTTATGCGGCCCGGGAGGAGACACGAGGCTGGTTCCAGGCAGTAATAACTGCTTCCTTGAAAGAGGGTGTCTTCCCTGTCGACTTGAAGGAGGCGGTGGTGAGACCCCTCCTCAAAAAGCCTGCCCTGGACCCGGCTGTTTTAAATAACTATCGTCCAGTCTCCAACCTTCGCTTTTTGGTGAAGGTTGTTGAGAGTGTGGTGGCGCATCAGCTTCCTGTGTTCCTGGAGGAAACTGATTATCTGGACCCGTACCAATCGGGTTTCAGGCCCAGATACAGCACGGAGACGGCATTGGTCGCGCTGGTGAATGATCTCTGGAGGGTTCGGGACAGGGGTTGTTCCTCTGTCCTGGTCCTATTAGATCTCTCAGCGGCTTTTGATACCATCGACCATGGTATCCTACTGCGGTGTCTCAGGGGGTTGGGAGTGGGAGGCACCGTTTTACGGTGGTTCTCCTCCTATCTCCTGGGCCGTTCGCAGTCGGTGTTGGCGGGAGGGCAGAGATCCGCCCCAAGGCCTCTCATTTGTGGAGTTCCTCAGGGGTCGGTTCTCTCACCCCTCCTGTTCAACATCTATATGAAGCCGCTGGGTGAGATCATTCGTGGTTTCGGGGTGGGGTATCATCAGTACGCTGATGATACCCAACTTTTTCTTTCCACCCCAAACCAACCCAGCGATGCCCTCGCCGTAATGTCCTGTTGCCTGGAGGCGGTCCAGGTCTGGATGGGGAGAAACAGGCTTCGTCTCAATCCCGCCAAGACTGAGTGGCTGTGCATATCGGCATCTCGGGTCAACCAGACTATTCCATCTCTAACGATGGAGGGGTGAGGTGTTACCCCCCGTTGATAGGGCTCGCAACTTGGGCGTCCTCCTGGATTCACGACTCAGTTTTGAAGACCATATAGGAGCTGTGACCAGGGGGGCTTTTGCCCAGGTTCGCCTGGTGCGCCAGTTGCGACCCTACCTGGACCGAGA
The DNA here is from genome assembly GCA_024294585.1 of Vipera latastei. Lineage (NCBI taxonomy): Eukaryota > Metazoa > Chordata > Lepidosauria > Squamata > Viperidae > Vipera > Vipera latastei. The sequence goes on along the minus strand of CM044354.1, from coordinate 7,647,973 downwards.
TGCCCTACGCACAGTCACTCATGACCTCCCGTTTAGACTACTGCAACGCTCTCTACATGGGGCTGCCCTTGAGGACCACTTGGAGGCTTCAGCTGGTGCAGAATGTGGCCGCGCGAGTTGTGATGGGGGTTTCCCGATACTCCCATGTAACACCTCTACTCCACGAGCTGCATTGGCTCCTGGTTGCCCTCCGGGTGAGATTCAAGGTGCTGGTGATGACCTATAAAGCCCTAAATGGCTTGGGCCCGGGATATCTGAGGGAACACCTGCTGCATCAAGCTCCCTTCGTCCAGTGCGCTCCCACAGGAAGGGTCTTCTCAGATTGCCGGCGGACAACACCCAGGGATAGGGCCTTCTCAGTGGGTGCGCCTGCCCTTTGGAACCAGCTGCCAGTGGAGCTGAGGACTGCCCCCGACCTCCTTTCATTCCGCCGGGACCTGAAGACCTGGCTCTTCGAGCTCTCTGGCCCAGGCTGAGAATTTTAATTTTAGTTTTAATCTTAATTTTAACTGGGATGAATGCAGGGATGAATATAATTTTTTTAAATCCGTTTTTAACTTTTGTATCTGTTTTTTAATCACCCTGTAAACCGCCCTGAGTCCTTCGGGAAAGGGCGGTATATAAATGTAATAAAATAAAAAATAAAATAAAATAAATTAAAAGTCCACAGGTCTTAAAAAGTGGCCACGGTTGGACATCCCTGTTCTAGACCAACAGCAACAGCACTTAGACTTATATCGTGCTTCACAGTGCTTTACAGCCCTCTCTAAGCATATCACCCCCAACAATCTGGGGTCCTCATTTTACCGACTTAGAAAAGATGGGAGGCTGAGTCAACCTTGAGCTGGTCAGGATTGAACTGCTGGCAGGGAGCAGTCAGCCTGCAATACTGCATTCTAAGCACTGTGCCATCAGAGCTCTTCAGATAGAAAGATGGATGATAGACAGATAGATGGATGGAAGGCTGAGTCAACCTTGAGCTGGTTAGGCTCGAACTCCTGGCTGTCCGCAGAGTTAGCCTGCAATACTTCACCTTAACTACTGCGCCACCACGGCTCTTACTCCCCACTCCTGGGAGGTGTTTTAGGCAGGCCACTTCTTCGAAGAGCCCTCAGAGCCGGTATCCCGAGTAATTGTAAACTGTACTTTTTTCCCCCCTTTATTTATAGAAAATGGAATGCCTCGTAAAAGAAACACGTTTTCTTTCAAAGGATGAGCATGTGCGGCAGGCACCTACAGGAACACATTACAAAAAAAATAATAATAATATATATATATGTATGTATGAACGGCTTCACATACTGAGATAGGAAGTGAAAGAATGAAAGGTCAACTTAAAGGTCACATTCAGTGGTACACTGAGTCGTAGTGTCGAGCATCTTTTGTCCCTAGTCTTGGTTGCCATTTGTACAGTTAAAAACAATAAAAACATTCAATAGTGATGGCTGAACCGGGGGTCGCTGGGTCGGTCTGCCCTCTCTTGTCCTGCAAAGCCCTCTTCCTGGGCAGTCTGTTCCTGCGGGCCGCCTGGAATGAATCCTCCTTGTCTGGAAGAGAGAAAAAGAGGGATGGGGAGACCACCATGAGGAAGGGAGGAGAGCAGGTCAGGTCCCCTGCTCCCATCCCCAGCTGCGCTCCACGGTCCTTCCTCAAGGAACTCGCCCGGTTGCTGCACTTCCACGGTTTGGATCAGGCGGCCTTTCCTGCGCCAGAGTTTTCCCCACCTTGGCAACCTTAACAGCCAGGATACGTGGACTTTTTAATTCCCAGAAAGGATGGGTGTGAACTCCCCAGAATCCCCCAGCTGGCCTGCGTGACTTCGACTTCCCAGAGTTCCCGAGCTAGCCTCCTGCTTGGGGAATTTTGGGCGTTCCAGCATCATTTGGTCCCAAAGTTGAGAAATGCTGGGCTAGACCGTCTTTCCCTTCCCTCCCCCCCCCCTTCAAGGAAAGGCAAGAATAAAATTTAAGTAATCTGAGAGCCGAAAGATTGAACTGGAAGGAAAACATGCATCTGAAAAACCCAGAAACGGGTCCCATCGGATCCTCTTAAAGAGAGCTGCTAGATAATGCAACGTTAACCCCCCCAGCCCCACCCCGCCGCACTGGGAGAGGAAGTGACAGTTTGGAAAGTAGAGGGGGAAACAAGAGCTGCATAAACACCGTCTAGGTTTTGCTATTAGGGTCAAAATGCGTAATGAGAAAAGGTTAACCTTACTCTGAATTCAGAAGGCTGAAGGCTTCTTACCCAGACATTCCACCTCGCGGCATTACGTGGCCACGCCGTTCCCTGCCCCCACCTAGGAAAGACGGCAGTTAATTCACACTTGCAGGCCTGAACTGCTCTGAAACTGTCATGTTTCCTCCATTTCAGGCTCACACAAGGACGTGAAAAGGAAGGCTTGGAAGGAGAGGAATTCCGAAAACTGGGGGGGTCCTTGGCGCTCCCCGAGATGGGCTTGGTCTTCTTTTGCAAGACATCTCATGACCCAACTAGGTAACGTCATCAGTGCTAGTAGGGGGCGAGATCTGTGGAGAGGAAGAGGAACGCGGGGCCCTTGGTGCTCTCTGGCCTTGGTTGTATTTTCATGACCTTACCGGGTAACGCCATCAGTGCCAGAAGGCAAATGGGGTTTGGTTTCTGTTTATATACTGGGGTTTGTTTGCCTTGTTGGGTGTTCTTCTCTTCTTGGTAGTTCTTTAATTAGGCTGCCGCTTATTATTGGATTGTTTGTCTTGAGTTGATAGTGGCAAGTCCCTTTATATCAGTGATATAAAGTGCCCAAACTGCAACCTAAAACCCACTTATCTATCCTCGGGTGCCGGGTGGGCGTGGGCCTTTGGGTGGGCGTGGCTTTAGTGGTAACGGCAGACTGGGTGGGACTAAAAAGTCCAATCAATCAATTCCAACTTTGCGAGAGATCTCCCCCCCCACCCCGCGAGAAGTTGAAATTGATTGATGATTGAACCTTTTTTTTTTTTTTTGCACACGGCGGCGGAGGCCTAAAGCGAACATATAAAGCCCAGCTGAAGGCCTAGGACTGGGACGACGGCGCACGTGCCCACAGAGAGGGCTTGGCGTGCCGCCTGTGGCACCCGTGCTATAGGTTCGCCACCACGGCTTTATGTCAACGGAGAGCCAACCCCACACTGCCTTCCAGCACTGATGATGTTATCTAGAAGGCTCATGAAGCGTCTGCAAGAAAACAAAGATGATCAAAGGGGATCAAGGAGTCGACAGGTCAATCCTGAGCTACAAATACTCCCTTCTATTAATACGGAACCCATCAGACTCTGGGAACAGAGCTTCCTTTGTAGGAACCTGTCTTTAAGATTATAAATACCATTCCCCAAAGCTGTTTGAGCACCAACTGATGTCTCCTTCTGTCCAAATATAAAGAGCCCTGACATCAAGGAACAGACAACATATGGATCTTGCTGTACCCCCCCTCCCCCAGGCTTAACTACCCTGGGACTGGAGCTGAAAAGAGGGGAATATCTGGATGTTAGCCAGGGTGCACTGAGCACCGTTCAAACAAGGACACCAACAAAAAAAAGGCAAGGTGGGTCAGCTCAATGTCGGAAGAAACGACCCTTCATTTCTTCAAATCACCCTTTGTGACTTCCTTTCACTTCAAAAGCAGAAAGCCTGAAGGAAAGTCCCTTTTTAAAAAAAAAACAAAACAAAACAAAAACTGTGGAATTGATGTGACCTGCTTTGGGAGACAATACAGGCAGTCCTCGACCTACAACAGTTCGTTTCGTGACCGTCGGCAACAGCGCTGCAAAGTGTGACTTGCGATGTGTTTTTCCTACTTAACAATCGCTGCAACAGCCCTGTGGTCACGTGATCGACATTTGACAACTGGCATGTATTTTTTGACGGGTCGCAGCGTCCCGGGGGGGGGGGGTGGTTCACGTGATCCCCTTTTGCGACCATCTGGCAAGCAGTCAATTGGGGGGGGGGAGGGGGGAAAGAAGCCAGTATCACTTAACAACTGCGTAAGTAACTTAAAAACTTCAGCAGGTTGCTTAACAGTTGTGGAAGAAAGGTCGTAAAATGGGACAAAACTCACTTGAACTGTCTTGCTTAGCAATGGAAATTTTGGGCTAAGCGGTTGTAAGTTGAGGACCACCTGTCATCCGAAGAATGGAGAAAGCTTAGAGCAGGGGTCTTCAAACCTGGCCCTTTTATGACATGCTGGCTGAGGAATTCTGGGAGTTGAAGTCCACAAGTCACAAAAGGGCCAAGTTTGAAGACCCCTGAGTTAGAGGATAAATAAGCATCTCTCTCTCTCTCTCTGTGTGTGTGTTTTTGTGTCTCTGTGTATAGATATATTCAAAATTTTGTGACTGACAAAAAGTTACAGAATTTACAGTGTTCACAGTAGTGACATCTGCCTGCAAAAGATGCTCCTAGACTGGAGCGAAACGCAGAACAAACTGCTTTATATTTGGCAGACCAGGTGCTCCACCCCCCCCACCTACCTACCTATCATCTATCTATCGCATCCATATTTCTATCTATCGCATCCATATTTCCATCCATCCATCCATCCCCCCCTCTCTCTCTCTCCCTCTCCCTCTCTCTCTCTCTCTCTCTCCCTCTCTCTCTCTCTCTCTCCCTGGCTTTTCTGTTCCACACAGAAAAGGATCTTAAGTTAGACCTGAAGGGCCAAACTTGCCTACAACTTACCCCCAAAGCCTAAACAACTGGAGCTTTAACAACGGAAAGGGGAAAAAAAATTAATTACCTCGCCATCGCTCATGATCACGTCCTGGTGGGCCCCCATCATCGTTGCCTGGCCAGGAGCGATCGGGGTGGCCTTCAAATTTTCTAACGTGATCCCCCCATTCACGTCCATCTCTGAAAGGCAAGGAGTTTGTCATGGATCCAGTGGTAGTTGTTTTTTCCCCCCCAAAACAAATACAATCCTGAAAGCTTTCAGGTCCAGGTCACAAAAACTACCCACAGAAAGGAGAGCTGATAAATGTTTTAATGGGTTTTAAAAATACTTTTCAAAAAAAAAAGGACACCGGTAAGAGTCACAGTGCTACGTCTACTCTATTTATGAACCATACTGATAAGCCCAACACAAACCCCACGGGACATTTATACTAGCTAATGTTTGGATCAGCCAAGCTTTTTTCCACTGTTAGGATTGCTAAACGCTAAAGAAGCAGCCGTCTTCTCTGCACCATTCTGAGTTTACAAATTAAAAAATAAATGGTTTTTTTTAGAAGGGTGTCCAGAGAGGTTAATTTGAGTTGAAATCTCTGAAGCTCCCATGATTTATTAGCCCAGGGGTCTTCAAACCTGGCCCTTTTATGACTTGTGGACTTCAAGTCCAAGAATTCTTCAGCCAATTCTGGGAGTTGAAGTCCACCAGTCATAAAAGGGCCATGTTTGAAGACCCCTGTATTAGCCCATGGTGAAGCCAGCACTGACTCTCTTGCCTTCTGGTTAAGACCTGGTTCTCCCAACTGGCCGGGGGGGGGGGGGGGAGAGGGGGAGGGAGCATGTAAGAGTGTCAGTGCCATCCCTGGAGTGGCTGGTGGGTCAAAGTCATTTCCTTGGCCTTTTAATTCAGCAACTGTTCTTTTTACCTCTGTTTTAATCCGGTTTTGTTTGGAATTACGGCCTTCGTGTGATTCTCCTCTTTTTATTTCTAAGCTCGCCCAGAGTCAAGGAAATACGATGGGTGGTACAGAAGTTTGATTACTAAATAAACCAACTAGCTGTAGGAAGTGTCGCTTAAGGTCCACTTGCTTAGCGAGGGTTCGAAGTTACGACAGACCCTCAAACAACTGCTTATGGCCAGTTTTGGAATTTCCATGGCTGCCTAGAATTCTGTGGTCACACGGGCATATTTTGGGCACTTGGGAACTAACTCAGCTTTTATCCTTGACTGCGGCATTCCTCAGTCACAGGATAGGGATTTATAATGCTTCTGGCCTTTTCAGACAAGAAATGCCCATAGGAATACATTGATTCACTTACTCACTCCTATGGTGGTTATGCCTGGGTCCTTTGGGCCTAGTAGGTCCTCCTACCTGGATGGTCCTACCTGGGTGCTTGGCAATCGAGGTGCACTTACGCCTGGTTGCCAAGCGCCCCACTATCACCATTTGCTAACTTTCCTTCTGGATCCCCCAGCAAGGCAATGGGGAAGCCGGCAGGGAAGGTTGTAAATCACTGGGATTAAGTCTCCTCCACTCTCCCCCAGGCCTTTTGCATTTACGTGGCTGCCACGAAGAAGAGGGCGTGTGTGTGTGTTTCACCCGATTTTCCAAAACACAAGAAGGCAGGACACGAAGCAATGGACAGAAACTAATCAAGGAGAGAAGCAACCTGGAACTAAGGAGGAATTTCCTGAGGGTCAGAACAATTAATCAATGGAACCATTTTGCTCTAGAAGTTGTAGGTGCTCCAACAAGTGGGGATTTTCAAGAAGAGACTGGATAGATTTGTCTGAAATGGCATAGGCTAGCGATGGCAAACCTATGGCCCACGTGCCGGTGGTGGCCCACAGAACCCTCTCCGTGGGCACGCACACCGTCGCCCCAGCCCTGCCTCCCCCTCCTCATCAGCATACCCGTGGAGGAGAGTCGCCCCGGGCGTGGCCCGCGTGGAGCACTGCAGCCAAGGACATGGCAGCCGGGACAAGACTCCACCCTCGTGACCCCATCGTGTGCAAATGATGCTGCGGGGTGCAGGCGGAAGGCGTGGCCGCCATGGCGCTGCAGGGCTGCCTGGGTGATCTGCTGTGGTGGGCCGTGGAGGTGGTAGGTGGCTCTGCGGGTGGGGCAGGGGGTGGGCAAGGGTGAGGTGGGCGGCAGAGCGGGGCAGGGCAGTTTTTGGGCACTCCGTGTCTAAAAGGTTTGCCATCACTGGCATAGGCAACCCTCGGCAGAGAGGGTTGGACTAGAAGAACTTCACGGTCCCTTCCAACTCTTGTTATTCTGATAAACCCTCACCCGCCCTACCCAACCCACGCAGCACCTCTTAGCCCCCCCCTCACTAACCCACATGGTACATCTTCAACACCCCCCCCCCCCAAAAGCAGCCACTTACTTACCTGCAAGCCTGGGACTTGCCACTTCCTGCCAGCTTCCCCACTGACTTTGGCTGTGGGGAAGCTGGCAGAAAGTTGCCGAATTGAACTAACGTCGGATTCGATTCACAACGGCAACCAAGAGGGCAGGCATTGCCACTGCGGAATGGCGCAGTTGCCCTTTACGACCAGATCACTTAACAGGAGGGAAATTTTTTTTAAGTTTTTAACTTAATATGTATTGATTTTTATGGGCATGATGTTTAATTGGTTTTTAATGTTTTTTTAATTTTTGTATCTGATTTTTATTGTGTATTGCCCTGTTCACCGCCCTGAGTCCTTCGGGAGAAGGGCGGTATAGAAATCAAATTATTAAATTAAATTAAATTAAATTAAATTAAATTCTGGTCTCAATGGCTGCCGTGAAAAGTCGCGGACTCCCTGCACCCACGTTCTGTTTGTATTTAACTGGTTTCTGGACTCCCAACACCATTTGAATGTGATCATCCAGAAGCCACTCACCGGGACGGTGGAGGTATTCGCCGCCCCTCGTTCATGCGCCGGTCCGACCCATAGCTGCCCCAACCTTCTCTGGAGTGGCGATCTGGATCCCGGTGGCGTTCCTCTGCATAGTGCTGAAAGAGGGGAAGGAGACAAGAACAATTATCCAACTGGTATGTGAAGGAAGGCTAGGTGGGGTGCAGGCTAAGATTTCTGAAGCTATGCAGCAGGTTCCCTAGTACAGGGGTTCTCCAAGCTTGGCCACTTTTAAGACTTGTGGACCTCAACTCCCAGAATTCCTCAGCCAGCCCTCAGGGCTGGCTGAGGAATTCTGGGAGTTGACGTCCACAAGTCTTAAAAGTGGCCAAGTTTGAAGACCCCTGCCCTAGTACAAAGGGAAGTCAAAGGTAGGGCAGAGAGACACAAAGGCTGCAGTAGGCATTTCAATCAGTTCTTGTTTTGTCTGGCAGCTCACCTGCCCTAAAAGAAACACCAGCAACTGAACTAAGAAAAACCAACCAGCTTGAAGCACTAGGACTTTGCAAGGTCTGCTTTCAAGAGCTGCAAAGCGCTGCTTTCTCAAAAATGCTCCAGAGCGTTAAGAGAAAATTTCGAAAATGTATATACAATTGAAACCTGAAGCTTCCTTTTTTTTTTAAGGAATGGCAGTTAACACAGAATTAATAGGGCTGGAAGAGACCTCAAGAGGTCTTCTAAACCAACCCCCTGCTCAAGGCAGGAGACCGTACACCATCCCCAAATAACAAGTCAGAAGGGACCTTGGAGGTGTTCTAGTCCACCCCACTGCTCGAGCAGAAAACGCTGTTATTATTTCAGACAAATGGCTGTCTAGTCTCTTCTAAAAAACCTCCAGTGTTGGAGGACCCAACTTCTGGAGGCAAGTCGTTCCACGGTTTGTCCTCACTCTCAAGCTTTCTCTCCTTTCAAATGCACAACGAACGTGACTCACCTGCCTTTCTCGGTCTCCCATCATCCCCCGTGACCCTTCTCTCCTGGGGAAAAAAAAATACAGACGTATCAAATGTTTGCCCTGGATTGATCCCCAATGTCATACATAACCTATGCCTGTGGTGGTGAACCTATGGCACACGTGCCACAGGTGGCACGCAGTCCTCTTTGTGGGCACGCGTGCTGCCGCCCCAGTCCTAGGCCTTCAGCTGGGTTTTATAAACCCTTTTTGCTTTAGGCCTCCATCGTTGTGTGCAAAAAAACCGGCACTCCCTTGTGGAGAAAAAAAAATTGTCCGAATTTCACCTGAACAGCACTGTGCTTCTGAATATTTGACATACAGAGAGTTGGAATATTATATTAATTTATATATTTTGAGCTGAGAATATTATGTGTGTGTGTATGTACACACACACACACACACACACACACACACACATCGATGTCCGCTAGGCCCATTAATCGGAACCTTTTTCTCTCTTTCCAAGTCCTTAGAAACTGAGAAAAGAATTTCTTCTTTGAGATCTGGGCTCTCCAAACTTAGCTACTTTTAAGACTGGTGGACTTCAACTCCCAGAATTCCTTAGCCAGCCATGCTGAAGAGAATGATACCAAAGAAAATGCCCACAATCCAAGGGGGTTACATTGCATCTCTTCAGGGTGAGGGGGAACTTTCCTACAACTTTTCGTACAATCAGATCAGATGGCGAAATGGACGCCTGCAGTTAATTTTAACCATTTTTTTTCTTTTAAAAATCATGTTCACCGTAACGCGGCAGAACGCAAATTGTCACTTTCTTCTAAGAAAAAGCAGCAAGCAAAACAAATACCATCTATTAGGAGCAAGAAAGAGGATTAAGAGATGGGCAGTTGGAGAGAGGAAAGAAGAAGAAAGCTAACGTGACTGAATCCCCCAAACCCCAAACGCTCTTTGCGAGAAACTTAAAAACCAGGTGTGTCCAACCTGCAGCCCACTGGAAAGCCAGTAATGAGGATGCACAAGATAATAAAAATATAGAAAAATAAAGGAAGCTTGTTGCTTGAATAGTTTAACAAGATTATATAGTTTATATGGGGCCCCAGATAATTCCTCTTCACTCAAGGAGGCCCAGTCAAGCCCAAAGGCTGGACAGCCATGAACTCAATGGTCATTTTGTTAATGAAGCCAAATGGAGAGACGCTACAGGTGGTTCTCGACTTACAACAGTTCACTTAGCGACCGTTCAAAGTTACAACGGCACTGAAAAGAGTGACTTATGGCCATTTTCCACACTTAACGACCGCTGCACATCCCCACGGTCATGTGATAAAAATTCAGATGCTTGGCAACAGACTCATATTTATGATGGTTGCAGCATCCTGGGATTGCACAATCCCCTTTTGCGACCTTCTGACAAGCAAAGGCAATGGGGAAGCCAGCTTCAATTAACAACTGGAGGTTACTAACTTAACAACTGCAGTGATTCACTTAACAGCTGTGGCTGGACAGGTCGTCAAATGGGGCAAAGCTCACTTAACAGCAGATACGTTGGCCTCAGTTGTGGTTGTAAGTTGCGGACTACCCATCTAATGCTTTCCCCTTATCTATCAAAAGCAGAACAATATTTATGTAAGATGAAATTTCAATTTGTGAACTCTTAACTTAGAGGCAGTGGGTTGTTAAAGAACATTTACCTCAATTTAAACAAAATGAATACAGGTAGTCCTCGACTTATGACTGTAATTGAGTCTGGAATGAAACCGGTCACCTGATTGTAACCGGTTTTTATGGTCTTTACTGCACCGGTCGTTAAGTGAATGTGGCGGTTGTGTGAATCTGTTTTATCCAACGGGCATTTTTCTCCCCCCTGGAAACCAGAAGTAAACACTGAAAAACCACCACCACCAACAAAAAACCCTTGAAAATCACGGTCACATGACTCGAAAGTCTGCAAATGGCAGCAACGTTAAGTCAGTTGCCAAGTGCCCTAAATGGGATCACATGATCGGGGGGGGGGGGGGAAAGACAGCATCTATGGCTGTCAGGATTTTGAAACTGGCATTATGTACCTTTTGCGGGGGGTCAACAGGAACTTGGAATAGTCATAGAGTGAGGACTACCTGCGATCCACTTTTGGGCAAGTACACTTGGGAGTTGAATAAAAAAAAAAAAACTTTCCCCAACAGGAAAACAAAACGTTCCGTCCCCGGCTTACCTGTCCAGAGGATGGCCCTGGTACCGCCCACGTTCCCTGTGATCAAAGTCATGGAATCGATCCTGGCGGCCGAAATCGGAACGGTGACGATCGTCCATTGCCATCCGCTTGGCTTCTGGCCAGTAGGGTTCATCCCTCCTGCAAGCAAGATTGAGGTCAAGAGACCAGCCTTAAAAAAACAAAACAAAACAAAACAAAAAAAACCTTCCCCCCTGATCTCCTAAGTTGCTGGCGGATCCAATCTAAGGGGATGAAACCCGATTCGCAATAAAGGAGAATTATTTGTAGCTCGGGGTTGAAATGCAGGGTCCTTGCTGCTCTCTCTTGAGCTGGGTGGTTTTCTTGCAGACGTTTCATTACCCAAACTAGGCAATGTCATTGGTGCTAGAAGGGAGTGAGGCTTGCAGAGTGGAGGAGGAGGAGGAGGAGGAGGAGGAAGACTGTGGGGTCTTGCGTACTCTCTTAAGCTTGGTTGTTTTCTTGCAGAGGTTTCACGACCCAATTAGGGAACATCATCAGTGCCAGGAAAGAGCGAAGTCCACATTTCCTTCTAGCACTGATGATGTTCCCTAGTTGGGTCAGGAAACCTCTGCAAGAAAACAACCAAGCTCAGAGAGAGCACCAAGGACCCCACAGTCCTCCTCCTTCTCCGTTCAACCTCCCCACCCTTGTAGCACTGATGATGTTACCTAGCTGGGTAATGAAACGTCTGCAAGAAAAACCCCAAGCTCACAAGAACACCAAGGACCCCACAGTCCTTGGTCATTTCTTGCACTAATGATGTTGCCTAGTTGGGTCATGAAACATCTGCAAGAAAACAACCAAGCTCAGAGAGAGCACCAAGGACCCCACAGTCCTCCTCCTCCTCCCCTCCCTTCTAGCACTGATGTTGTTCCCTAGTTGGGTCATGAAACTTCTGCAAGAAAACAGCCAAGTTCAGAGGGCACCAAGGACCCCAGAGTCCTCCTCTTCTTCCTCATTCCCACCCCTTTCTAGCACTGACATTACCCAGGTGGGTCATGAAACCTCTGCAGGAAAACGTCCAAGTTCAGAGGGCACCAAGGACCCCTCAACTGGCCCACGGTTGCCCATGTGACTTTCACCTCCCATCCATGTCATACGGCCTCCGCAGGGCCACGCGCCTCTCCTGGTCGTAGCGCAGCTGTTCGTGCTGCCGCCGCAACTCCTCTCTCTCCCGCTGGATCCGTTCCTGCTCTCGCCTCCGCTCGTGCTCAATGTACATCCGCTCTCTCTCCAGCCGCTCCCGCTCCATCCGCTCCCGCTCCAGGCGCGCCCGTTCAAACTCCAGCTTCTCGCGGGTGATCTCCAACCTCTTCCGCTCCTCCTGCTCCCAGAGGGCTTGCAGGCGCAAGCGCTGTCTTTCTCGACGGTCACCACCACCAGTGCTGTAAGGGAGGGAGAAAGATGGCTGGCTCTGATGGGCAGGCCGCTTCGGCCTTCTGGCTCCTGCTGTCGTGCTTCCCGTTGAAGAAATGAGTCAGCAAGCCTGGTCCCCTTTGGGACGGTTTGGTTAGATCAGGGGTAGGCAACCTTGGCTCTTTTATGACTCGTGGACTTCAACTCCCAGAATTCTTGAGCCAGCCTGGCTCAGCTTGGAAACCTCTCCCTTTCCCCTCAGCGTGGCTGGCTCAGGAATTCTGGGAGTTGAAGTCCACGAGCCGCAAAAGGGCCAAGGTTACCTACCCCTGGGCTAGGCCAACCTTGGCATCTCTATGATTCGCGGACTTCAACTCCCAGAATTCCTGAGCCAGCATGGCTCAGCTTGGAAACCTCTCCCCTTTTCCCTCAGCGTGGCTGGCTCAGGAATTCTGGGAGTTGAAGTCCACGAGTCACAAAAGGGCCAAGGTTGCCTACCCCTGGCTTAGATGCTGAACTGGCTGGGGAGAAAGAAATGTCACCTCCGCCCTCACAAGGGTGGTGTAGTGGTGAAGGTGCTGGATTAGGTATCAGGAGGAAGTCAGTTCTGGTCCCGCTTTAGGCATGAAAGCCAGCTGGGTGATGCTGGGCCAATCACCAGGAGAGAGTGAGTTCTAGTCCCACCTTAGACAGGAAAACTGGCTGGTTGGCCCAATCACCAGGAGACTGGGAATTCTGTTCCCGCCTCTGGCATGAAAGCTGTCTGGGTGACTTTGGGCCAATCACCAGGTGAGTTATCTAGTCTGGTCTTAGGCATGAAAGCCAGCTGGGTGACCTTGAGCTAGTCACTCTCTCTCTGCCCAGTTCCCTTCACAGGATGGTTGTTGTGGGGAAAATAGGAGAAAAGAGTATTAATGTATGTTCACCGCCTTGAGTTACCTGTAAGTAAAATCTAAAAATAAAATAAACACAGCAGAGCAGAGGTCACAGGTTCTGTACCCTCCTGGATTAGCTATTCATATTGCAACTGTTTGTATTAATTGTTGGCTTCAGTAGAACGCAACAAAAGGTAATCTTTTAATGGGCATATCAAAAGGTCAGCCTTCGCTACACTGGGGTTCTCCCAATGTAACTCGGCTACAGGTCGTCCTCGACTTATGACTGTAGCCGAGCCTGCCATTTTAGTCCTTAAGTCAATATGGCCAAGTGAGTCACCGCACGACTGCGCCCAATTTTACAGCCTTTGTGCAACGGTTGCTAAGCGAACGTGGTGGTCGCAAAGCGGACACAGCAGTTGTTAAGGGAACCAATTGTTTGCTAGGGAGTGTTTTCGCCAGAAACGGGAAGCAAGCACCCGTTTTTGGCAAAAAAAAAAAAAAAAAAAAAAAAAAAAAAAAAAAAAAAAAAAAGTCACAAACCACGATCGCGCGACCATCAAGCACGGCACAGGAGTATAAATGCAGGTCAGTTGCAGCTCACCGAAACGAAGTCATGTGACCACGGAGAGGGAACTGGGCCTTTGGAATTTCAAATATGACTGGGGGGTGGGGGAAGAGATTGTCATAACTTTGAATGGTCATCAAGCCGGCTGGCTCTAAGAAGGACTACATGTACTATGGCCATTCCCTATCAGCAACAATGGCCAGATACGGCGGGAACCAAAGGTGCTTTTTCAAGAGGCAACTGGACGTTGGTTTTTCCTGGAAGCCATTTCGCTTCTCATCAAGAAGCTTCTTCGGTTCTGACTGAATGGTGGAGGAGGAGGGAAGGATTTATATTTATTTTTAGCTCGCATGGTGTAACAAGATGGTGGGCTTGTTGTCACTGTGAGTTGTGATGGGGGGGGCACGAAGGGAGGCTCAGCCAATCTCAATGTATACATGTTGTACTTTGATAATAAAGGTTCATTGGTTTATATCCCTCGTACTCCTTAAATCCTTCCATCCTTCCATTCCCCACCGTTCAGCCAAGAGCTGAAGAAGCTTCTCGGATGAGAAGAGAAATAACTTCCAGGAAAAACAAAGAAAAATCCAGTTGCCTCTTTTTGAAAAACCACCTTTGGGACAACCAGGATGACCGAGAATCTCCACAGACATTTATGATAGGAACTGTAAACTCAAAACGGAGAAGCTCGTTAAGTAAATGTGACACAAGTTTTTTTTTTTTTAAAAAAAGGCACAACGCAAGCACAGATTTGAGCCTCTTCCGGGTCTCACCGGTGCTGTTCTTCGTTCGGTCGCCTGTCTCTGCCTTTGTTGAAGGGCACGGAGCCTTGTCGCTCTCGGCTCTTTTCTCTGCTCTCCGACTTGCGTTCCTGGCTCTTCTCGCTCTGCATTTCGAGACACAGCACAAGGTTGTAAGATCTGATTCGTTAAAGGAAGGAAGGTTCGGGTTTGGAAAGGGAACGAAGGTCAAGGAAATGGCCTTTTTTTTTTTAAAAAAAAATCCCATTTATATCCCGCCCTTCTCCGAAGATTCAAGGCGGCTTACAATCTAAGAAGCACAAATCAATGTGCTTAGCAATAGCCTTCATTCTATGTATATGCCTGCTTATTAGGGCTTTCGGGCCGCCCCAAGTGGCATTTTTTTTTTACAAAGTCAGCTTATTGCCCCCAATAATCTGGGTCCTCATTTTACCTACCTCGGAAGGATGGAAGGCTGAGTCAACCTTGAGCCTGGTGGGACTCGAACCTGCACTAATTGCAGGCAGCTGGTGTTACTTAAGGAGGCATTAGCCCACTGCTCCACCAAGGCTCTTTTGAGCTGCCACAGGATCCGAAAGGACAACTGCGAGACAGACAAGCCCAACTCTGTGTCCGTAACAGACTTCAGGAGGTGAAACTCTGCTAGGGAATTCTCCGATTTCAATCTGTCTTTGAAAGGGTTAGGGTTTCGGCCTCTCTGTCTTTCTTTCTCCCGATCCCAAAGCAGCAGCAGCAGAAACGTTTGATGAAACAGATCGGCAAGTAGCCCTGCAAGTCTGTGCATTGATTAAAAGGCAGTCCTTAACTTATGACAGTGATGGTGAACCTTTGCGAGACCGAGTGTCCAAACTGCAACCCAAAACCCACTTACGGATTGTCGGGTGCCGGGTGGGCGTGGCTGCGGTGGTAACGACAGACTGGGTGGGACTAAAAAATTCAATCCATCAATTCCAACTTTGCGGCATCTTTTTTTTTTCCCCGTGAGAAGTTGAAATTGATTGATTGAACCTTTTTTTGTTTTTTTGCACACGGCACCGGAGGCCTAAAGCAAAAAGGTTTTATAAAACCCAGCTGAAGGCCTAGGACTGGGGTGACGGGGCGCGTGCCCACAGAGAGGGCTCTGCATGCCGCCTGTTTGCCACCACAGACTTATGACAACTGAACCCCAAATGTTCATCGCTAAGTGAGACATTTGTTAAGTGAGGTTTGCCCCACTTTATGACCTTTCTTGCAGAGTTGTCAAGCAACTCGCTGCAGTTTTTAAGTTACTAACTAACGCGGTTGTTAAGTGATTCTGGTCCCCCCCCCGGTTGACTTTGCTTGTCAGAAGGTCGCAAAAGGGGATCACGTGACCCTGGGAACACTGCAATCGTCATAAACATGACCCAGTCGCCAAGCGTCTGAACTTTCATCATGTGACCCTGGGGATGCTGCAACGGCCAAGGGAAAAACGGTCATAAGTTGCTTTTTTTCAGCCTTATGACAGCAATCTCTAAATGAACTGTTGTAAGTTGAGGACCATCTGCATTTGGATGAGGACTCCAGAATCAGAAATCAGGAAATACGTACGTTACCTGCTCTAAACTACAATCAATCACCCTTCTAAAAGCTACAGCTTTCAGGTTGTTTCCCCTGAGCATCAAAGTCTAACACGCCGAAAAGGCATTACGAAACCCATTATGCTGAGTGCATTCTCACGCGGCCCTCCCTATTAAGGCTGTTTTCAATTCCAACCCTGCAATACTGAAATTACTTTCGTAAAAAATACGATAGGCCAAAGTTGATCTGCACGTGACTCTTTTCCGCTAAATGAGGCGTGCACAATTAGGGGAAGCAACAGACTTTGCTGTGCCCAAACAGGAACACGCGTACTTAAAAACCAATTTGGAAGGTAAAAGCAGCGCAAGCCAGTTTGCAAAGAATCGATCCAAAACACAATATAAATCTCCTCACGGGCGTATTTACACCGTGTCGTGTGGTGCTGTTTTTGCTGAAAAGGTCAAATCAAAAGGGCTGTTTCAGTTATCTTCTTTTGACAGAAGTGCTCTGTAGTAGCTCTGCATTCCTAAGAGTGCTACTTTCCTAATGTAGCCACAATCAGGTTTTTACAATTTAAAAATCACACATGCCATTAAAAATTTAAGTACAGATCTTCTGAAAAAAGATCTAAGATCAAAAGATCCAACTCCCATCAGGTTCTAAAGCTTACCAGATAACCCCTGTGTATAAAACAGGACAGAAACTGGGGTATGTTGAAGGCTACTAAGTTATTTTAATGTCCTGGTGTTTTTTGGAGATGAAAGATCATCTTTCTTTTAAAGTTATCCTTAAAACATTATGCTTCATGAAGAATGTTGCCTGGAAGCGGTCTGGGTCTGGATGGGGAGGAACAGGCTTCAACTCAACCCTGACAAGACTGAGTGGCTGTACATACCGGCATCTCAGGAAATTCAGATTATTCCATCTCTTACTATTGGGGGTGAGTTACTACCCCCCGTAGATAAGGCTCGCAATTTGGGTGTCCTCTTAGATTCACAGCTCTCCTTAGAAGATCATATAGGAGCTGTGACTAGAGGGGCCTTCGCCCAGGTTCGTCTGGTGCGCCAGTTGCGACCCTATCTGGACCTGGATGCCTTGCGTACAGTCACTCATGCACTTGTGACCTCTCGTCTTGACTACTGCAATGCTCTCTACATGGGGCTGCCCTTGAGGACCACTCGGAAGCTTCAGCTGGTACAGAATGCAGCCGTGCGAGTTCTTTTGAGGGTCTCCTGATACTCCCATGTTACACCTCTGCTCCGTGAGCTGCATTGGCTTCCAGTTGCCTTCCGGGTGAGATTCAAGGTGCTGGTGATGACATACAAAGCCCTACATGGCGTGGGTCCGGATTACCTACGGGAGCACCTACTGCCGGCATCAACTTCCCTCCGTCCTGTACGCTCCCACAGAGAGGGCCTCCTCAGGGTACCACCGGTCAGAGAATGTCGGCTGGTGACCCCCAGGGGGAGAGCATTCTCGGTGGGCGCACCAGTCCTTTGGAACCGCTTACCAGCTGAAATACGGATGGCCCCCGACCTTCGCTCCTCCGGTGTGATCTAAAAACTTATCTATTCGAACAAGCCGGCCTGGTCTGATGGGTTTGGGGTTTTAACATTATTTTTAACTAACTTACTACATTGGGCACAATCATTTAACTTTAAATCTTGTATCCTGTATTCTTATTTTTATTGCCCTGTACACCGCCCTGAGTCCTTCGGGAGAAGGGCGGTATATAAATCAAATAAATAAATAAATAAATACCAAAGCCTACAAAAATAACAGAATTGGAAGGGACCTTGGAGGTCTTCTAGTCCAACCCCCTGCTCAAGCAGGAGACCCTATACCAGGGGTGGGCAACCTCGGCTCTTTTATGACTCGTGGACTTCAACTCCCAGAATTCCTGAGCCAGCATGGCTCAGCTTGGAAACTTCTCCCTTTCCCCTCAGCACGGCTGGCTCAGGAATTCTGGGAGTTGAAGTCCACGAGTCATAAAAGAGCCAAGGTTGCCTACCCCTGAACTAGTATGATGATGATGATGATGATAATAATAATAATAATAATAATAATAATAATAATAACAACAACAACAACAACAACAACAATAACAATAATAATAATAATAAAGTTGGAAGAGACCTTGGAGGTCATCTAGTCCAACCCCCCACTCAGGCAAGAAACCCTATACCATTTCAGATAAATGGCTGTCCAGTCTCTTCTTAAAAACTTCCAGTGTTGGAACACCCACAACTTCTGGAGGCAGGGGGTTCCACTGGTTAATTGTTCTCACTGTCAGGAAATTTCTCCTTAGTTCCAGGTTGCTTCTCTCCTTGATTAGTTTCCATCGTTTCTTGTCCTTCCTTCAGGTGCTTTGGAAAGTAGGGTGACCCCCTCTTCTTTGTGGCAGCCCCTCAAATATTGGGACACTGCTATCATGTCACCCCTTGCCCCTCTTTTCACTAGAGTAGCCATACCCAGTTCCTACATACGTTTTCAATCTTTGATAGTCAGGATTATGCAAAAATATATATTATAAAATCTTTTGGTTTGCTGTTCATAAAGATGTTGAGCCCATCTTAAGACTTAACAGTTAGAATCAGCTTCAGTAAAGAATCTTGAAAGGTTTCACATTGATTTTCCCATTTCCAATATATAGAGGGTGAAAGGATGTTTATTGCTTAGTATCAAGTTTTCAAAACACAAAGATAAAAAGAAACAATTCATTTCCCACAATACAAGAGTGGATGGCAAAGGGGATGGAGCTGATGGAGATGGCAATATCGACCATTTGAATTAAAGAGAAAATAATATATGTAGTTTTTCTTTCCATTTGGAAACCACTTCTGGATTTTGTACTTGAAACGGGGGAAAAAATGAAACTCTAATTTCAGCTTTTTATGATTAGAATTTTATTGTTATAGGCTTGAAGTAGTTAGAAAAGTAAAGTAAAAGGTTGCGGCTGTAATTTTTTTTTATTCTACTGCACTGAAAAAGTTGAAGTCCCTACTATTTTTCAATTCTTTTTTATCTCCTTTTACATCGTTCTCTCCTTTTAACTTTTGTATTTTTGCTTACAATAACCTTTTAAAAAACTTTTCCGAACAAGGAAAAAAAGCTTCCAAAGCCTAAAAAGGTAGTTCATCCCATTTCAGTTAACCAATTATTTTTATTTCATTAATGTTTTCCTAACAATGGCCAATGCGCTCCTCCAAAATGAAGATTAACGGGGGGGGGGAAGTCTTGATGTTTCAGTAACTGTGTGTAGCAAATGGAGGTGAAACAATGATATCAAACTTCTCAAGGATAAAACAGTAGAATTGGCCTGTCTCCTTTCCTTGCTTTAACAAAATCCAGCAAACAACAATTGTGACAAGGAAAAGCTGAACGTTTTACTTACTCTTTCTTTTGATCGTGATGTGGTCTTCACGCTAATAACTGGCTCACCCTTGGACTTATCCATTATCACGGTTCTTTCTGTCCCTTTGCTCCCTGTGCGAAAGCAAAGAGATTGGATGACAATCCAATCGTTGGCAGAAGCCAGCAATGAATGGCTTAGGGCAGGGCATGTCAAACTTGCGACGTCGTGACTTTTCCCCCCGCTGCCGGCAATGGGGAGGGCGCGGTTTCATTGTGATGCATCCGGCCTGCGGGCCGGCAGTTTGACATGCCTGCCTTAGGGCCATGTTTCTCAACCTTGGCAACTTTAAGATGGGGTGGACTTCAACTCCCAGAATTCCCCAGCCAGCCCAGAATTTTGGGTGTTGAAGTCCACCCATCTTAAAGTCGCCAAGATTGAGAAACACCAACTTAGGGGTTCCCCCCCCCCGCTCCAGCAATAAATTACCTGATTTGGGAGTCTTAGATTGATCGGCAGATCCAGCTTTCTGCTCTTCTTTCCCCTTCTCGTCCTTTTCATCTGCTTTGCTACTATCTTCTTTCGAATCAGCCTTTTCATTCTTTTTCGCGCTGGCAGCCCTGAAACACAGTTAAGAATGTTTAGAGCAGACCTGGGCATTTAATATTTTAATCTATATTCCACCTTTTATTATTTTTTCTAAATAACTCACAAGCGGCTAACACAGGGGTAGGCAACCTTGGCTCTTTTATGACTCGTGGACTTCAACTCCCAGAATTCCTGAGCCAGCGTGGCTCAGCTTGGAAACCTCTCCCTTTCCCCTCAGCATGGCTGACTCAGGAATTCTGGGAGTTGAGGTCCATGAGTCATAAAAGAGGCGAGGTTGCCTACCCCTGGGCTAACACAACTAATACTGTGCAACCGTTCCTCATGTTTCAGCCTCCAGCCCTCTAATCGTCTTTCTTTTCTCTGCAGTCTCAACCTATTTTTTTTCTCAGCGGTCTCAACGTATTTTTTTATATCACGGTGAACAAAACTGGATGCCGTATTCCAACTGTGGTTTTACCCAAGTCCGCTGACTCTTATCTGACACCAATTTGCCTTGACCGTTAGCAGATCAGATTCTTGTGACTAGATAGCACGAAATAAATACTTTTGAACTCTTTTAAGCTGGCACCTGATTTCCTGCGCTTGACGGGGACTTCTGAAGACGGTGGGGGAGAGGAGTAAATGGTCTACATTAGTATGAGCACATCTAATAAACTAAAAAAAACAACAAAACAACCAAAACCTAAAAAAAACCAAACACCAAAGCAAGCTGCAGAACTTACTTATCGCCAGATGATGTTTCAGTCTTCCCCTCACTGTCCTTTTTATCCAGAAGCTTCCTTGTGGCAGGTTCATTCTTTGCCTGAGAGTATATTGAATCGTCAGAAAAAATAGAAGCGACAGATTAATTTTCCTACCAGTTCTTGGGGGGAGGGGGGGCTTGAGGAAGGAGAGAGCCCCCACTTACTCTTTCGACTGAGATTATTTTGCCGTGCAGCTCCGTCTTGTGGCAATGAGCAATGCATTTGGTGGTTTCGTCGGCTGTGGACATTGTCACAAAACCGTAACAGCGCGCCCCGGGGCTGCGAGCGTTGGTCACCACTTTGGCCCCAACCACCTGGAGGAGAGAAAGCCCACGTGGTCTTGGGAACTGCTGGCTGGAGATCCATCTCACCCAGCAGCCTTCGGAGACCAACCACCGGCCCTAGTTGACACACGTCACAGGGGGATATTATGCCGCGTCATTTCTGGTGACACACAAGATCTCCCGACTCTCTGGAAGTTGCGTGAGAAGGCCCTGCTCTCGTGCGGCCTTCGAAGCGCCTGAAAATTGTGCAGCGTTGCCACGTGATTTTCCGAGGCTTCAGAGGGCACTCTTGCACGACGACTTTGAGAGGACCTGGAAAGTCCAGAGGAGGTCCTGAGAGGCCTCTTTTGTCCAGAGCGAGGCTGAAGCGTGGGACACGCCGGCAGAGCCAAAGTAGGCATTTTTTGAATTTTTGACAACCGCATCCAAAAGATTCGCAATCACTGAACTAGCCCTGCCGTTTAAAGGGAACAGAGACAACAGCTTCACCTTGTTTACCCCCCAGCCTAAATTTTTAAACACAATGTACAGATACTCTTTGACTTACGGCTGATTTTAAAAAAGCTTGGGGAGGGGGGGGGAATGTGGTGCTGTGACAGAATGGAGAGCCGTGGTGGCACAATGGTTAAATGCAGTATTGCAGGCAAACTCTGCCCACAGCCTGGAGTTTGATCCTGGGGGGGGGGGGGTGGCCCTCAAGGTTGAGTCAACCTTCCATCCTTCTGAGGTTGGTAAAATGAGGACCCAGATTGTTGGGGACAATATGCAGCTGTTTCTACATTGTAAACCGCCCAGAGAATGCTGTGAAGCACTGTGGGACAGTATATAAGACTAAATGCTATTGCTAGTATCCTGATAAGAGGACGTGGAGGATTAGCTGAACGAGAGCTACACCAAAGCCCTCATGTTAGAAGGGAGAGAATAGAATAAAATAGAATAAGAAAGGAATAGAAATAGAAATAGAAATAAAATAGGAAAGGAAAGGAAAGGAATAGAATAGAATATAGAATGGAATGGAATGGAATAGAATTCTTTATTGGCCAAGCGTGACTGGACACACTAGGAATTTGTCTCTGGTGCATAAGCTCTCAGTGCACATACAAACAACAAAATAATATAATCATAAGATACCAACAGAAGAAGGCAATAGGAAAGATGAGAAGGATAGTAGTAATACAGCCCTACTACATGGATAAATATTCCTAAACGTGTTCAGGTTCAACACGAGGGGGAAAAACTTGTGTGTCTAGATACAAAGGCACAAAAAGACAAAATTAAAATGAAAGATTAAAAAGTTTAATTCCGAGTTGTATTTAAACAATTTAAAGATAAAATTAAACTTAAAAAGACAAGAGCCTGTAACCAAGCAGATCACCTTTGGATTTAAGGAATAAATGAAAACAGCCTTACTTTCCCATATTTGCTAAAGAGATTCTTCAAGTCAGTAGCTCGGGTACTGGAAGCGAGGCCACTGACCCAGAAGTTCCGACCGGTGCTGGCGCTACTGTGACCTAGTTGGAAAGAGAAAACTCACACGAGTCACGTGACAAGGTGCAACGTGAGTTCAGCCACTATCACTGCTGCCACCCTTTGAAAGGAACGCAACTCCCCAAAAAAACTCTCTTTACGTTCCGCTAAAACAGGGGTCTTCAAACTTGGCCCTTTTTATGACTTGTGGACTTCAACTCCCAGGCGTGCCCCTGGCTGAGGAATTCTGGGAGTTGAAGTCCACACGTCGTAAAAAGGGCCAGGTTTGAAGACCCCCCCTGCGCTAAAACCTCTGTTCTCGCCCCAATGGAATTGGCTCGCCCCACCCACGCAGGCAGGAGGAGCATGCTGCGGACCTGTCGGTCAAAGGATTCCAAAAGGCCTTTTCTGCCAGGGCTCCCGCCCTCTGGAACATCGTGTCCCTTGCGGTGAGATTTGCCCCCACCCTCTCTTCGCTTTCCGGAAGAGCCTTGAAACCACCTCACTCTGGAGGTGGTTAACCACCATCCACCCCACTGGATGTTGCTTTCTTCCTTAGCCGATTTTTTTATTTTAATGTTAATGACGATTGTTTTGTTTTCTATTGGTTTTTTTTAAATCTTAGGTGAGTTACTAGATGGTGAGATGGGCGGCATATAAATGTGTAAGAGACGTGGTGGTGCAGTGGTTAGAATGCAGTGTCGCAGGCTAATTCTGCCCGCTGCCAGGAGTTTGATTCTGACCGGCTCAAGGGGGAACTCAGCCTTCCATCTTTCTGGTAAAATGAGGACCCAGATTGTTGGGGACAATATGCTGACTCTGTAAACTGCTTAGAGAGGGCTATCGAGCACTGTAAAGCGATATATAAGTCTAAGTGCTATTGCTAATGCCTGAAAATGTGGCATCTTATTTGAGGCCCTGTCTTAGTTTCAACTGCAGCCAGCATCCACTGGCGAATGCCAATGAAGGAGATATTTGCAAAAGATGCCCGAAATTACTGCCTTTTGCAATGTCAAAATTCATCAATCTTTGCCATCTGCAGGATAGTATCCAGGATCAGTGCCATCGTGCTAAAGCCGATTATTTATTTTTTTAAACTGACAAAAACCCTGTAGACCAGACATGTCAAACACAAGGCCCGGGGGGCGGATCCAGCCCGCAAAGTGGTTTCATGTGGCACATGAAAAGCCATCCTGGAAACAGTGAGGGAACGGCCCCCACTGCCTTGGCCCTGGCCCAGAGACCCTCCTCCTGCCAGAGACCCTCAGATCTGTCCCACTCCTGCCCAGGCCCCCATAGGCACCCTTGATGCCAACGATGTAGAGCTGGCCACGCCCACCCAGTAGGCCCCACCCACCCTGGCCATACCCACCCGGCCCCTTGAGGGCAACCGCAATGCTGATGCGGCCCTCAATGAAATTGAGTTTGACACCCCTGCTGTAGAATTTCAACTCATGTCATGAAGCATCAGCTGAGGTCATGTGTAAACCCATCAAACATTTAAATATCCTCTCCTCAGTAATGGTTAGGTCAGGGGTCGGCAACCTGAAAAAGGAAAAGAGCCACTGGGAACCGGTTCCATCACACACACAAAAATGTGGGAGCCGCGTGCGTGTGTCCATGACGGTTTTTCTTGCGCATGCACGGACGCCCGCGGTTGCCACTTTTTTTTGTGTGTGATGGAACCGGTTCCCAGTGGCAGCGGCGCTGCTTGTTTGGAAAGCTGCCGTGGCCCGTTTGCAGAGCTGCCACCTTTGGCAGCCTGCAAACATGCTGCGGCAGCTTTCCCAAAGAGCGGCGCGGCTGCCCGTTCGCGCGGAGGTGCGCGTGCACTTCCGCTCGGAGAGGTGCGCGCGCACCGGGCGGCTGGGAGCCACAGGAGACGGCTCAAAGAGCCGCATGCGGCTCCGGAGCCGCGGGTTGCCGACCCGTGGGTTAGGTGGACGAGACAGAGTTTCACACAAACAAATACCTTTTTCCTCTTTTGTAGACTGCTTGGAGTCTTTGGGTTCCTCAGCACTAAGAACAAAAAAGAGAAAGGAAAAGAAAATTGAGTCAGGAAATGAAAGAAGGAAAGGTTATTATATATGATAATGTATTTTAAAAATTCATTAGAACGCAAATACCTACCCAATTTAAACATAAATGAATCAGTGAATTAAAAAAGCAGCCTTATAGTACTCACAATTTAAGCTTAGAAACAAAAAAAGAACTTTATAAAGATTAAAAATAAAAAGTTGCAAAACAATGTTTAATGCACAAGAAAGGGGAAATACAAAACCTAAAGGATTTATTTTTTTTAGGGTAGGAAGGAATTTTAATGGGCTTGCAGGCCAAATTGAAGAAATGCCCTAATTTCTTATAGACCAACTATCTATCTACGTATGCTGTACATATGTATACATATAAAAAAAGAAAAAGGCAGCATTTTGTCTAAAATGGAGAAATGTAAGGTACCAGCCCATATTATACATGGACTAATAAAACTGTTAAGCACTAGCAGTATTAACCCCTTACTTACACAACTGAAAAAGAGAGGAAGATTAACATTCTTAAGAATCAGAGGAGAAATAAACAGGTGCAATTTTTTTCTCCAAAATATTGATTCAAGGAGGATGAGGGGATGTATGTTCCACTTACAGGTAGGAATCCAGTTATTTTTGCTTTTACTACCAAAAGTACGTAGCTGCATTCTTGTATTTCTCTATCAACACAAATTGTACCATGTAGGTAGTCCTCAACTGATGACCACAGCTGAGCCCAAACGTTGCTATGGGGACATTTGTTGAGTTTTGCCCCATTTTACGACTTTTCTTGTCACGGCTGTTAACTGAATCGCTGCAGTTGATAAGTTAGTAACCCTCCATTAAGTGAATCTGGCTTTCCCATCGACTTTGCTTGTCAGAAGGTTGCAAAAAGGGATCGCACAACCCCGGGACGCTGCAACCGTCATAAATACGAGTCTGTGGCCAAGCGTCTGAATTTTGACTAGGTGACCCTGGGGGTGCAGCAACGGTCATGTGAAAGGCGGTCATAAGTCACTCTGTTTTAGTGCCATTGTAAACTGTCTGAATTGTCACTAAATGAACGATTGCAAAGCCGAGGAGTACCTGTACTCTAACCACAGATTTTACCAGGTTGTCCTTATGATGGTCTGAATGTGAGGCTAGTTTTCCTACACATTCTTCAGGGGCCAGGTGATTATTTTTTTTTTTTTTAAAAAAGGTTTTTATTGTACAAGTCTGCAGGTGTGCGTCTGTAACAATCCCCCCCTTTCCTATGTAGCCTCTGACTGATTTCTAGACTTGCCCTGGCATTCAAACCCTGTGGATCAGATGTATCCAGTCTTGATCTTGGACGGGGTGGGGTGGGGGGTGGGGGGGTGGGGGAAAAAAAAAAATACCACGGAGAAAAGAGACCACGGAAAGCTCTAAATGATTGCATCTGTATAGTCTTCCTCTGTTATGGAAAGCGTTAACCTCTCTATCCAGTTTTCTAGATAGAGGCTGACCTGTTATCAAAGGCTTACAGGATTATAAATCTGGGTATCATATTGGCTGGTACCTTACTCTGCTCTTTGGACGGATACTATACTGACACAGCGGATCAGGGATTGGTATTTTCCTTTTGTTGCTAAAACGGAGAGAAACAAACCTCGTGTTCTGATCACCACCCTCTTGGGCAGAGGACTCTCTAGTGGCAGAGGGCTCCTCCTCAACATTAGCCTTCACTTCCATCTTCTCGGCCTCTGGACTAACCACTTGGGGACCTGTGTCCGACTCCGCGGTTTCCTCACTACTGGCTTCCAGAGTTTGAGCTTCTCTGCTACTATTATTATTATTATCATCATCATCATCACCACCTCCACCTCCTCCTCCACTCTTGCTCTCTACCGCTAAAGAGTCCGAGTCCGGTTTGGCTTCCTCAACTGTCTGTTCGCTGGGCTCCCCTTTCGCTACCACTAAGAGCTTTGCTTCGTCCTCTTGGCTCTTGGCCGCCGCTGGGCCTGACTGGCTGTCCGTATCTACAAGGTCTTCGTCCGACTGGGTGCTGGCAGCCAGCGCGTCTTCCTCGTCTTCTTTTTTGTCCGGCAACGGTTCATTTGCTTCCTGCGCCTGCTCCGATTCAGACGCTTCTTCTTCTTCTTCTTCTTCTTTAAGGAACTCAGATTTACAAGTGTCACCCAAAATGTCGAGCATTTTCTCATTTTCT
The DNA here is from genome assembly GCA_024294585.1 of Vipera latastei. Lineage (NCBI taxonomy): Eukaryota > Metazoa > Chordata > Lepidosauria > Squamata > Viperidae > Vipera > Vipera latastei. The sequence continues at coordinate 7,621,467 of CM044354.1, read as the reverse complement.
ATAGATTTAACAGGAATAGAATGGCACAAGGTTTAATCACCAGGGAAACATAGCAAAGACATATGCGGAACGGGCATGGCTGCCAGTCTTAACAGTATGGTTATAGCTACACAGAAACTGGGGAAAAAAAACGCTTTCTGTATATCACATTCAAATGCCTAAAGCTAAGACATAATTTTAGAAAGATCATACGCTATGAAGGAAAAACCAAAACAAAAAAACCAGAACAAAAAAACCAACCCTGATCTTATCAGTTTAAACAAAAGCTGTCTGGCTCATTCTTGAGAGATCTTCAAGAGGTTCTTTCTTCCAGAATTCCAAGAGGCTTAAACAGAATGCATCAAGAACACACATTTCCATTTCAAACTCTGAATTTCTTTCTTTCATTTTGGTTTAAAAGCATGGCGGGTCCAACAGGGAAACTGGAATGTCTTCTGATGATGCATGAACATGTAACTCCAAGAAAAGCAAATAGCAATTTTTTTTTTTAATGGAAATTTCCACGCAGAACCTCTCTTCTTGCTTCTTCTCTTTTAAGCTGTGACTCACAACGTCTCCCTACGGCAACTTTTAAACTAGCCTTTCTGCTCTACTGACCACACAATCACATGCTACAATCTGCTCTATAGGACTTGCTTTCATATTTGACATTAACTTTCTTCTAGTGTATTTGTGAAGCTAGAGAGGACTTTTAAAAAAACAAAGTGTGTGTGTGTGTTTTTTCCTCCCAGGTCTAGAAAAAAAAAAGCACTTCTTAAGTGGCAGGCATGAATTCACAGAGATGGAATCATGATTGCATTCCAGATAATTTACACACTAGAGAATTATGTGGGTTGTCCGACATGTAATTAATTAATTGATACAACTAGAAAGTCCAAGAACTGGCCCCTTACCTCTGCTGTACTTTTTAAAATAGAAGAAATTAACAGAAAAATACCTGGTTCGGAATGTTGCTCTTCCAAATCCTGCAGCAAAAACAGGAAAGAAAAACATATTAAATGAAGGGAAAATAATTGCTTCTACGTTCATTTATTGAGATTTCTAGGTCTATCTAGAAAAGAGCCTGAGATTAAGTGATTGTAATCTGCTCTTCATGACCAATTGCTTTATGGCAACCTCACACTGAACAGGGTTATTTTGTGAAATTGGTAAGTACTTTTCTTAAGCAAGTAGGATTTTAAAAGTGTTGCTAACATGTTCCAAACATGTTGTAAGAGGATTCTATAGATATTTTCTAATCCACGTGTACTTGAAAATACTCAGAGATACTAAGAATACAATTGCAAGAGAGGTGGGAGAAAGAAAGACAACAGAAGAAGCCACAATAAAATAAAAAAGGCCAGAGTCATGTGGTCTAGATGCGCGCCTATATGAGTCTAATAAAGGGGAAAGCAGGCCACCAAACAAGAGTTTCTGATCCAGAATTACAGATGTCTTGTCAAGAAGACTAACATTCAGAATTAGTTGGGAACAACATGACATAATAACAGAGTCGGAAGGGACCTTGGAGTTTCCCAATCTTTCCAAGTTGGCAGCCCAAAAGTGCGGGGAAAGGAAGAAAGAGGGATTGATTTTGTTGGAGGCAGATGTGCGTACGCACGGATGAGCACCCATTGCTCGTGAGAGGCCAAGATTGCCTGCGACGCTCATGTGAGCGGGGCTGTGCGTGTAGACACACATGCCCACCAGCCAGCCACTCACACGGCCCCGTTGCCAATAGACCATGGACCGGTAGTGGGCTGTGGCCCACAGGTTGGGGACCCCTGTTCTAGTCCAACCCCACCAAGGGGAAAAATATCTAACAGAAACAAAAGTGGACTCAATGATTCAAAGGGGTGGAAGGCTATTATCTGTTTGATGCTCAGAAGTTGGCCAGCCGTTTGTTGGGGAGGTTTACTTTAGATTTCTGAAATGAATACAAGGTAGGATCCATGATCTAATGGCTTCTTTCAAGGCCTAGAACAGTGATGGCGAATCTTTTAGAGACCGAGGGCCCAAACTGCAACCCAAGACCCACTTACGTATCATCGGGTGCCGGGTGGGCGTGGCCCATTGGGTGGGCGTGGCTGCGGTGGTAACGGCAGACTGGGTGGGACTAAAAAGTTCAATCAATCAATTCCAACTTTGCGAGAACTTTTTTCCTTCCCGCGAGTTGAAATTGAACCTTTTTTTTTTTTTGCACATGGCGGCGGAAGCCTAAAGCGAAAAGGTTTTATAAAACCCAGCCGAAGGCCTAGGACTGGGGTGACGGCGCGCGTGCCCACGGAGAGGTGCCACAGGCTCGCCACCACGGGCCTAGAAGATTCCTTAAACAAACAAACAGCAACAAAAAAACCTAGCTGCAGCCATCTGGTATTTACCTTGCACTCAACTATGAATACTTATAAAAGCCTAAACCAGGGTTTCTCAACCTTGGCAACCTGAGGATGGGTAGAATTCTGGGAGTTGAAGTCTACCCATCTTCAAGCTGCCAAGGTTGAGAGACACCGCCCTAAACCATTTAGGACTCTTTCTTTCTCTCTCTTTTTCTTTCTTCATTCATTCATTCATTCATTCATTCATTCATTCATTCATTCATTTATTTTTGGGACTTATATGCCGCCCTATCTCCTGAAGGACTCAGGGCGGCTAACAACACATAGGCTAAGTTCCTGCTGTTATTTTTAAAAGGAATAGTTTTTTATTTTTAAAAGGAATAGTTGGGTCACAGTGTGTCAATACTGTAATACATATAAGGAATCTAAATCTCAAGGGCTGGAACCAGCTCCTTGTTTAATTCCCAGAGCATCACCTGATTACAGGCATTTCTTTTCCAAACACGAAGCTTCTCAGCCATAGGCTACCAAGCTTCTAGAAAAGCAAAATGGCTTTTGAATCCATCTCTGCCTGTGCAAACAAGCAACGCAGAACTTGAGGTGCAGTCTCCTGATATTTATACATCTTTTTGTGAAAAAAGGGTAGGGTAATCGAGATTAAAGTAGTCATAGGAAAAAAAAGAGGGTGCCCTTGTAAGACAGAACTCAGCCCAAAAATTTAAGAGACCAGTAAAAAAAAATAATAATCACAAAAATAGCGTTAACAATTTATTGAAAGTAAAATTCTGTAAATGTCTGCCATAAGAAAGCTCTTTCAGCTATCTGGCCCAACAAAGCAGTTTTGGAACTGGAAAGGAGTTTATGAAGAGACTGCCTCCTCAGCCCTCAGATTTCCAATGTATTAAAATTTATTTCCATAACCAGTAGGTTTGGGTTGGGTAATGGGTTGAAATCTGAAGCATGTGAAGGAATATTGGTGTACTTGTCTGATTTGGCCCTGTAAAAATAGAATTACAGCCGCATGACTCATCCAAATAAATAAATAAACAAATAAATAAAAAGTGGGCAAGGAAAGCAAAAACCTTCCCATAACTGTCACCTGCAAACTGTTTGAGTGATCATCATGCCCCACTGATCAGAAATAGCCAACACAACTGCTCTTTTTTCTAGGAGAGATATGGTTTTTAAAAAAAAAAAAAAAAAAAAAAAGAATTTGGGCTTGGTTTGAGAGACAAGGCCAGAAGGCAAGTTAACTTGGCACTTAAAAAAAAAGTTGTGGGTTGAATGGTTACAACACATTTCCCAAGCCCGTGAGAGCTAGCAAGTTACCTTCATTTCAGCCAAGTCAGGTGAAGCAGCCTCTAGTTGGTCATCAAGGTCATCACCATTCTCCTGAGAGAATAAATAACAAACAGATACACCTTTCGAAAGCTGATCGTCGATCTACAGGGGCAAAATCCATCAGCAGAATAGCCTTGGTGGAGCAGTGGGCTAATGCCTCAAGTAACACCAGCTGCCTGCAATTAGTGCAGGTTCGAGTCCCACCAGGCTCAAGGTTGACTCAGCCTTCCATCCTTCCGAGGTAGGTAAAATGAGGACCCAGATTGTTGGGGGCAATTAAGCTGACTTTGTAATAATGCCGCTTGGGGTGTGTGTGAAAGCCCTAATAAGCAGGCATATACATAGAATGAAGGCTACTGCTAAGCTTGTAAGCCGCCCTGAGTCTTCGGAGAAGGGCGGGATATAAATGGAATAATAAAAAAAAAGAATGTTGGTGCCCCAGCATTATAAATGCTCACTGGGAATAGCAACTTGCTGAAGAAGCAACCAATTTCATTGACACATTGAGCTAGGACCAAGTTTCGTTTCCCAGTGACGTTCAGCCTGTGCAACTCTCAGAGGAGTCCTTTGAACATTCCAACTGCTGAAGGAAAGGCATCAGAAATAGCAAGCTGAGCCAGGAGTGAAACTGGCGGTGTGCAACTAATCTTTCAATTTATTTACATTATATATAGCAGAAAAACAAAAGGGGACTGAATTTCTTTGTTTACTGACCGTTCAAAGATACAACATTGAAAAAATGACTTATGAGCATTTTTCACACTTAGGACCTCTGTAACGACCCCATGATGTGATCAAGATTCCAATGCTTGGTCCCTGATTCATATTTATGACGGTTGCAGTGTCCCAGGGTCATGTGATCCCCTTCTGGGACCTTCTGACAAACCAAGTCAAGCGGGAAGCTGGATTTACTTAACCACCATATTATCAACTCAAAACAACTGCAGTGATTCACTTAACAACTGTGGCAAGGAAGGTTGCAAAAATGAGGCACAACTCACTCAGGCAACATCTCGCTGAACAACAGAAATTTTGGGCTCAATGGTGGTCGTAAGTCAAGGACAACCTGTAGTTAGTTATAAAATTTATCAGCTGCCCATCTTACCACAGGGTGACCCTGGGCGGCTTACAATAATAAAATATCTATCTATAGATAGGTAATACAAGCCAAACAATATGATCCAATTAAAAATAGGGAAGGGTGGGGGCAGGATGGAGGGGAGATAAGATCAGTTGTTAATCGATCAGCCGCCTCCACTGTGATGCTTCCCCACTGGAGCCCCAAGCTAACTAGCCAAGCGAGTCAGCCTTAATCTTTGCGGGCACATCTCCGGCATGATATAAATAATGAAATATGCCCCCAATGATCTACCTCACTTTCCATCAGCTGCTCTGGAGGTTCTTTCATTTCCATATCCATGTTGTCTTTGTCAGGATCAAGAATGCTGTCAGATCGGTAGTCATCTGCACAGTCCACGGCGCTGCTGTTATCTATTTCAGCTTCATCCAACACGCTGATGTCCATCATGTCAATATCCTGCAGATTGTCTGAACTTGCTTCAATATCCTCCTGTGGTTGAAGTGGAAGAGAAAAAGGGAAACTAATTCTCACTGTAACTTGAAAACTTTAAAAGAAACAACACAATTTTTCTTCCTCCCCTCAACCATACCTGTCCATCTCTGGAATTCTCTTCCAATCCATTGTCTTCACCCCCTTCTTCTTCTGATTTACGTCCTAAAAGAATAAAGCTTTAATATACTGCTAGAAAGTTTAACATCACTGATAGTCCTTAGAAACAATATACTAAAGTTTGAGTCAGCGATATGCTGCCTTTATTTACAGAGGGGTAAAATAATTGCCAACTTCAGTGTAAAGGAAGAACCCCCGCAAAACATAATTTTAAATATGCCACGCCTTGTTTACATTACACACATTATTGCCAGATAATGTCAATTTTATTATGTAGCTCAAGTGGAAATAAGCACCTATAGTTTGACAAAATACACTGAGGTGCAAAACACTGAATAAAACTGTGCTCCAAAATTCAGATTTTGATCACCAAGAGTTTGAAGCGTTAAGTGTTAAGAATCATTTTTAATGTGATTACTGAAAAAAAAGAGAAAAGACTAACAGACAAAACTTGGCTGACCACTGCTTCCTAACTCAGAACACTTGCACAATTGTCATTGCTGACTTTGAAGGGTGCTACAGATCAGCTATGCTAACAGCAAATTCTGGTGATGAATTCTAAACTAACTAGACCCAAGATAGAGCTGCCAAGAAACAGAAAAGCAACCTGCAAGCTCTCATTAAACCAGAGATTGGAGAATCATAAAAAGCTACCTTCTGAAAATACCAAAGGATATCGCAATTCCCAAACTGCTCAGATGATTAAATATGTTCGGGAACCATACATTAAAATGTCACGTAGAGAACAAAAAATGACTTCTGTCAGCAGCAGGAATGTATGACAAAGCCAAGTAGTGCTGCAGATCCCACTTATTTTTATTTATCTAGCATCGAGCTGCGTCTTTTTTTTTTAAAAAAAAAATGACACCCCCCCACAGGTTTGCAATCTGAACACACACACACACGCAATTCAATCTTGCTGAAAAACTGTCTTGTACCTTTTATAGATCTTTTGGGGGTTTTCTTGCTACTGTTCTCTGAGGCCATGGGAACCTCATCAGGATTCCCTCCTTCTTCTTCAATGGCCTGTCAGGAGGAAACAATGTGAGGTTTTACAGCAAGAACAACTGGTGTCTGAATTGGCCAGAAAAAAGGCAAGTCTTTTCTGTTCTATATGCCCAAACAATTTCCTCTGTTCGCAGTGGACAGACACCCCTACCTATCTCCATTTTACCTCTCTTCTTCTCATAGTCTGATTTAATCTTTTCTTATTCCCTATCTGCCTCTTTTAATTTTTCGTTCTTCTCCCTGCTGACATTATCCAAATCCACTCTTTTCTCCCAAACTCTGCCAGGTTACCTTTTCCTACTCTAAAACTCCCACCCCTACTTGAGATATGTGCCTTTCCTTTGCCATGTCTTCCTCCAATTTTTCCCACGTCAGCTTTTTGATTTCCTCTTTTTTTATGCCATGACTGCATGGCATTTTAGCTTTTAAGGAACGGGTCGGTATATACTTTTCCAAATAAGCAAATAACTTTGTTGAAAATTCTAATACAGTGGTTCTCAACCTTTCATTCGCCACCTTTTAATACCTTTTGTGGCCATGGACCAAGACTTAACTCAGATTTAAATCATTAACATTTCCTCAAATCTTTGCGGACCTCCTGTAACAACATTCCCGCTCCCACGCCGCCACCCCCCCCCCCGGGGTCCGCAGACCATAGGATGAGAACCTCTTTCTATGCCTCAACTCGGCCAATTTCCTCTTACCCATTTCTCTTGTTCATCAAACCTTCACCCTTGCTTATTGTGCTAGAATCTCATTTCTTTTTCTGGATTTCAATTCCAGCTATTATTTCCCACATAAATTATTTCTAATCCTACCTTTCTCATTTCCCTTGCTTAACAGTCCCTTCTCCTCTGCGGAAAGCTCTGGCTTTCCTTCTCACTTTCCAGTTCTTCCTTTTTTTTTTGTTGAATGCCTCATTTGTCTTATTAATTTCCTAGGTACCACCTTCTGTTTCATTTCCATCTGCTGCTTATAACTTTCTTCTCTCGTCCTTTAATTCCATTTCTTTCTCTGATACACCTTCAATCTACTCACAATCACACTTTCCATTTAAATCTTAACTCTTGATTAATAACAATTCTTCTTCTTCTCATAAACTCCTTCTTCCGCTCAATCTGACCAAACACCCTTCCAGACTACAAAGATCACACTCATATTAACAGTGACTGTTCCACAGGGAGATATTAAGACAAGGGATAAACAGCCACTGAAAGCAACAGGATCAGAATATAAACTACAGCAAAACAAACATCAAAAAGAGCACACATTTTTACTCATTCCATTCTCTTTAGAATCCATTCTTTAATTACTGTTACTTATTGCTATTTATTTATTTATTTATTTATTTATTTTATATACCGCCCTTTTCCCGGAGGACTCAGGGCGGTGTACAGAGCAATAAAGTAAGAATACAATAAAGCAATAAAGTGAGAAAATTTTAAAACCCAAATCCATCAGGCCAGGCCGGCTTGTTGGAATAGATAAGTTTTTAGATCACGCCGGAAGGAGCGAAGGTCGGGGGCCATCCGGATTTCAGCTGGTAAGCGGTTCCAAAGGATTGGCGCACCCACCGAGAATGCTCTCCCCCTGGGGGTCACCAGCCGACATTCTCTGACCGGCGGCACCCTGAGGAGGCCCTCTCTGTGGGAGCGCACAGGACAGAGGGATGTTGACGCTGGCAGTAGGTGGAGACAGATGAATCAATCACCATTCTCGATTCCCAGCGTTTACTATGGATCTTTCGGCATAAGATTTAGATACCCTACTCTGAAATTAAGAGACGACAGAATGCCTCTCATTCTGGAGGCTACTGAGCTGTAATTTTTGAAACCTCCATATGAATGGTCATGTAGCCTTAAGGAGAATAATGAATTCAGAAAGCCTATGCTAAAATTGGGTTATTCATCTCAGAATACTAGATTCTTATTTGTTCTCGATAGCTTTTTCCTCCATGAATTTCACAGTACTAGAGTGCAAGATCATCCACTGAAATTAAATGATGTAAAACTGAAGGCAGAGGAAAACCCAAATTCATGGAAATTGAGGCTATCACAGTGGAGACCATAACCACTTCCAAATGCCAGTTGCTGAAAATAGGAGCTGGAAAGTGCCAAGTATTCATGTATTCTACTGGGAGTCTTCCCAGAGGCTTTGCAGAAAACAGGACGCCAGATAACAAGAGCCTTTTGCTCAATCCAGCTGACCTCTCCTTAGGGAGATTGATCATGATTACAAAATTGGTCTCCTATATCCACTGCCAATCCTACCATACATCATTAATTGCTGGGAACGAGGGAAGGGGGATGATGCATCAGGGCTTCCCAACAGAATAAAGGGTGCTGAACCAAACGGATTTGTTACATTCCCACTGAGCTCTCCCCACCCATTTTGACTTCTTTTCAAACCACTTCCCTCTTTTGATTTCAACACCCCGTCCAGATCCAGTGACTTTGGATTGGATGCTACTTAACTATCACTCTCAGCGGAGAGGGCTGAGGGGCAGAGTTGCAGCCCCTCTCTGGAGGACCTGTCCTCCGGAGTGGATTCAATTCCCAACAAGCCTGGCTGACAGGAGTTGTAATCTCTTGTCTCCGGAAGGCCAGCAAGTTGGGGCAAGGCTGCCTTGAATCCTGCCCTCCAGGGAGAATGGGCTAAACCTCAGACAGGTGGCTAATAATGGGAGTTGCACCATAGATATCCTTAGGATAACCAAGACATGGATGACTGGGAGCTGTAGTCCACTCTGTGGAGGGCTGCGAAAGTGCTGTGAAAGGCTGCTTTTAATCCTTCCCTCCAATGAAATAGGGCTTCAGTTCCCATCATCCTCCCAACTGATTCATGGGAGTTGTAATCTGTCACATCTGGAAGGCTGCCTTAAATCCTTCTTTCTAGAAACAGGACTTCCATTCCTATCACTCCAAGGCTGGCTCATGGCAATTGTAATTACTGGAAGTCTGCCTTAAATCCTGCCCTCCAGAGACACCTCTTCAACACCCATCATCCCCAAGGCTGGCTGATGGGAGTTGTAATCCTACAATAGAATAATGGAGTTGGAAGGGACCTTGTAGGTTCTCTCCAACCAACCCCCCCCCCCGCAGCAAGAGACCCTACACCATTTCTGGCAGATGGCTGTCCAGTCTCTTCTTGAAAGCTTCCAGTGATGAAGCACCCACAACATCTGAAGGCAAAGCAGTTCCATTGGTTGATCGTTCTCACTGTAAGAAAATTTCCCCTTAATTCCACATTGCTTCTCTCCTTGATCACTTTCCATCCATTGTTCCTTGTCTGGCCTTCAGGTGCTTTGGAAAATAGGTTGACTCCCATCCTCTCTGTGACAGCCCCTCGAATATTGGAAGACTGCTATCATGTCTTCCCTGGTCCTTCTCTTCACTATAGCCATGGCCAGTTCCTGCAACCGTTCTTCATGGGTTTTTAGTCTCCAGTCCCCTAGTCCCTGGAAGGCTCCCTTAAATCCTGCCCTCCACGGACAGCACTTCAGCACCCATCATCCCCAAGGCGGGCTGATGGGGGATGTAATCCCCGGAAAGCTGCCTTAAACCCTTCTTTCTAAAGACAGGACTTCCAATTCCTATCGCCCCAAGCCTGGCTGATGGGGGTTGTAATTCTTGGAAAGCTGCCTTAAATCCTGCCCTCCCCGGACAGTACCTCAGCCCCCATCATCCCCAAGGCGGGCTGATGGGGGTTGTAATCCCTGGAAGGCTGCCTTAAACCCTTCTTTCTAAAGACAGGACTTCCAATTCCTATCGCCCCAAGCCTGGCTGATGGGAGTCGTAATTATTGGAAGGCTGCCTTAAATCCTGCCCTCCACGGACAGAACTTCAGCCCCCATCACCCCCAAGGCGAGGCTGATGGGGGTTGTAATCCCCGGAAGGCTGCCTTAAATCCTGCCCTCCACGGACAGCACTTCATCCCCCATCATCCCCAGTGTGGGCTGATGGGGGTTGTAATCCTCGGAAGGCTGCCTTAAACCCTTCTTTCTAAAGACAGGACTTCCAATTCCTATCGCCCCAAGCCTGGCTGATGGGGGTTGTAATCCCGGGAAGGCTGCCTTAAATCCTGCCCTCCCCGGACAGTACTTCAGCCCCCATCATCCCCAAGGCGGGCTGATGGGGATTGTAATCCCCGGAAGGCTCCCTTAAATCCTGGCCTACACGGACAGCACTTCACGACCCATCATCCCCAAGGCGGGGCTGATGGGGGTTGTAATCCCCGGAAGGCTGCCTTAAACCCTTCTTTCTAAAGACAGGACTTCCAATTCCTATCGTCCCAAGGCGGGGCTGATGGGGGTTGTAATCCCTGGAAGGCTGCCCTCCAGCGACTCCCACCCCCACCCCCTTCGCGGTGCTGCCGGGATGGGCCTTGTAGTCCTTGGCCACGCGCTGCCCCGCTCCTTCCCCCCGCGGCGGCCGGGGAAGCTCACGCTGCGCAGCCGCTCGAGGAGGACGCTCTTGTTGCCGCCCGTGTCCAGGTTGCGGCGCTTCAGCTCGGCCCGGAGGTCGATCACCCGCAGGTCGCTCAGGCGCCGCCGAGGGGCCGAGGCCGCGGGGGTCGTCCCGGAGCCGCCCGCAGAAGGAGCCGCCAGCCCCGCCGCCGCCGCTGCTGCTGTTGCCGCCGCAGCCGCCGTCTCCTCTTCGCCAACGGGCCCGGCCGGCCCTTGCGCCCCTTCCGCCATCCGCGAGAGCTTCCAGGCGCCGCTTTCTCCTCACATGAAGCGACCGAAACGAGTCGCGGGGCAAAGATGGCGGTGGCCGAGCAAAAAAACGATATACGGCTTCCTTAGGTTTTTAATTCTCGCCGCAAACCGCCTTCTGCCCGCCGCGGCCCGGTTCTTTCTCCCCCTCAGACAAAATGGCGGGAAGGCCTAAACACCGAGAGGCGAGTACGGCCTCGGGAGGGGCGCTCAAGGTGCGCCTGCGCGGAGGGAAGGGAGGGGGGAAGAGAAGAGGAGGAGGAAAAAAAGAACCTGCGCACGTGCGGCAGGCCGAAACTCGCCGGGCTGGCGGAGTCGCGAAGAGTGCGCGCACGGGAGGGAGGGAGGCAGCGTGAGGGACCCCAGCGCGCACGCGCTAGCGAGTTCCTTTCCCGCCCTTCCATATAGAGCTAAACCAGTTAGAGCAGAGTTTTCCCCATCCTGGCTGGGGAATTCTGGGAGTTGAAGTCCACATGCTTTAAAGTTGCCAAGTTTGAGAAACACTTGATTCAAGGCACTTCAACCTCCACATTCCTTGCGGTGGGGTTTTCTTTTTTATTTATTTATTAAAATGACAAAAAAGTTACCAGGGTTAAATCAAAAAAGATTTTGGAGTTGTTTTCCTCTAGTCCCCCCCCCCCAAAAAAAAAACCCAAACAAAGATCCTCTCTTGAAGACTTAGCAAGCAAATTGTTTTTCACACTTGACGGTGGTTGCAGCATCCTCATATTCACATGATAAAAATTTGGACAGTTTGGTTCATATTTATGACTGTTGCAGTGTCCCAGAATCACATGATCCCCTTTTGTGACCTCACTTCATAAGCGATGTTACTAACTTGCAGTGATTCACTTAACAACTGTGGCAAACTAATGAAACGTAAAGAACTAGAGGGAAAAATGTGTGAAGAGATAAAATAAAAAAATGAATAGCAGTAAAACTCAAGCAAAGAAGAAAGAGAAAGAAAAAAAAAGAAACACATCTAAAGCAGAGGTCCCCAACCTTGGCAACTTTAAGACTTGTGGACTTCAACTCCCAGAATTCCTGAGCCAGCCTGGCTCAGCTTGGAAACCTCTCCCTTTCTCCTCAGTATGGCTGGCTCAGGAATTCTGGGAGTTGAAGTCCAGCAAGGCTCAGCTTGGAAACGTCTCCCTTTCCCCTCAGTATGGCTGGCTCAGGAATTCTGGGAGTTGAAGTCCAGCAAGGCTCAGCTTGGAAACGTCTCCCTTTCCCCTCAGTATGGCTGGCTCAGGAATTCTGGGAGTTGAAGTCCAACAAGGCTCAGCTTGGAAACCTCTCCCTTTCCCCTCAGTATGGCTGGCTCAGGAATTCTGGGAGTTGAAGTCCAACAAGGCTCAGCTTGGAAACCTCTCCCTTTCCCCTCAGTATGGCTGGCTCAGGAATTCTGGGAGTTGAAGTCCAACAAGGCTCAGCTTGGAAACCTCTCCCTTTCCCCTCAGTATGGCTGGCTCAGGAATTCTGGGAGTTTTTATTTATTTATTTATTTATATTTTATTACATTTATATACCGCCCTTTCCCGAAGGACTCAGGGCGGTTTACAGGGTGATTAAAAACAAAAATACAAAAGTTAAAAACAGATTAAAAAAATTATATTCGTCCCTGCATAAGTAAAACCCCAGTTAAAATTAAAATTAAAACTAAAATTAAAATTCTCAGCCTGGGCCAGAGAGTTCGAAGAGCCAGGTCTTGGGAGTTGAAGTCCACAAGTCTTAAAGTTGCCAAGGTTGGAGACCCCTGATCTAAAGAATTGATTCCTGCCCTTGTTTACAACAGTTACAACTTACAAACATAATTATTTGCATTTTTTGCAATCCAAATTATATATCATGTTCCCTCCGGAACCAGATGGATTTAATTATCAGGTTATTACTATGAATGTTTTTGAGGATTATTTTTTTTTTTATAATTTTTACAAAACACAGTAAACACTGAGATGTAGGAGAGCTGGAAAATCATATAGCATTAATACATACAAGGACAAGAATTGACTGGAACAATAAACTGCAAATAGTCCTGGACTTACAACCGTTTGTTTAGTGTCTGTTTGAAGTTACAACGGTAGTGAAAAAAGTGACTTATGACCGGTTTTCCAATTTATTGTCTTACAGCATCCCACTGATCATGTGATCCCCTCTTTGTGGCCTTCTGACAAGCAAAGTCAATTGGGAAGCCTCAAAGGTGCTTTTTCAAGAGGCAACTGGACTTCCTGGTTTTTCTTTGAAGACCTTTCCTTCTCATCCAAGAAGCTTGTTCAGCTCTGACTGGATGGTGGGGAATGGAAGGATTTATAGTCCTTACATATAGCTCCAAATGGCCTCAACAACCCTCTAAAAGCAGGGCTTTTCAACCTTTTCAGATTGTACCAGTTTTAGGACATGGCAATATTTGAGTACCGCCAGTGCTTAGTAAGGTGTCAAAAACTTGATGACTAAAAAAAAAAAAAGGGGGATTTTGGATTTTATTGATTAGATTCATTTGTTGGTATAGTTCAGGAGTGGGGAACCTTGGCTCTTTTGTGACTCGTGGACTTCAACTCCCAGAATTCCTGAGCCAGCCATGCTGAGGGGAAAAGGAGAGGTTTCCAAGCTGAGCCACGCTGGCTCAGGAATTCTGGGAGTTGAAGTCCACGAGTCATCAAAGAGCCAAGATTGCCTACCCCTGGTATAGTTTATAATATTATGGAAAAGTAAAAAGTTGAGGTTCAATGTTAATGCTTCCTTCTAATCTACTGCAACAGAGGAACTCTGTTCTTCTTCCCTTCTCCCCCTTACTTTCCCCCCTTTTTCTTCCCCACTGTGTCCTCCTATTTGCTTCTGTATTTTGGGTGTATTCTATAATCTAATAAACTATTACAAACTGTAGAAAAAAAAAGAAAAAATACCAGTTTTAATTTCTTCGGTGGCTGTTCCTTTGCTGAATCACTTTCCCTTTGCAAATAAAGAGGAAGTGTACTAAAGTAATTGTGTAAACAAAGGTATTCGTGTCCTTAGGGCAGATGCTGATCAAGGTAGCCATAATCCTGATAGTGTAACTACACATATTCCCCCCCCCCACTGTCTTGGTAGGTCAATATTGGAAGAAAGATAGTTTGCCTACTATAGAAGATTGGTCACTTAAGGTGTCAAATTTGGCAGAAATGGCTAAGATTTCTGCTTATTTGAAGGATCATTCACAAGAAAGATACATTTCGGTTTGGAGAAGATGGATAGATTATATTCAGAACAAATATGGGACTAAAAAGTTTCATCTAGCTTATGAATGAATTATAGAATGATATTATTAATATTAGTATGTTTTTATGGTATTTTTATTAGTTTTTATTATATTTTATTATTATTAGTAGTAGTAGTATTGTTTAATAATATGGATATTATCTTGTTTTTATGTTCTTATTATTATGTTTACTTTTATCTTGTTTGTGTTCATGTTAAAGGGGAGTTAAAATGTGTTAGGAACTTGGTTACATATATAGTTGGTTAATGTTATTTAGATTTTGATTTGTTATTTTTGTAACCCTGTATTCAGTTCTGGGAAGTGGGGGAGGGGGAGGGGGGTGGTTTGGGGGTGGGTTTGTATTGTAACTTTTATAAAACTTTTTAATAAAAAAGAGGAATGTATTAAAAGTCCTTGTTTAAGCAAACATAGTCTTGTCCTTAAGTTAGATGATGATTGGGATGCCATATCCTGTCTGTGAAACTACACGTACTTCATGTAATTTTCAGGATGTAACCATATAAGGAACAATGTATAACAATGTATAACTAGGAATTAGAGGTGTATAAATATGTCTGTTCATGAGCCCTTCAGGGTTCAGACCTTTTGCTTTGTTTAAGCCTTCTGAACCTGCGCAATAAATCTTTCCTTTCCTGAACAGCTGGCATGAGCCTCTTCTTTCTACAACACACTGACAAACGTATGATGAATTTATCCATGTTTATTAATATGTACCACTACCAGCTAGTTTAGGGGTCTTCAGACTTTTGCCCTTTTAAGACTTGTGGACTTCAACTCTTAGTATTCCTCAGCACTCATGGCTGGTTGAGGAATTCTGGGAGTTGAAGTCCACAGGTTTTAAAAATTTATAAGTTAGTAGACTCCTGAGCTAGCTGGTTGGCCCTTCTGAGCTCTTCCACAGTGTAGTAAGAATGCACCACCACCCCCATCTCTTCCCTGTACCCTTACAGAAACAGTAATCAAGTGCAAAGCAAGAAGATAAAGAAACACAAATGCTGTTTTTTTTAATTCTTTAAGCTACCTGTTACAATCCAAAACAGAAAGGCTCTGGCGATTGCGAAAAGCTTTAGCTTTAAATTAAGCCAGTTTACCTTCAAAGAAAACTTTTTAAAAGCCACAGACTCACTCAATTAAAGGGGGTAAAACTAATTACATTTGTTTAAAAAGATTAAACCTTTCCTGTTGTATTTTTCCCCCTCCCCTCCAAACCACAAAGAATGGAGGCTTTTGAACTATGGTGTTGGAGAAGACTCCTGCGAGTCCCTTGGACTGCAAGGCGATCAAACCGGTCAGTCCTAGAGGAGATCAACCCTGACTGCTCTTTAGAAGGCCAGATCCTGAAGCTGAAACTCAAATCCTTTGGCCACCTAATGAGAAGGAAGGACTCACTGGAGAAGAGCCTAACGCTGGGAAAGGTGGAGGACAAGAGAAGAAAGGGAGGGAACGGTTGCTGGAATTGGGTATGTGTAGTTTTACGAAGAGTGAGGGGTGACATGATAGCAGTGATCCAATATCTCAGGGGCTGCCACAAAGAAGAGGGAGCCAAGCTATTCTGCAAAGCACCTGAAAACAGGACAAGAAGCAACGGATAGAAACCAACCAAGGAGAGAAGCAACCTAGAACTAAGGAGAAACTTCCTGACAGTTAGAACAATTAACCAGTGTAACAACCTGCCTCCAGAAGTGGTGAATGCTCCAACACTGGAAGTTTTTAAGAAGAGACTGGACAGCCATTTGCCTGAAATGGTATAGGGTTTCTTGCCTTAGCAGGGGGTTGGACTAGATGACCTCCAAGGTCCCTTCCAACTTCTTCTTCTTCTTCTTCTTCTTCTTCTTCTTCTTCTTCTTGTTATTGTTGTTATTATTATTATTATTATTATTATTATTATTATTATTATTATTATTATTATTATTATTAACGAGGCGGCTGGATGGAGTCACTGAAGCAGGAGGCGTGAGCTTAAAGGGACTCCAGAAGATTGTAGAGGACAGGAAGGCCTGGAGGAACGTTGTCCGCGGGGTCGCGATGGGTCGGACAGGACTTCGCAACTAACAACAACCCAAACCAAGTTCTTTTATAGCCACCCCTCTCCCCCCTCCCTTTTTGTCCCCTTGAGTTCACCTCCAGCTCCCAGCTGCTTCTGGAAGCGCCAATCAGCTGGAGCCCAGACAGTCCTGCAGCTGCAGCTGCCTCTGGCTTGCCTCGCTTAGGCTCATTCCCCTCCCCCGCTACACACGTGGCTAGCGATCACCTACCCCCTGCCATGTGGCTAAGTAACACGAGTGGTACGGGTACCACCGGTTGAAAAGCCCTGCTCTAAAAAAGACCAGCTGCCTGCAAGGAGTATCAGTCCTTCCATTCCCCACCCTCCAGTCAGAGCTGAAGAAGCTTCCTGGACGAGAAGCGAAACGTCTTCAAAGAAAAAAAAAACCCCAAGAAAGTCCATCTGCCTCTTGAAAAAGCACCTTCGGGACAAGCGTGACCTGGATGACTTGAGAATCTCCGTAGATGTCAACGGGGAAGCCAGATTCACTTAATAGCCGTGTTACCGACTTAACAACTGCAGTGATTCACTTAACCACGGTGGCAAGAAAGGTTGTAAAAAAGGGCAAAACTCAACAATTCTCTTGCTTAGCAATGGAAATTTGGGCTCAATTGCGGTCGTAAATGGAGGACTACCTGCACTCAGAAACGCCACAGTACTCTGTAAAACAGGGGTGTCAAACTCAATTTCATTGAGGGCCGCATCAGCATTGCGGTTGCCCTCAGGGGGCCGGGTGGGTGTGGCCAGGGTGGGCGTGGCCTACTGGGCAGGCGTGGCTAGAGTGCATATGGCCTACTGGGTGGGCGTGGCCAGCTCTCCATCGTTGGCATCAAGGGTGCCTATGGGGGTCTGGGCAGGAGTGGGACAGATCTGAGGGTCTCTGGCAGAAGGAGGGTCTCTGGGCCAGGGCCAAGGCAGTGGGGGCCATTCCCTCACTGTTTCCAGGATGGCTTCGCAGGCCGCATGAAACCACTTTGCGGGCCGGATCCGGCCGCCGGGCCTTGTGTTTGACATGTCTGGTCTAGAGCAGGGGTCTCCAGACTTGGCAACTTTACGACCTGCGGACCTCAACTGGCTAAGGAATTGGGAGTTGACATGGCTTTGTGTTTGACATGTCTGCTGTAAAGCTTAGAGTCATTAGAGCAGACATGTCAAACACAAGGCCCGGGGGCCACATCCTTATGATGTGTGGACTTCAACTCCCAGAATTCCTCACAACCAGCCATGCTGGCTGAGATTCTGGAAGTTGAAGCCCACACATCTTTAAAGTTGTCATGGTGGAGAGATACTGCTCTAGACCCAGGGGCTCTCCCTAACTTGGCAACTTTAAGACTTGTGGACTTCAACTCCCAATTCCTTAGCCAGTTGAGGTCCGCAGGTCGTAAAGTTGCCAAGTCTGGAGACCCCTGCTCTAGACCAGACATGTCAAACACAAGGCCCGGCGGCCGGATCCGGCCCGCAAAGTGGTTTCATGCGGCCTGCGAAGCCATCCTGGAAACAGTGAGGGAATGGCCCCCACTGCCTTGGCCCTGGCCCAGAGACCCTCCTTCTGCCAGAGACCCTCAGATCTGTCCCACTCCTGCCCAGACCCCCATAGGCACCCTTGATGCCAACGATGGAGAGCTGGCCACGCCCACCCAGTAGGCCATATGCACTCTAGCCACGCCCACCCAGTAGGCCACGCCCACCCTGGCCATTCCCACCCGGCCCCCTGAGGGCAACCGCAATGCTGATGCAGCCCTCAATGAAATTGAGTTGGACACCCCTGCATTAGAGATTGCAGTTCTGGGCATAAGATCTATCTGGCCTGGACTGAGGGGGTTTTTAGTTTCAAGTTTTTAACATTGTCTTATTGTTGGGCTATTAATTAATTTAATTCTTTTTAATTCTATTTTTTAATCTTAATTTTATATTGTCTTTTAAATATTGCCCTGTAAACCGCCCTGAGTCCTTCGGGAATATTTTTTATTTTTTATTATTTTAATTCCATTTATATCCCGCCCTTCTCCGAAGACTATAGGGCGGTATAGAAAATTAAATAAATAAATAAATAAATAAGCTCCGCCTGAAATGTGTTTCTTCCCAATACTGTCTGTCCTTGTTTAACAACCAACAATTGGTGCTGGAACAATGGCCGCTAAGTGAAATGGTCGCTAAGTGAACCACACGACAGAGACAGAAAAAAAAAGAGAGACACTGAATATTGCTAGTTACTGCTCTTCAGTTCTCTTATGCAGCCACGCTAGCATTGCTCTCTCCCTGATGTGTGATGTTGTCAGGTACAGAAATTTGGATTTGCTTCACCCAATATTTTTTTTTTTTTAGTATTTTATTTACCATCAAATTTCCAAATGGTTGCTTTTCTAAGATACAGACTTATGAGTACAATTGAGCCCAAATTTTCTGTTGTTAATTGAGACATTTCAGTTAACTTTGCCCCCTTTTTACAACCTTTCTCGCCACAGTTGTTAAGCGAATCACGGCTGCTCTTAAGTTAGTAAATTGTTAAGTGAATCTGGCTTCCCCGTTGACTTTGCTTGGCAGAAGTTCGCAAAAGGCGACCACGTGACCCCGGGACACTGCAACCGTCGTAAATGTGAGTCAGTTGCTAAACGTCTGAATTTTGATCACGTGACCATGGGGATGCAGCAACAGTCGTAAATGTGAAAAACGGTCGTTAAGTCACTTCTTTTTAATGCTGCTGTAACGTTGAACAGTCATTGGCTTCCAGTTGCCCTCCGGGTGAGATTCAAGGTGCTGGTGATGACCTATAAAGCCCTATATGGCTTGGGTCCAGGATATCTGAGGGAACACCTGCTGCCGGCATCAAGCTCCCTTCGTCCTGTGCGCTCCCACAGGGAGGGTCTTCTCAGGGTGCCGCCGGTCAAAGAATGCCGGCGGATGACACCCAGGGGGAGGGCTTTCTCTGTGGGGGCGCCTGCCCTCTGGAACCAGCTGCCTATGGAGCTTAGGACTGCCCCCGACCTTCGATCATTCCGCCGAGACCTGAAGACCTGGCTCTTCGAGCTTTCCGGCTCAGGCTGAGTTTTAATTGGGTTTTAACTGGGGTTTTACATGTTGCAGGGACTTAGTTTAATCTTTTTTAAATTGGTCTTAATTTTTGTATTAATGTTTTAAAAATTATACCCTGTAAACCGCCCTGAGTCCTTCGGGAAAGGGCAGTATATAAATTTAATAAATTAAATTAAAATAAATTAAATGAACTGTTGTCAGTTGAGGATGCCCTGTACTTGTTAAACGAGGACTACCTTCCTATGCTTTTAGGAGTATTTCTAAAGCGAGGGCCCCCATCCCCCAGTCCGTGGACCGTGGCATGCCACCAACGAGTCTGAAAAACAAGGAAAGGCCCATCTGTGGGATGTAGGCAGCACACAAAACCATGCACCCTCCTCCGGTCCAAGGAAAAACCCATCTCCACTTAACCAGTCCCTGGTATCCAAAAGGTTGGGGACGTCTGTTCTAAAGCGAAATTTCCAGGGAACGATGTATTTTTATTTACCTCGTTACTTCAGAGAGCACCAAGGACCCCTCTTTTTTTTATTTCTTGTCATGCTTTGCAAGGCAACAAGTTCCTCAAGGGTGCTTCCCCTCCCAAAAGTTCACCAGGATCCGTCACAACCTCCCCTGCTCACCTCTTCGGTCCCTGCAAGCTGCGACATCCGGATCAGAGTCAGAACAGGGGTTCCTTGAAATGTCGAAACGAGAATCCAAGCAGCGGCGTAGATTCAGAAAAACCTGAACGGTTCTCAGATGATTCCTGCATAAAATACATGAAATAATTCAAGCTGTGCATGCATTCTTAATTTTGGATTGGGAGGAGCTTTAGTTTTTTTTTTAAAAAAAAACTTTAAAGCTGGGGGGGAAGGAAGCTATTTGTTTTATTTATGTATTTATTAGATTTTTGTGCTGCCCATCTTGTCTAGAAGCATCTTACAAATGAAATATTGTATTTTCTGAATGTTTATTTTTGACAGCAATAAGTCTCTCTCTCTCTCTCTGTGTATACACACAGATAGTCCTCAACTGACAACAGTCCATTTACTGACTGTTTGAAGTTATAACGGCACTGAAAGTGACTTATGACCATTTTGCATACTTACAACTGCTGTAGCATCTCCATGGATCAGAATTTGAGTCCTTGGCAACTGACTTGATATTTGACAGTTGCAGTGTCCTAGAGTCATGTGATCACCTCTCGGTACCTTATGACAAGCACAGTCAATGGGGAAGCCAATTTTACTTAACAGCCGTATTACTAAAGAACTGCAGTTATTCACTTAACAACTGCGGCAAGCAAGGTTGTAAAATGGGACAAAATTCACTTAACAAATGTGTCACTTAGCAACAGAAATCTTGGGCTCAATTGTGGTAAGTCAAGTACTACCTGCACCTGTGCACGTGTGTGTGTGTGTGTGTGTGTGTGTGTGTATGTCTGTGTGTATGTATATATACGTGTATTTGTGTGTGTGTGTGTGTATATGTATATATATATATATATAAAGCATTGTTGAACTTACATGAATTCTGTTCTTTTTATTTCTGAATTTCAGTGGCTTTTGCACATTTTTAAAATTCTATTTTTAGTCAGCACCATTTCCTATTCAAGCAAGCGACTTGTCTTCCTATATTTAGTCGCATCTAAGGTGGGCTAAGATATGCTCAGGGCGCATGCGCTCCCAGCTCTCTCTCTCTCTCTCTCGTTTCTCCGCGGTCGCTTTGTTCCGCCGTTCCCCACGTCGCGCACGCGCCCCGTCCGCCTCTTCCCCCATTAGGCCGCGTAGGCAAGAACGCACATGCGCAACGATCCCTCAACCAGGCCAGTTCTGCGCGTGCGCAGAGAGAGAAGATCACCCGCCATTTTGTGCGTGCCGGGAGCGCTCGCGCGCCCCGCATAGACGTTATCTTTTTCGGGAATTTGTGGTTTTTTAGTTTTTGGGAGTTTTAATTCGTTATTATTCTTTTTTGCGAGCCGAAGTTCCGCCCGAGAAGTCGCTTGTTTTTTCCCCCCCTTTTTTTCTCCACAGTCTTCCCTTATGGAGGCAGAGAATCAGGCCGGGCTCGCCGCAGAAGCGACGGTTTCCCTCAGCGGTGGCGGCTCGGAGAGCTCCGGAGGCGGCATGACCCGGCGCCGCCTGAGCGACCTGCGGGTGATCGATTTGCGGGCCGAACTGAAGCAGCGCAACCTGGACAGCGGAGGCAACAAGAGCGTCCTTCTCGAGCGGCTCCGGAAGGTAAGAGCTCTGAGCCTTCTTGGGAGGGCTGGCGGGGGACTGAAGGGGTTAACTCCACCGCGCATGCGCCCCCAGCGCAACGTTCATCTCTGGATTGGTGCGGAATGTAGACTCGATAAACTCAAGAGTCGCCTTCGGAACTGGACGTTAAGGGATTCCCCGTGAAATTCGTGGCTATCTGCTTGAATCTTCATCAGCGCTGGGTCTGGTTTTAAGATCCTGCAGAATTAATAGTAGTAGTAGTAGTAGTAGTAGTAATAATAATAATAATAATAATAATAATAATAATAATAATAATAATAATAATAATTAATAATAATAAAATAAAAAAAAATAATTTGGAAGAGACCTTGGAGGTCCTCTAGTCCAACCAGGAAACCCTATACCAGGGGTAGGCAACCTCGGCTCTTTTATGACTCATGGACTTCAACTCCCAGAATTCCTGAGCCAGCCATGCTGAGGGGAAAGGGAGAGGTTTCCAAGCTGAGCCATGCTGGCTTAGGAATTCTGGGAGTTGAAGTCTACAAGTCATAAAAGAGCCAAGGTGGCCTACCCCTGACCTAGGCCTAGGCCGCTTTATGACTTGTGGACTTCAACTCCCAGAATTCCTGAGCCAGCCATGCTGAGGGGAAAGGGAGAGTTTCCAAGCTGAGCCATGGCTGGCTCAGGAATTCTGGGAGTTGAAGTCCATGAGTCATAAAAGAGCCGAGGTTGCCTACCCCTGCCCTATACCATTTCAGACAAATTGGTGGCTGCTCCGTCACTAAATGTTTTTAAGGAGAGATTGGACAACCATTTTTTTTTATTTTAATTTTAATTCCATTTATATCCCGCCCTTCTCCGAAGACTCAGGGCGGCTTTACAATCTTAGCAGTAGCCTTCATTCTATGTATATGCCTGCTTATTAGGGCTTTCACACACACACACCCCAGCGGCATTATTACAAAGTCAGCTTAATTGCCCCCAACAATCTGGGTCCTCATTTTACCTACCTGGGAAGGATGGAAGGCTGAGTCAACCTTGAGCCTGGTGGGATGCGAACCTGCACTAATTGCAGGCAGCTGGTGTTACTTAAGGAGGCATTAGCCCACTGCTCCACCAAGGCTCTTTAGATTGCCATGTCCCAGGGTCACATGATCCCCTTTTGCAACCACCTCTCCAAGCAGAGTCAACGGGGGGGGGGGGGGGGGGGAGCCAGATTCGCATAACAAGTGTGTTGCTAACTTAACAACTGCAGTGCTTCACTTAACAACTCTGGCAAGAAAGATTGCAAAATGGGGCAAAACCAGCGTCTCCTGCTTCACAGCGTAAATTTTGGGCTCAGTTGCGGTCGTAAGTTGAGGACTACCTGTAATTCATTCAGGCTGCAGAAATGTCAAGGCAGCAAGTTAAAATAAACTGGCTTTTCTGCAACAAGATCAATGACCAGTGGAGATTTGTACTCACAATTTTGTGTCTGTTTTTCTGCTTCCCTTTTAATTAATGATGCCAATGAATTTATACGGCCACCTGTACAGGAGCCCCAGTTTTCGGTGAGTTTTTGTTAGCCTAGAAAGGAGATTTGCTTAAGAGCCAGATTTTTCCACGTGAAATACGATCTGACTAGAGTGACCTACAGAGAGGGAATGACATGCCTAGCATTTCAAATGCTCAGGAAGCCTTGGGTATTATATAACTTTAATATTCGCAATTATCATTTTAAGCCTGCTCATACTTGCCGGAGGAATGGGTGGAGCTTGCTTGTTTGTTTATTGGTGTCAGAAGCATCACCATTAAGGCATATTATATGACATAACATTTAAAATACAAAATACAAGATTTGATTTTAAATACCCTGTAAACCGCCCTGAGTCCTTCGGGAAAGGGCGGTATATAAATTTAATAAAATAAAATAAAATTAATTAAATTAAAACAGGTACAAGTTAAACAGATCTTGCCCAGAAACTAGCAACATTATTCTGTCGCACTGCCACGAGGTCCTCAAGCGTGCACTCATCAGCAGGGCTTTCCAACCAGTGGCACGGGTACCACTTGTGGTACGTTGGCAGCTGGCAGGGGGTACGATCATCCTAGAAAAGTGGTAGCGGGGGAGGGGAATGAGCTGAACCGGAGGCAGCACCGCACAAGCCTGAGCGAGAGACGGCTGGAGCTGCAGGGCTGTCAGGGCTCAGCGGAAGCGCCAGGATCAGCGCCAGGCTCCAGCTGGAGCTCAGCGCTGATCCTGGCACTTCTGAGCCCAGAAGAAGCGCCGATCAGCTGGAATATTGCAGCATCTCCAGGGTCTTGTGATTTACATTCAGATGCTTGACAACTGATTCATATTTATGACGGTCACAGTGTCCCAGGGTCATGTGAAGCGACCAAAACCTGCTGCAACCACCCAGCAGATGGGGAGGGAATAAAAACCAACCCCCCCCACCCCTCCCCCACTGCCAATCCTCAAAAGAAATGCTCACAACAATGACAACCTCGGACAGGAGGAAGAGCGCCACCGGGCGGGCAGGCGGGTGTCTTGCTCGGCTGTGGCTTGGGGGGGGGCACTTTTTTCAGTGCCATTGTAACTTCGAACAGTCACTAGGCGAACTGTTGTAAGTCGAGGACTACCTGTACTTCATCACTTTTTTCCTTTTTTTTTTTTTGTCATCAAATTTTTGACACCTTGCTAGGCGACTGGCGGTACTCGGATGTTGCCATATCCTAAAAGTGGTACAATGGGGGAAAAGGTTGAAAATCCCTGCTGATCAGGACACACAGAGTCTTCGCCTGAAATGATTTGGTACAAGGCTTCCCAACCTTAGCAGCTTTAACATGTGTGGACTTTTACTCCCAGAATCCCACAGGTAGGATTTGTGGGGTTCAGCTCCCATAATTCCCCAGCCAGCATGCGTGGACTTCAGTCCCCAAATCCCCCCCAGCAAAAGTTGAAAAACAATTGTGGAAAAACAAAAGGAGTCATAATTGGAAATTTGCGGGCCGGCTGGGAAATTCTGATAATGTTTTTATTGAAGTTTTAAAATAAAAGAGATTAAAAAAACTAGTACAAACGTAAGAAAAATAATATAAAAAAATGAGAAAAAGTGTAAAAAAGAGGAAAAAAGGGTAGGAGAATAGAGAAAAATATATAAAAAAAGGGAGTCGAAGTCCACACGTCTCAAAATTACCAAGGTTGGGAAACCCGGATTTGGTAAGCTTGTAACAGGAAAAAAGGGGCAGTTTTAGATGTACGATCCAGTCTGCTATGTTTCCATGAATACGGGTAGTCCTCAACTTACAACAGTTCACTTAGTGACTGTTTGAAGTTACAATGTCATTGAAAAAAGGGGCCACTTTTCGCATTTGCAACCCTTGCCGCCTCCCCATTATCCCGTGATCAAAATTCAGACGCTTGGCAACTGACTCCTATTTATGACGGTTGCCGTGCCCTGGGCTCACATGATCCCCTTTTGTGACCTCCTTACGACCAAAGTCAATGGGAGAGCCAGATCACTTAACAAGCCGTGTTACCAACCTAGCAACTGCGGTAACTCATATAACAGCTGCGGCAAAAAAAGGTTGTAAAGTGGGACAAAGCTCACTTTAAAAAAAGAGGTCTCGGCAACAGATCACGTAGGGCTGCATTACTGTTATCCTTCTCATCTTTCCTATCACCTTTAGCATCTTATGACTATCGCTTTGTTGTTTGTATCATATGATTTATGTTGATTGTATTTTATGATTAAGGGACGCGGTGGCTCAGTGGGTTAGGACGCTGAGCTTGTCGATTAGAAGGTCGGCAGTTTGGCGGGTCGAATCCCGAGTGCCGCATAACAGAGTGAGCGCCTGTTACTCGTCCCAGCTTCTGCCAACCTAGCAGTTCGAAAGCACGTAAAAATGCAAGTAGAAAAATAGGGACCACTACGGTGGGAAGGTAACAGCGTTCCGTGCGCCTTTGGCGTCTAGTCATGCCGGCCACATGACCACGGAGACGTCCTCGGACAAGCGCTGGCTCTTCGGCTTTGAAACGGAGATAAGCACCGGCCTCTAGAGTTGGAAACGACTAGCACGCATGTGCGGGGGAACCTTTACCTTTAACTTATGATTATAATCATGATTTATCACTTGTTGCTTGTATGTACACTGAGAGCTTATGCATGGGAGACAAATTCCTTGGGTGGCCAATAAAGAGTTGAGTTCTATTCCATTCCTATTCCTGTTCCTGTTCCTGTTCCTATTGTCAATGGCCATCACGGATGGAACACTGATTATTACAACTTTTCCTGTGTGGTGTTTTCTGCCAAATTCAATACCGCTCTGCTTATCCAAGCTGACTTTGTCTCTTTCTAACAGGCTATTGAGGAAGAAGGAGGACACCCTGATGAGATTCCAGTGGGGTCAGAAATAATCCCCAAGAAAGTGCCAAAGAGAAGCAGTAAAGGTACACAAGAAAATAGATAAAGGTGAAGGGTTGAAATTGGTTAATAGACACGACATTCCTGCTCTGCAAATGCTGAGATACTGGTTTTAAGACCTGGGTGGTCGGATGGCCTCTGAAAATTTGCTGTGTTCAGGGAAGTAACAGAAAGATTGAAAACTGCTTCTCTAGTTCAGTGTTTCTCAGTCTTTCTTATTCCAGTAATTTTTTATTGATTTGTCAAAATGCAAAATACAGAGAGAAACTAAAAAAAACACAATAGGAAAATAGGAAAAAAAGGGAGGGGAAAAAAAGATAGTGTGAGAAAAGAAGAGAAAAGAAAAAGGCACCAACCTCTGACTCTTTAGCACAGTAAAAGATAACATTACAACCACAACTTTTTGCTTTTACGCAACAACCCCTCCGTACCTTCCATAAGAACCTAAGGCAGGGGTAGGCCACCTTGGCTCTTTTATAACTCATGGACTTCAACTCCCAGAATTCCTGAGCCAGCCACGCTGAGGGAGAATGGAAAGGTTTCCAAGCTGAGCCATGCTGGCTCAGGAATTCTGGGAGTTGAAGTCCACCAGTCAT
Source organism: Vipera latastei (assembly GCA_024294585.1). NCBI lineage: Eukaryota > Metazoa > Chordata > Lepidosauria > Squamata > Viperidae > Vipera > Vipera latastei. The sequence continues at coordinate 7,594,863 of CM044354.1, read as the reverse complement.
AAAAAGAGCCAAGGTTGCCTACCCCTGGCCTAAGGAGTTGGCTGTGCCAGTTGGCTTGGGGCTTCAAAGGAGGAGCTTCAGGTTACAGCTGGCTTATAGATTAATATCAGATTCCCCCCCCGCCCCCTGTGCGGTCATCCTACTCGCTCCCTCTCCATCTTTTAGCTATCGTATTTTATACGTTGTATTTTATAGCTTTGTAACGTTCTATTTATGTAGTTTTTCCCCCCTTACTATTGTAACCAGCCCATGGTTATCCTGTGATAAGATGGGTGGCCGATAAATTTGATATATAAATAGACAGACAGACGTAGAGATACCGGTAGATGGATGGATGGATAGATAGATGATAGGTAGGTAAGTAGGTAGATAGATAGATGGTAGGTAGAAAGAAAGAAAGAGAAAGAGAAAGAAAAAAATAAAAAGCCCTTAGAGTTATATACCACTCCATAGTGCTTTACAGAGTCGGCATATTGTCCCCAACAATCTGGGTCCTCAAGTTTACCGACCTCAGAAGAGTAGAAGGCTGAGTCAAACTTAAGTGGCCAGAATTTGCCTGCAGTACTGCTTTCTAAGCACTGCGCCACCACGGCTCAGAGATAGGTAGATAGAGATAGGTAGGTAGAAAGAAAGGAAAGAAAGAAAGAGAAAAAGAAAGGAAAAAAAAAGTACCTATGTGTTTGTATTCTATTCTTTTTAGGGCGGAGGCCTGAGGAAGAGGAAGTGGAGGATAATGGCCTTGAAGAAGAATCCGGAGATGGGCAGGTATGGCGAAGGAACGACGGCCGCCAGACGCCCCCCGCAAAGACTCCCGTGTCGGAAGGAATTTCTGTGTCGGAACCCCAGCAACTATTACATGTGGCTTTTCTTTCTTTCTTTCTTTCTTTTTGCAGGAGGATATGGAAGCAAGTTTGGATAACTTGCGGGATATTGACATGATGGATATGAGTGTGTTAGATGAAGCGGTCATAGATAACAGCAGTGGTGTAGACTGCCGAGAGGATAGCAGTGCTGATAGTAGACTTGACAGTAAGGAGAGTGCTGATGCAGAAAGTGGAGGACTTCCAGAGCAGCTGGCTGGAGGTGCTCTAGGTAACACGGAGGCTGCTCTGCCCTTGTCAGACATGCCGGAAGAATCGAGAGAAATACCCGTAGCCATGGTAGGCACCTCCTTCGGCAGCCGCTAAATTCACCATCCTTATACGTGTTCCTTTTTCCATTTTCCTTTCCCCCCTCCCTCTCTCTTTCTTTCTCTCTCTTTTTTTTAAAATCCCATTTATATCCCGCCCTTCTCTGAAGACTCAGGGCGGCTTACAATCTAAAGCACAAATCAAATGTGCTTAGCAATAGCCTTCATTCTATGTATATGCCTGCTTATTAGGGCTTTCGCCCCCCCCCAAGCGGCATTATTACAAAGCTTAATTGCCCCCAACAATCTGGGTCCTCATTTTACCTACCTCGGAAGGATGGAAGGCTGAGTCAACCTTGAGCCTGGTGGGACTCGAACCTGCACTAATTGCAGGCAGCTGGTGTTACTTAAGGAGGCATTAGCCAACTGCTCCACCAAGGCTCTCCCCCCCTCCCAATTAAAAGGACAGAAATGACCCAGCATCGAAAAACAAACCCTTTGAATCCCCTCCACCTTTTGTTAGGTGTGTGAATTCATAGCTGTGGCATCCTTGTTTGCAAACTTGTAGGTTTTCAGCACGTGCTTTGTTTAAGAATGAATGAATGAATGAATGAACGAACCTTTATTGTCAAAGTACAACCATGTATACATTGAGATTGACTGAGCCCCAGAAAGTTTTATTCTCAATATTGAGATGCGCTCTCTCTCTCTCTCTCTCCCTCCCTCCCTCCCTCCCTCCCTCCCTCCCTCTCTCTCTCTCTCTCTCTCTCTCTCTCTCTCTCTCGTGTGTGTGTGTGTGTGTGTGTGTGTTTGTGTTTTCCCCAATGTGTTATTTCCATTCACTCATTTTCATGAGTGTAGAAGAAGGTGGGTATGGAGGCTTTGGTCCCTTGTGGCACGACCCGTGAGTTAGTGAAAGGGAAGCCTTGCTCTTGCACCACGTTCGGTGTGTTTTTGAAAACTTTTTAAGTTTCTTTGTAGTCTCCCTAATCCCTTCGGGCAAAAGTACATACATGAGTGAAAAGTTCGGTTACTAAACATGCTTTTTTTTGGGGTGGAGGGGGGAAATGATTTCTGAACAGATTCTAAAGCACGTTCGCTTTGCAGGCAGTCCTCAACTTACAGCCAGGACCGAGAGCAGAATTTCCACTGCTAAGCGAGGCGGTTTGTTAAGTGACCGGCACCCAATTTTACGACCTTTTCGTGCCATGATTGTTAAGTGAATCATGCAGTCACATCTGGCCTCCCCCACCAACTTGGTTTGTCGGCAGGTGGCTGGGAAGTCACCAAGGAAGATGGGCCTGATCCCAGAACATTTTGCAACTGTCCAAAATACACGGCGGTTGCAAAGCAACCGAATTTCGATCGTGTGAACGAGGGGAGGCTGCGGTCATTACAGTGGGAGAATCAGAGGATCATTAACAGAATTATTTCGGTTTGACTTGCGTGAATCCAGCCAATAATTTATTCAGCTCGCAAATGATTTGAGCACGTCACAGTTTAGCATAACATTCGCATTTTACTTTGGGGAATACCTACTTGGGCTGACCTCCGAAGCTGTGGGTTTTTAAGTTTGGCTTCTGGAGAATTCAGGAACTGGAAGCTTTTGAGGACTTGTGCATTCTGGGTAATTTATGAGAATGTTTATCTCTCTCTACCCCCCCCCCCAAGTGTTCTTTTAACTCTTGTGATAGAAGCGCAGGAGTCACTTGTGACAAAGCAGGACGTCTCACAAAGACCTGAGTCTTGTCTTACTTAAGACAGGATTTTTTGTGCTTTCAAGCTTAGCCTCCTCCCTTTTAAAAAGCCACAACCATCTCTGGGACTAAAGAAAAAAAAATCCAAAACCTCAAATCTTCCCTGGCTCTCCCCTATCTTAGTTTTCTTAGATCAGTTTTTTTGGTCAACTTTGTTGGCTTTAGGATGTATGGACTTCAACTCCCAGGATTCCTCAGCCAGCCATGCTTTGGGAGATGAAGGCCACACATCCCAAAGTCGCCAGAATTGAGAAATGCTGCCTTAGTTAGAAAGCTTGAAAATGCACCATAACGAACACCTGTTAAGAGAAGCTGGTTAATAAAGCCCCAATTCTCTTTTCTTCCTTCAGCTCCTTATACGGGCAGACCTCGACTTAACGACCATAACTGAGCCCCAAATTTATGTTGCGAAGTGAGACATTTGTTCAGTGAGTCTTGGCCCATTTTACGACCTTGCTTGCCACAGTTCTTAAGCAAACCACCGCGGTTACTAAGTTAGTCCTACGGTTGTTAAGTGAATCCGGCTTCCCCCGTCGACTCTGCTTGTCAGAAGGTCTCAAAAGGAGATCACGCGACTCTGGGGAGACTGCGACCGTCGCAAATACGAGTCAGTTGCCAAGCGTCTGCATTTTTGATTGCGTGACTGCAACGGACGTAAGCGTGGGGGAAAATAAGGTCACAAGTCGCTTTTTTCCAGTGCCGTTGTAACCTTGAATGGTCACTAAATGAGCTGTTGTAAGTCGAGGACCGCCGGGACGCAACCTTCTCCCCCTTTGCAAATTTACTATGCTAAGGGCCCACTTCACGGAGAAGACTTGCACGGAGGATTGGGCCTTCAAAACATGCTGGGCTTGCATGCCACCGGAGTGCTAACAGTGGCCTCTCTTGAGTGCCTGTTGCAAGTTAATCTCTCTTACATGGAAGTGAGTGATGCGGAGGGCTGCAATTATTTTATTTATTTTATTTATTTTATTAAATTTGTATACCGCCCTTCTCCCTAAGGACTCAGGGTGGTGAACAGGGCAATACGTATCAAAAACAAGATACAAAAATTAAAAACGATTAAACAAAATGCCCACGAATAAGTTAAAACACATTAAAAGTAGGTTAAAACACATTAATAAAACCCAACCCCATCCCATCAGGCCAGGCCAGCTTGTTTGAAAAGGTAGGTTTTGAGATCGCGCCGGAAGGAGCGGAGGTCAGGCGCCATCCGGAGCTCGACCGGAAGATGGTTCCATAAATCCTCATGGTGGCTCATGGTGTCCTTTCTCAAACTCGTCATCCCACTTTCCCGCCCCAGGTTAGCGAGCAAAAGTCAAACAGCAATTAAACTTGCCTAAGATACTTTCCCAATATTGCCTGTTAGGTAGGGCTGGGCTGGGCCGTGCTTCAGATCTGAAGCCATAGGCAGACTTTGCAGCGCACGTGGCTGGGTGCCCCACACCTTGGCAAATCGGTAAGAAGGTTGTGTGAGGTTAGGCTACTGCAGGGCTCTTCAAACTCGGCCCTTTTACGACTTGTGGACTTCAACTCCCAGAATTCCTCAGCTAGGCACGCGTAGTTGGGTGCCCCACACCTTGGCAAATCGGTAAGAAAGTCGTGTGAGGTTAGGCTACCGCAGGGCTCTTCAAACTCGGCCCTTTTACGACTTGTGGACTTCAGCTCCCAGAATTCCTCAGCCAGGCACGTGTGCCTGGCTGAGGAATTCTGGGAGTTGAAGTCCACAAGTCGTAAAAGGGCCGAGTTTGAAGAGCCCTGGCCTCCTGGGTGAATTCAGGGAAAGATGTAGCTGTTAACCACAGCAAGAATTGCATTTGCTCAACATTGGAAAGATGAAGAATCACCAGCGGAGGAAGAGAGAATTAAGAAAATTGTAGATTGTGCAGAAATGGGACAGATTTGACACCGAAAGTGAAAGAGAAAGAAGACTCGGAATATTTTTAGAACGTGGGATACATTTTATTTATTTATTTAATTCAATTTATATACCACCCTTTTCCCGAAGGACTCAGGGCGGTTTACAGGGCAAAATTAAAAGAATACAATATAAAAAATTAAAATAAAATTAAATCAATAGCCCCAAAATTTATAATTAGAATTTAAAAACCTTAAAACCCCTCAGTCCAGGCCAGCTAACTCAAAAAGCCAGGTTTTTAGGTCCCGGCGAAACGAAGGAAGGTTCGTTTTATCAGTGGCTAGAAAAAAAACCAGGTAGAGAGAGAGGAGTTTCACATGTATTAGTCCGCTAAATATTGAAACCCAGACAATAAGTTGCTGATAAAATACGAAGCCTTTGTGACGATAAAAAAAATTAATAAAATATTGGGGGAGGGGGGGGGAAAGGAAGTGGAAGCTTTGGATCCAAAATGCAGAACAGGTAGTCCTCGGCTTACGACCTCAGCGGAGGCCCAAATTTCTGTTGTTGAGCGAGACATTTGTTGAAGGGGATTTTGCCCCATTTTATGACCCCTCTTGCCACTGTTGTTAAGTGAATCGGTGCAGTTGATAAGTTAGGAACCCGGTCGTTAAGGGAATCTTGGCTTCCCCCCATTGTTTAATTGTTTTTAACTTTTGTATTTCTTGTTTTAAATACCCAGTAAACCGCCCTGAGTCCTTCGGGAAAGGGCGGTATATAAATCTAATTAAATAAAATAAATAAATTGACTTTGCTCGTCAGAAGGTCGCAAAAAAAATCACGTGACCCCCGGGGACGCAGCAAAGGTCATAAGCTCGAACCAGTTGCCAGGTGGCTGGATTTTGATCTCATGACCCCGGGGACGCCGCAAAGGTGGTAACTATGAAGACTGGTCATCAGTCCTCTTTTTCAGAACCGTTGTCACTTTGAACGGTCATTAAATGAGCTGTTGTAAGTCGAGGATTATAACGTTTAGAATGCGGATGTGTTACCACTGTGGTGGTGTTTGGCCTGTCGTTTCCAGGTCGGGCTGAACCAGCAGGTTCTCCATGCTTGGTTCTGATAATGCTTGGAAGCCCAGCCTCTGAGTTTGGCGTGCTTTGGGTGTTTGGTGTGTCGCGTTGTTGCTTTCGGCTTGCACAAAATGGAATTCAACCCGTATAAAAAAACCCATAAAGAGAGCAAGTTCCCAACCTCACATTCACTAAGGGTCTGTAAGTTCCCTGTTCTAGTCCAACTCCATCAAGGGGAAAAATATCCAACAGAAACAAAAGTGGACTCAATGATTCAAAGGGGTGGAAGGCTATTATCTGTTTGATGTTCAGAAGTTGGCTAGCTGTTTGTTGGGGAGGTTTACTTTAGATTTCTGAAATGAATGCAAGGTAGGATCCATGATCTAATGCAGGGGTCAGCAACCTGAAACAATGAAAGAGCCACTCGGAACAGGTTCCCTCACAAAAGGAAAAACTGGGAGCCGCAAAAAATGTGTGCGCATGCGCGTACATGCGCATACATGCGCAGAACAGGGTTTGACTGAAGAGTGGAGCCAAGGCGAGATATGCACCTACCCTGCATATTTGAATTGATTGGTTGAACTTTTTTAGTCCCACTTTTTTTTTGGACTGCACATGGCAGAGGACTAGGAGCCGCAGGAGTCGGCTGAAAGAGCCGCATGTGGCTCCGGAGCTGCGGGTTGCAGACCTGTGATCTAATGGCTTCTTTCAAGGCCTAGAACAGTGATGGCGAACCTTTTAGAGACCGAGGGCCCAAACTGCAACCCAAGACCCACTTACGTATCGTCGGGTGCCGGGTGGGCGTGGCCGCAGTGGTAACGGCAGACTGGGTGGGACTAAAAAGTTCAATCAATCAATTCCAACTTACTTTTTTCTTCCCGCGAGAAGTTGAAATTGATTGATTGAACCTTTTTTTTTTTTTTGCACACAGCGGCGGAGGCCTAAAGCGAAAAGGTTTTATAAAGCCCAGCCGAAGGCCTAGGACTGGGGCGACTGCGCACGTGCCCACGGAGAGGGTTTGGCGTGCCACCTGTGGCACCCGTTCCACAGGTTCACCACCACGGGCCTAGGATTTTTTGGGGAGCTGGGATTCCCAGACAGTTTGAAACCTGGTGTCGAAAGAGGGAGGAATTCCAAAGGAAAAACGAACAGTATCCGCCATCGAAGCGCGCCCACCAAAAGACAGCGCTCATTCTGTCCCATCACGTTTTATTTCCTCCGCTCCATTCATTACTTATATTTATTATTTGAGAAAGCGAGTAGATTCGTGTGGCCACCAACCGCGTTTTGGGGGGGGGGATAACGGATCAAGGAGACAGCGGCTGAGTTTCTGCCCTGACTTCAGCGAAAGAACGGTAGCCTTCTTCGGGAAATGTGAAGAAATTTTTTTCCTTTGTTTGTTTCTTTTAGGGAGAGAGCGAAGAAGCCAGTAGCACCGTAGACCTATCATCTGCTGATTTTGCAAACGTGAAGGTATTTAAACTTTTATGAAGAAGTTAACAATATAAGCAAAGGTGATTGAGGCTGTTTTCCAGTTCTCTGTTCTTCCCACAGGGGAAAAAAAAATCCTGTACAGTTGTTTAAAAAAAAACCCTGTTCTTTGGTTAGAACAAGAAATAGTTATGTTCCAAGCCAGGTTACGTTCACACCGTGGTTTGTGCAAGCTTTCGTCAGATTTAGATGCTTTGCCTTCCATTCCTGGCATGAATGTGACTATAGAAGTATTTTGGGGGCTTTGCAACAATGTGATGAGTTTGGATTTTTTTTTCTTCTTCAAGAAAAGTTTAGATTTTTTTTTTTACTTCTGCGTCAGAACTGGAGTTCTGTTGCAAGTAGGGTACTGAAGAAATGTTGAAATATCCTGCCTAAATAAGATTTGGGAATACATATTTCAACCGTATTTGGATATCTGTATCCAGAAATCTCTTAACAACTTCATAGCCTCCTTGACAGAAACATTTCCAAGTGCCCCCCTCCCCCAATTAATATGTAAGCTATTTAGATCATAGTTGCGAAATTAAGTAGCAAATAGCAAAGTACAATTGATGCATTGAAAGTGTTTGGGTTTCATTAAAGTAATCTTCAACTTAAGACTACGATTGGGACTGGAATTTGGTTGCTAAGCGATGCCATTAAGCGAAAGAACACATGATCAGACCTGGTTTTACAACCATTTTTATTTATTTATTTAATTAATTAATTAATTAAATTTTTATACCGCCCTTCTCCCGAAGGACTCAGGGCGGTGAACAGGGCGTATCTTAAAACTACAAAAGTACAAAAGTTAAAAAAGAATTAAATTATTGCCCACAATAAAAACAATAAAAAATATATAAATATTAAAACCCTAAGTAATTCCCCATCAGGCCAGGCCAGCTTGTTCAAATAAATGGGTCTTTAACCCACGCCGGAAGGAGCGGAGATCCGGTGCCATCCGGAGCTCAACCGGCAGCTGATTCCACAAAGCCGGAGCGCCCACAGAGAAGGCCCTCCCCCTGGGGGCCACCAGCCGACATTCTCTGACCGGAGGCACCCTGAGGAGGCCCTCTCTGTGGGAACGCACGGGGCCATGTTGTTAAGCGAATCATCTGGGTGTTAAGGGATTCACTCAGCCATTAAGTAAATCTGGCTTCCCCCATTGACTTTGCTTGTTAGAAGCTGGCTGGGGAAGTTTAAGAGGACAATCACGTGAACCCAGGATGCTGCAACCATCATAATTGTGAGTTGGGTTACCAAATGCCTGAGTTGTTACCTTATGATTGTGGGGTAATGATCGTAACTACAAGGGAGGATATAAGCCATTTTTTCCCCAAGACCGTCGTGACTTTGAACCAACAAATGGTTGTAAGTTGAGGACTGCCTATAAGCAATCATGAAATGTTGCAGTCTGAATTAGATGAACATTGCCCATTCATCTCTTTAAAGAAAGGCCAGTTAGATGTTGCCCTTTCATTTGCTGGCCTGGGCAACTAGGAGCATTTTGATGACCTTTAAGTACAATTTACTGACGTTGTAGTGTAGAATAGTGCTCCCCCCTCAACCTTTGGGCACCAGGGACCGGTTCGGTGGAGAGAGGTTTTTCCGCGGCCCGGAGGGTGCGTGGTTTTGTGTGCTGCCTGCATCCCACAGATGGGGCTTTGCTTGTCTGTGTGGACCGGTTGCTGGCATGCCGCGGCCCGGTATCGGTCCATGGACCGAGGGTTGGGGACCCCTGGTGTAGAATGGTGCCCCCCCCGATAATGCAGGTTCTGAGGTTTCGCTTGATACAAAAATGCAGGGAAAGCAGAAGTTGCCTTCAAGCTTGACGTTTTTATTCAGCTGGACAAAGGCGGGCTCCTCTAAAAGAGAGAAGCCCCGATGACAAGAAATCCTGGTATTGATTCCTTCTGGTTACATAAGCAATCCACCCAGCAAAGCTGACACGCGTAAGATAAAAGATTTCACCCAGTAAGTCTGGCACACTGTAGGTAAGAAGGGAGAAAGCAGAAGCAGCTAAACGTGTTCCCTTTGGGGTGTTTCCCTAAGGACATCCTACGTTCTCGGGGGGGGGGTTAGGACATGGGGTGTTTTCCTTGCTGTCCTTTCATGGCCCTGCAACCAGGACTCTGCAAGTGCCCAAAAAGACAGCAGGGCCAGCTGCACATATTCACAATTGATACCTCCTAGGCCGTCTCCTAGGGACGTGGTGGCTCAGTGGGTTAGGACGCTGAGCTTGTCGATCAGAAGGTCGGCAGTTTGGCGGGTCGAATCCCGAGTGCCACGTAACAGAATGAGCGCCTGTTACTCGTCCCAGCTTCTGCCAACCTAGCAGTTCAAAAGCACGTAAAAATGCAAGTAGAAAAATAGGGACCACTCCGGTGGGAAGGTAACAGCGTTCCGTGCGCCTTTGGCGTCTAGTCATGCCGGCCACATGACCACGGAGACGTCCTCGGACAAGCGCTGGCTCTTCGGCTTTGAAACGGAGATGAGCACCGGCCCCTAGAGTCGGAAACGACTAGCACGCATTTGCGGGGGAACCTTTACCTTACTTTACCTTTAGGCCGTCTCCTAATTCTGGGTCAACGTAATCCCGCCTTTCATACTTTGAGCAGCGCGCAGAAGTATGATCATCAAACTGGAGAGACAGAGGATAAGCCTCTGCAATGTATGAGCCACATTGTTGAGGACAGGGAGCAGAGAGGAGTAGGGGCAAGTAGTGAAAGCTATCACAGAAAAAGAGAACAAGGAACACCACAAAGCGAAGACCAATAAATAGTTCCCTAAACCATCCCCATCCTGGGAGCCAGCCGGGAAGGAACGACAATTTACTACTGAAGTCTCCCCATACAGCGTCTCCAGATCCTTAGGGCGATTCTTTTGATTCCTCCTTCCATGAGATGGATGGCGTGACTCATATTAACTTGATAATCGGTGGAAAAAAATAAATCCGAGCGGGCCAAAGCTTTAAAGGCAACTTGTGGTTTCCTGTATTTTTGTATCGAGCAAAATCTCTGAACCTGCATATCAAAAACTCCCCCCCAAAACCTTTGGGCATCAGGGACTGGTTCTGTGGAGATAGGATTTTCCACAGACCAGAGGGGAGTCGTGGTTCGCATGATGCCTGAATCCTGCAAATGGGGCTTTGCTTGTTTGTGCAGCCCGGTACCAGTCCACGGACCAGGGGTTGGGGACCCCTGGTGCAGAAGGAAAATGGCGAGCCAGGCTAAGCGGTGCCCTCAAGCTGATAGCTGGTGGTGTAACTTCAGCCTCCTCCGTGCCATCCCTGCCTTAGTATGAAGGCAGGGAGTAAAATCAGGAGACCTGGAAGAGGATACGGGTACTCTTTGACTTACAACAGTTCATTTAGCGACCGTGACTCCTATTTGCGGCGGTTGCAATTCCCAGGGATCACGTGATCCCCTTTTTTGTGACTTTTTGACAAGCAAAGTCAAGGCGGGAAGCCAGATTCACTTAGCAGCCGTGTTACTAACCGAGCCATTGCAGCAATTCACTTGACAACCGTGACAAGAAAAGGCCGTCAAATGCGGCAAGATTAACTTAAGAACTGTCTTGCTTAGCAACAGGAATTTGGAACTGAATTGGGGTCGTTATTCACGGCTCAGGGTCGAACTGTGGCATCCTTGGTCACTTTGATCCTCCCACGTTTCCTGCCGCGGGATCCTTGGTGGTCCCTGAAGCTGGTGGTTTTCTTGCAGGGGTTTCATTCCCCACCTAGGTAACATCATCAGTGCTGGAGGAGAGTGGGGTATCTCCCTTCCAGCACTGACGACGTTACCTCGTTTGGAAACAAAATGTCTGCAAGAAAACCACCCAGCACGAAAAGCAACAGGGACCCCGCAACGGGAGACCCGGGAGGGTAAGCTACAAAAATATAAATAGTTGAATTTAACCACCTGTGCCAGACACAAACCTAACTCTTTTGTTTTGTTTTGTTTTGTTTCGTTTCTGAATAGGAGCTTGGCGAGTTTCCTTTGGAACCAGGTACTGTATATTTCCCAAACCCTCTGCCCTTCCTGGGAATTCTCCATTAGGTCTCGCACTCCAGTCCCTTTAGTTACTCTCTTTTTTTTTTTTTTTTAATCCCATGAGTAGCTTTAGTTCATTATTCTAACCTGGTGCACGGTCCAGAACACCTCCAGAGGAAAAGCCACAGAGATTGGAAATCTGGCCATATCACCAGATCTGCAGGAGCACCTTTGATTTCTTACGGCACACTTATCAGACTTCTCGAGAGAACAATTTGCGCTTGTAAGATCCCTTCGCGGGGGAGCAGACCGCGACTCCCCCACTCCTCCCCTCCCCCCCCCAAGCCTAAAGGAACAGTTAGACGTGCCAAGCAGATCCTGTGATATCGCTCAGGGCTTTGGGACGGTCACTTTAGCTAGAGAGAGATGCAGTTGCAAATGTCAAAGCAGGGACCAGCTCTTTTTAAGCGGCTACGCGAAAACCGAAGACGACGGGAGGCCTTCGGCTTTGCTCTCTGGACTCCACAAACGTATCCGAATCACTTCTATTGAATGCTCCTCTGGTGTTCACCTGCGGACTTAAGTCTCCTTGAAAAGAATTGTCGGTAAAACCCGCAAGCTGAAACCGTCGAAAAGCATTTGAGCTCCCGTCGGTATAAGCACTTGGAAAGCGCGTCTCGGCAAGAATTGGAAAGGCCCGCCGTGCGAAGACAGCCAAGCCACCCGCCGGGAAAGCGTCGTTGCATAAAGGTTATTCTTCCTTCTCTCTTTTCAGGCCCTGCTCTGATAGCCCTTGGTTAGAACTGCAGTTGGTTTTAGGCGTGTTGAGTGTGGTTGGCCCAGAGGGTTTTCCAATCTCTGTGTAGCCTTAAAGTCCTACTCTCTCTCTCTCTCTCTCGGTCTTGAGTCGGGCAGCCATGCCCGTCCCGGCATTTGTCTTTGCTATGTTTCCCTGGTGATTAAACCTTGTGCCATTCTATTCCTGTTAAATCCATAGAAAATGAGAAAGTGCTCGGCATTTTGGGTGACCCTTGTAAATCTGAGCCCCTTAAAGAAGACACTTCCGAAGAAGCGGAGCAGGCGCAGGAAACGAATAATTCATGGCCGGACAAACAGGAAGCCGAGGAGGAGGAAGAAGAAGAAGAAGGAGGAGGAGGAGGAGGAGGAGGAGGAGGAGGAGAAGACGTACTGGCCGCCGTCTCTTCCACCCAGTCGGACGAAGACCTTGTAGATACAGACAGCCAGTCAGGCCCAGCGGCGGCCAAGATCCAAGAGGACGAAGCAAAGCTCTTAGTGGTAGCGAAAGGGGAGCCCAGCGAGCAGACAGTTGAGGAAGCCAAACCGGGCTCGGACTCTTTAGCGGTAGAGAGCAGGAGTGGAGGTGGAGGTGGTGATGATGATGATAATAATAATAATAGTAGCAGAGAAGCTCAAACTCTGGAAGCCAGTAGTGAGGAAACCGCGGAGTCGGACACAGGTCCCCAAGTGGTTAGTCCAGAGGCCGAGAAGATGGAAGTGAAGGCTAATGTTGAGGAGGAGCCCTCTGCCACTAGAGAGTCCTCTGCCCAAGAGGGTGGTGATCAGAACACGAGGTTTGTTTCTCTCCGTTTTAGCAACAGATGCTGTCTTTTTTTCTTGCCCGTTGGTTATTTATGAATGCCAAAAAAAAAAAAGCTGCTGTGATGCCTCCAGTGATTCCCGTTTTGCCGAGGTTCCCCCGACGAGACGGTAGCTTTTATCATTCGACGTAGAGTTCTCTGGTTTTTAATTTTATTTTATTTGAATGTAATTTTGTTCAGTTGTCCTTACGCAGGAGACCGTTTGGCTGGGGTTTTTTTTCCCGTTTTTTTTTTCCCCTTAAGGGTTTAAAAGAAAAAAAAAAAAAACCTCCATCTTCCAAAGGTTGAATTCTTAAATCTTGTATTCCTGATAAGCAGTTAGCGCTCTGGTGGTCTACGGAGAGAGGTTTCCTTCAGTTTTTTTTTTTAAAAAGCCCCCCCCCCCCTTTTCCCCCGCCGTGCCCCTCCTTCAGTAAAGGTCAATATATATTTTTTTTTATTTTGGTTTCTCTGGTAGGTATTTGATCATAGCACCCACTGTCACGCCTGCTCATTTTCCAAGTAGCCTTTTGCTGGTTGAATAATGTCCTTTTTCTTTTTTTCTTCCTCCTCTTTAGCTCGAATGAGGATGCGGAGGCTAAAAGTGCTTCGAAAGATGAGAAGGGTAAGCTTATAGCCATGTATAAATATACATATATATATATGCGTGCATGCATGCCTACAGCAACAGGTGGTCCTCGACTTGCAGCCCTGCGTTTAGTGACCATTGAAGTTAAAAGGCCCCTACAAATGAACTGATGAAGCTTCTTAGATGAGAAGCGAAACGTCTTTGTCCCCAAGGAAAAAAACATGGTCCAGTTGAGCTTTTGAAACAACCGTGTCCTGGATGACTGAGAATCTCCATAGAAAGGCCTCTAAAAAAAATGACTAATAACCTGTCCTCTCACTTGCCACCATGACAGCATCTCCACAGTCATGCGATCAACTACCCTGTATTTACGACGGTTGCAGCATATAGACTCTAGAAAGAGTGCAGAGAAGAGCAACAAAGATGATCTGGGGACTGGAGGCTAAAACATATAGGGAACGGTTGCTGGAATTGGGTATGTCTAGTTTAATGGAGAGAAGGACTTGGGGTGGCATGATAGCAGTCTTCCAATATCTCAGGGGCTGCCCCAAAGAAGAGGGAGCCAAGCTGTTCTCCAAAGCGCCTGAAGGCAGGACAAGAAGCAATGGATGGAAACTAGTCAAGGAGAGAAGCAACGTAGAACTAAGGAGAAACTTCCTGACAGTTAGAACAACTAACCAGTGGAACAACCTGCCTCCAGAAGCGGTGAATGCTCCAACACTGGGAGTTTTTAAGAAGAGACTGGACAGCCATTTGTCCAAAATGGTATAGGGTTTCCTGCCTGAGCAGGGGGTTGGACTAGATGACCTCCAAGGTCCCTTCCAACTTTTATTACTACTATTACTATTATTATTACTATTATTATTGCTATTATTGTTGTTGTTGTTGTTATTATTATTATTATTATTATTATTATTATTATTATTATTATTATTATTATTATTATCTGACAAGCAAAGTCAATGGAGCTTCAGGACTGCACGATTCGCTTACGGACCGCAGTGATTCACTCAGCAACCTTGGCAAAAAGCTTGCGAAAATGGGGTGTGATTCACTTAAGAACTGTCTTACTTAGCCATGGGAAATTTGGTCCCGTCGGCGGTTGCAAGCCGAGGACGAACTTGTACATACTTAGTCCTGACTGTGCAGTTTTAAGTTTCCTGTGAATCCGGACGAACTTAATAGAAATAGCAAAAGTTATTTTTTTTTCTCAGCAAAGCAAGCGGCCGCATCTGTGTGCTCAGTCATTTCCCTGACGTTGCTTACGTACATTTGGTTGGTTTGTAAAGCCCCCCCCCCCCCCGTTGCTGATCCCTAATGAAGTGATGGCCCTGGAGACGCTGGATTGCAGCACCCATCATCCTTGACTATTGTCTCTGCTGATGGAGCTGATCATTCAGGAACATCGCCAGAGTTGGGACATAATTGGCTCATTCTCTTGCCTATAATAGTTTACATCAGGGGTCTTCAAACTTGGCAACTTTAAGCCTTGTGGACTTCAACTCCCAGAATTCCTCAGCCATCCATGCTGCAAAGGTTGTAACTGAAAAATAGTCGAAAGTCACATTTTTCAGTGCCCTTGTAACTTTGAACGGTCATTAAACAAACCATTGGGAGTCAAGGACTACCTGTGCAAGATATGTAACTTCAGAGTTTGGTGCAAAAACTAGCATATCTTTTGAAGTTAGGACCTAATGATGTAGCAAACGTGTTTTTGAGGTTTAGAAGTGCACGATTCATTAAAAATCTCCTGTCTCGCCTTCCCCTGTCTTTCTTGGTTCTAGCAGCATCATTTAAAACGAGGGCTTTGTTGTTGAAATTTATTAAATTATGGGAAATTAAAAAAAATCCCCGTGAACAGGCTACAAATTGTGCAGAAGTTGCTTATTGATTTGAACTGTTGGCCTTTTGTCTGAAATGGTATAGGGTTTCCTGCCTGAGCAGGGGATTGGATTAGATTAGAAGATCTCCAAGGTCCCTTCCAACTCTATTAATTACTATTATTGTCATTTTTACTATTTTTCTGGTTGAGCATGAAATGCAAACTAGTCTGTTAGTTTGTCAAAACACGTGGTGACTTCAGCAAGTAGGTTAATTCAGTAATCGGACCCCGAGTGCGGAGCGTCTGTAAGTCAGTCAGCCATCTTGGCTTGGTCCACTGTTCCAGAATCCAGGAAGTTTTTTTTTCTTTCTCCTGAGATCGAAATGTAGTAAAGGTGCTTGCAAAGGGTTTGCAAATCGTCGCCGTGAGCTTTAGATCTGGGAGAGGCGATCTGTGGTGCTCTCTTTGAGTTTTGTTGTTTTCTTGCGGACATTTTATTGCCCAACCAGGTAACGTCATCAGTGTTACAAGCGGTTCGCTCTCTATTTATATACAGTGGCTTTGCCCTGTCAGTGTTGGTGGGGTGTGTGTGGTCTTCAAACTTACTAGCTCAGGCAAACAAATCAAACGGTAAACAACAGCCGAATTGAGCAGCCCCCAAGAACATTCCCAGCAACACTGACGAGCAAACCACTAGTTAGTATGTAAACCAAGAGCAAACCCTTCTCCCTTCTTGCGCTGATGTCGTTACCTAGTTGGGTAACGAAACATCTCCAAGAAAACAACCAAGCTCGGAGAGCATCATGGGTTCCACCAAGGCAATCTGCTACGTTTGGGGGGGATTTTTCAACCTGGAGCGTGTTGTAGCAATTGATGTCTTCTTCTCCTCTCTGTTTCCTCCCCCCACCCCTAAAACATAGGTCGCTCTACTGCTAGCTCTGGCAGAAATCTGTGGGTCAGTGGTCTTTCCTCTTCGACCAGAGCGACTGATCTGAAGAACCTGTTTAGCAAATACGGCAAGGTAGGGTGAATAGAAATAGAAGTGGGGTGGCTAAAAGTTTTCGTCAGTTCAAGTCGGCAATTTTGCCAGATAAATGTTTCGATTAAAGTAGCAATTTTAAATTTGAACAAGAAGACCCGACCTAAGGGTTATTCTCGCAGTGGCTCAGTGGGTTAGGACGCTGAGCTTGTCAGTCAGAAGGTCGGCAGTTTGGCGGGTTGAATCCCGAGTGCCGCGTTAACAGAATGAGTGCCTGTTACTCGTCCCAGCTTCTGCCAACCTAGCAGTTCGAAAGCACGTAAAAAATGCAAGTAGAAAAATAGGGACCACTCCGGTGGGAAGGTAACAGCATTCCGTGCGCCTTTGACGTCTAGTCATGCCAGCCACATGACTACGGAGACGTCCTCGGACAAGCGCTGGCTCTTCAGCTTTGAAACGGAGATGAGCACCGGCCCCTAGAGTTGGAAACGACTAGCACGCATGTGCGGGGGAACCTTTACCTTTAAGGGTTATTCTGGGCCACTGTGGCTCCATATTTTTATTTAAGTGCGGGGTTTTTTTGGTATTATTCATCTGCCTTTGCTACGGAAGGTTGCTCGCAGACAGATTTATGGGATACTCGCATAATTATTCCCTTGCAAATTTTGTCCTGACAAGTTAAGCAGTTATTCTAGGACAGCCATTGGAACTCCCAAATTCCAAGCTACATAGGCAAGAAGAAATCACAAGATTTATTACCTAACAGACAGGGGGCATCAAGATGTCAAAAATGTCTTCCCCCGGTAAATTTTAAAGTTTGCCAATCAAATACTTTTTCTTTTTGGGGGTGTGGGGGGGGTGGCACGCTATGGTCCATGGGGCTCTGAAGAAGTTGGACATGACTTACTGACTGAGCAGCAACAAACGTCAGCAAGCAATGGATGGTTCCACACCTTATGCTGAACCATAATGTGATCTGCTTGTTTTTGACTGGCTGCGTGGAGTAAACGCAACACGTTGATATGGCTCGGAAACAGCATTTAAAGCCTAGTGGATTGTCATGATTTAGTTAATAAACCATGGCTAAATAAAGATAAGATAATCTTTATTGTCACTTTTTTTCTGTGAACACACTGGCACACATTAAGAAATGAAATTCTGATGCCCGCTGTCAAACGATAGCTGGATGGATAGATGATAGGTAAATAGGTAGATAGATGGTAGGTAGGTAGATGGATGGATGATAGATAGATAGATGATAGGTAAGTAGGTAGATGGTAGGTAAGTAGGTAGATGGATGGAAGATAGATAGTTGATAGGTAAGTAGATGGTAGGTGGGATGGATGGATGATGGGTAGATGATAGGTAAGTAGGTGGTAGATAGGTTAGGTAGGTAGGTAGGTAGGTAGGTAGATAGATAGATAGATAGATAGATAGATAGAAATAGCCCTTAATTATATACCACTCCATAGTGCTTTGCAGAGTCAGCATATTGTCCCCAACAATCTGGGTCCTCAGTTTACCGACCTCAAAAGAGTAGAAGGTTTGAGTCAAACTTAAGTGGATGGATGGATGTGGATGTGAATATAGATATAGATATATCCATATCTATACATACATATACAAATAACATGTGTGTGCATATATTATACACACACATACGGTGTGTGTGTGTGTGTATATACACACACACACATATATACACATGCACACACATACATATATACACACG
The DNA here is from genome assembly GCA_024294585.1 of Vipera latastei. Lineage (NCBI taxonomy): Eukaryota > Metazoa > Chordata > Lepidosauria > Squamata > Viperidae > Vipera > Vipera latastei. The sequence goes on along the minus strand of CM044354.1, from coordinate 7,576,861 downwards.
CACACCCAGACACACACGTTTATATATCAATCACAGACCATTTAGAATACATAGTGGATAAAAGAGTTTTGAGAGTTAACAGTTGATACTCTACGGTATAAAGCTATTACAGGATCTAGTTCTGCTTCAGATACTGCGAAGCCTTCTCCCAGGACATATCTTAAAAAGATTAAATCACTTTTTTAGACACTTTTGGCCTAGGTGATTGAGTCTTCATTTACATGTTACGTCTCCTAGAAGGTAACAAACAAATAAACAACAGCTAGTAGGCGTGATGTGTAAACCCAGTCGGTATTTGCCATCTTACTTTATCTCTCTCTCCCTCTCTTTCTCCATCTCTCTCTCTCTCTCCTTCTCTCTCTCTCTCTCAAGGTGGTAGGTGCTAAAGTAGTCACGAACGCCCGCAGCCCCGGGGCCCGCTGTTACGGCTTCGTCACCATGTCCTCGTCTGAGGAAGCCACCAAATGCATCAGCCACCTCCATAGGACAGAACTGCACGGGAAGATGATTTCGGTGGAAAGAGTGAGTGTTTCCCTGAGTGACGAAATCCAAAGGTATAGGTACTCCTCGGCTTAACGGCCATAATTGAGCCCAACCTTTCCGTTGCTGAGGGAGACGTCTGTTAAGTGAATGTTGCCCCCTTTTACGACCTTTCTCGCCGACCAGTTAAGTGACTCGCTGCAGTCATTAAACGAGTAACACAGTCGCTAAGTGAATCTGGCTTTTCCCCCCACTGGCTTTGCTTGCCAGAAGGTCGCAAAAGGAGGATCAGGTGACCCCCCCAGGGACCCCCGCAGTTGTCGTAAATACGAGTCGGTTGCCAAGCGTCTTGAATTTTGATTGCGGACCCTGGGGATGCCGTAACAGTCATAACTCTGAAAAATGGCCCTCAGTCACTTCTCTTCAGTGCTGTTGTAACTTTGAACAGTCACTAAATGAACTGTTGTTAAGTCGAGGACTTACTTTAGTCCCAGCCAATATTGGCGCCAGCCAGGAGAGGAGGACGCAGTAGGTAAGCTGGCAGTGATAGGAAAGAGATAGGAAGGTCCAGAGATGGCACACGGATCCTGGCCACGGTGATGACTCCTTGATCAGCCACAACAAAACAGCCTTCCCTAACTTGAGATTGTTCAGATTCCTCGGGACCTCAATTCCCAGAATTCTCTTTGCTATGCTAATGAGGAACTCTGGGAGTGTTGGTCCCAACCTACTTGGAGGTCATCACGTTGGTCTAGGTCAGGGGTAGGCCACCTTGGCTCTTTCATGACTGGTGGACTTCAACTCCCAGAATTCCTCAGCCGGCATGGCTCAGCTTGGAAACCTCTCCCTTTCCCCCCTCAGCACGGCTGGCTCAGGAATTCTGGGAGTTGAAGTCCACGAGTCATCGGAGAGCCAAAGTTGCCTACCCCCAGCTCTAGGTGATTACGTAGATCCAGCCCTACCGGCAGAAGATTGGTGAAATGTTACCCTGCTGAGTTATTGACAAAGAGAATATTTGTAGCTCAGGCTTGAACGGCGGAGTTATTAGTGCTCTCTCAGCTGGGTGGTTTTCTTGCAGACGTTTCATGACCCAACTAGGTAACTTCACCAATGCTAGAAGGGGGGGTGAGGTTTATGGAGAGGAGAAGGAGGACTGTGGGGTCCTTGGTGCTCTCTCAGCTTGGCTGTTTTCTTGCAGACGTTTCATGAGCCAACTAGATAACACCATCAGTGCTAGAAGGGAGTGGGGTTTGTAGAGAGGGAGGAGGAGGAGGAGGAGGAGGAGGAGGAGGAGGAGGAGGAGGAGGAGGAGGAGGAGGAGGAGGAGGAAGACAACTGTGGGATCCTTGGGGCTCTCTGAGCTTGGTTGTTTTCTTGCAGACATTTTATTACCCAACTAGGTGACATCATCAGTGCTAGAAGGGAGTGGGGTTTGCAGGGAGGAGGAGGAGGAGGAGGAGGAGGAGGAGGAGGAGGAGGACGATGACGACTGTGGGGTCCTTGGTGCTCTCTGAGCTTGGTTGTTTTCTTGCAGACGTTTCATGAGCCAACTCGGAAACATCATCAGAAGAGTGGTGTTCCCTAGTTCGGTCATGAAACGTCTGCAAGGAAACAACCAAGCTCAGAGAGCACCAAGGACCCCACAGCCCTTTTTCTCCTCCTCCTCCTCCTCCTCCTCCTCCTCCTCCTCCTCCTCCTCCTCCTCCTCCTCCTCCTCCTCCTCCACCACCACCACAACCCCATGCTCCCTTCTAGCACTGATGGTGTTATCTAGTTGGCTAATGAAATGTCTGCAAGAAAACAACCAAGCGCTGCGCGCACACACCCACACACACACACACACACACACACCCCTGTGGAATTATTCTGCATACATTTTAGCACACGTTAAGGTCAAAGGAAACGCCCAGGAGAGGAATTTTAACCTTTCCACCTTCTTCCACCTCTTACGTTTGTTTTTTTTCCTGCGTGGAGCATTTGGAGATGATTGCACTGTGCTTCTTCCCCCCCCTCCCCCCCGCCCCACACCTCATCCTGCTTGCGATTCAGAACAGGGACGGTTGCTTGCTGTTTGATTTTTTTTTCCCCGCTCTTCCAGACCGGACCCCCAAATCACCCTCTTTCCTTGTCTTGATTCCAGGCCAAAAACGAACCCGCTGGCAAAAAGCCGTTAGCCGAGAAGAGAGAAAGTGACAGCAAGAAGGAAAAAGACAGGCGGCATTCGACCGACTCCAAATCAGAAAAGTAAAACAGGACTTAACTCATCCTCTCCGTTTTCGGGCGGTTCTCTTCTACGGGGAGCGGACAGGCCGCAGCTTTGAATCTCAGCTGGTTCAGACAAGTCGCGGTTTGAGGGCGTTAAGCAGGTTCTCTCAGCAAGGCAGCGGCGATAAACGGGAATTGGGCCACGTTCTTATTAAGATTTATGCCCTGCCTTTATTTTGTGTAAATCGCCTTCTATTTTCCCTACAAAATGAGTCATTTCAGTAGCCCTGGCTGAGGGAGAATTACAGGATTTATTGTCTAACCCAGGGGTGGGCAAGCTTGGCTCTTTTATGACTCGTGGACTTCAACTCCCAGAATTCCTGAGCCAGCTACGCTGAGGGGGAAGGGAGAGGTTTCCAAGCTGAGCCACGCTGGCTCAGGAATTCTGGGAGTTGAAGTCCACGAATCATAGAGATGCCAAGGTTGACCTAGGATTCAGGGCTAGGCAACCTTGGCTCTTTTATGACTCATGGACTTCAACTCCCAGAATTCCTGAGCCAGCCACGCTGAGGGGGAAGGGAGAGGTTTCCAAGCTGATTCCTGCTGGCTCAGGAATTCTGGGAGTTGAAGTCCATGAGTCATAAAAGAGCCAAGGTGGCCTACCCCTGGTCTAACCCAACAGGGGATACCAAGAAGTTATGTGTTCTTTCTGTACATGTTTAAAGTTGGCCAATAAATCACTTTGGATGTAGATGACCAGGTTTTTTTAGTGGGGACAAGAACCCCTGATTCCCCTGCTTTCTAGCCCAGCAACTCAGTCATTCCCCCAAAAGGGCTGCCTCTGTCGTCTCTTATAGCCAGCAGAATCCAGGCAGACCTAATTTAAGCCCCTTTCTGAAACGGAACCACTTTTATAGAGCTGAGGTTGATTTGTTTTATGATTTGAATTTATATCCTGTCTTTATTTTCCATCAACTCCAAGCAGCGCACCCTCCTGACACTCTCCTCCCCTAATTTTCCCACCACAACAACCTTGTGAGGTGGGTTGGACTGAGAGAGAATGAAAGGGGGTGGCCTAACTGGCTTTTTTCTCAAAAGGGCGGATTAGAACTCGGTGTCTCCCGGTTTCTGTTCCAGCCCTTTCTCCGCCACCCCAAACTCTTTTCTCAGAGATGGATTCGGGTAGTCCTCGACTTACAACAGTTCGTTTAGTGACAGTTCGAAGTTACAAGTGCACGGAAAAAAGGGACTTAACGACCGTTTCCCCACACGTACGACCCTTGTGGCATCCCCGAGATCATGTGATCAAACTTTAGAGAGACTTGGCAACTGACTCGTATTTATGACGGTGGCACTGTCTCCCTCCGTGTCCCGGGGGGGGAGTCACATGATCACCTTTTGCCAAGCAAAGCCAATGGGGAAGGCAGGTTCACTTCACAACCGTGTTGCTAACTTCACATCTGCAGCGATCCACGTAACAACTGTGGGACGAGAGATGGTAAAATGTGGCAAAATTCACTTAACAACTGTGTTGCTCAGCAACTGAAATTTGTGGTTCAATTGTGGTTGTAAGGCGAGGACCTACCTGTATGGTTGCTTGTGATCTTCTTGTGGCTAAGAATTTCAGGAAAATAGGAAGGAGGCTAGGTTTATACCCTACCAGCTGGGTTTTTGTGTTTTTTTCAGATTTATATCTGAACGCTGCTTTTATTGTACTTTGGCGAGGCATCACCTGGTGGTGCTCTTTTTACCCCAGAGATCAAAGCGATGAATTTTGACTCATGAGGTACGTCGGATAAGAGCCTCAGCTGCTGTTTTTGATCCTGTTGGTAGGTCTCTCAGCCTTAAAGAAGAAAAAAACGACAAAAACGAGGAGTCTCAAAGAGTGGAGGGCAGCGGAGGTGAAAAGCAGGAAAAAGGGACAGAAGAGCAGAAAAACGGGTCATCTGGACGCTCGCGGTCCGTTAAATCAGGTAATGAATTAAAACTTCCATTGCGGTATGGTTTCGAGGCTGATTCCTTCGTCTGAACGTATCCTTTTGCATTTGAAATCTGCACCTGCCCGACGGACACTTAACCAAAGCCAACTCCTTGGATAAGTGTTTCTCAAGCTTGGCAACTTCACAAGGCCTGGACCTCCGTTCCCAGAATCCCGCAGCTGGTGAAGGCCACAAAGGCATGAATCCTGAAAGCGGAAAATTGTCACGTCGCCGTCTTGAAAGTTGTAAAGGTTGAGAAACGCTGTCCTGTGTTTGTGTCATTTTGTGCCACTCTAGGAAGCCGAGGAGCCGAGCGAACAGTGGTTATGGATAAATCCAAAGGGGAGCCGGTGATTAGCGTGAAAACCGCATCCACCTCAAAAGAGAGAGTAAGTCTTTGCGTTTCGCCGTAATGTAGTGTAGAAGGGTCAAGACCACGCACCCATTATTCAAACCTTCCTAGCTGGTGAAAGTTGGCCCCAGGGATTGACTTCTCAAACGGCATCTATTATAATTGATTTTTTTTTTTAAGCCACGTCGGGCGAAATGGCTTTCCACCAAAATTGGTAGAAAGATTGATTGATTGATTGTTTGATTACTTATTTATTTAAATTTGTATGCTGTCCGTCTCTTCTCTATCCAAGTGGCTCCGGGTGCCTTAGAACGTCATAAATGACAGGACAAAACAATTGCAGGATTAAAACATCGGACCTTAAAAGTGAAAACATTAAAATCAATATGAAAACAGATTTTTTTTTTTAAAAAAAAAAACAGTGCGCAGACAGAGTGGAGCTGACACGTTTACTGCTGTGTTTCCCTGAAAATAAGATGCAACTGGAAAAATAAACCCTAGCGTGATTTTTTCGTAATATAAGCCCCACCCCAAAAATAAGCCCGTCAGCCAGACGGACGCATTTAGCACCGTATTTCCCCAAATATAAGCCCTAATGCAGGGGTAGGTAACCTCGGCTCTTTTATGACTCATGGACTTCAACTCCCAGAATTCCTGAGTCAGCTATGCTGACTCAGGAATTCTGGGAGTTGAAGTCCATGAGTCATAAAAGAGTCGAGGTTGCCTACCCCTGCCCTAATGTGTATTTTGGAGCAAAAATTTAACATAAGGCCCGGTCTTATTTTCAGGGAAACACGATAGTCTACTAACCAACTCCAAAATGGGATGCCCCCATTTTGGGATTCCAGGCTGGTTGGCCAAGGCAGGTTTTTAGGCTTTTTCAGAAAACGAGAGGGGAGAATTGCAACTCGAGGCATGATATTTCAAAGGATGGGAGCCACAGCAGAAAAGGCCCTTCTCTTGGACCCCACCAGGCACAATCCCTTGGCTGACGGCATCCAGAACTGGAGTAGGATTCTGCTGGAGCACGTGGGGCAGGCCATAATAGAATAGAATAGGGCCCGGAAGGGACCTTGGAGGTCTTCTAGTCCAGCCCCCTGCTGAAGCAGGAGACCCATATACCATCTCAGACAAGCAGTTGTCCAGTCTCTTCTTAAAAACCTCCAGTGAGGGAGCGCCCTCTGCTTAATAATAATAATAATAATAAAGTTGGAAGGGACCTTGGAGGTCATCTAGTCCAACCCCCTGCTCAGGCAGGAAACCCTATACCATGTCAGAAGCGGTTGTCCAGTCTCTTCTTAAAAACCTCCAGTGAGGGAGCGCCCTCTGCTTAATAATAATAATAATAATAATAATAATAATAATAATAATAATAATAATAATAATAATAATAATAATAATAATAATAATAATGATGTTGGAAGGGACCTTGGAGGTCTTCTAGTCCAGCCCCCTGCTCAAGCAGGAGACCCATATACCATCTCAGACAAGCGGTTGTCCAGCCTCTTCTTAAAAACCTCCAGTGAGGGAGCGCCCTCTGCTTAATAATAATAATAATAATAAAGTTGGAAGGGACCTTGGAGGTCATCTAGTCCAACCCCCTGCTCAGGCAGGAAACCCTATACCATGTCAGAAGCGGTTGTCCAGCCTCTTCTTAAAAACCTCCAGTGAGGGAGTGCCCACGGTTTCTGAAGTCTACCCCCTGGTGCTCTTGGCTGCAGAGTCTGGGCGCCCAGCTGCTCGGAAGCTGAAGGCGCTGGGCGTCAAAACGCACGAGCTCCATTTCCCCCTTTCCCCTTTTTCTGCTTCGCTCCAGAGCACCAAAAGCCACGACCGCAAGTCGGAGAGCAAAGAGAAGCAAGACATCTTGTCGTTTGATAAAATCAAGGAGCAGCGTGAGCGGGAGCGCCAGAGGCAACGCGAGCGGGAGATCCGGGAGACGGAACGGAGGAGGTGGGTTGGCGTCGGCTCCTCGCCACGTTCCTGACCCCCAAAACGGTCGCCGTGGCAAGGGGGTCCCTCGGCTTTAACAGCCATCCGCTCGGTGTCCGATCCAAGTTACAGTAGCAGCGAAAGAAAGTGACTTTGGACCCTACGCTTACCACCGTTGCAGCGTACCCGCGTTCCTGTGATCAAAATTCAGATGCTTGGCCGCCGGCTCGCATTTATGAAGGTCGCGGCGTCCTCGGGGTCACGTTTATCCCCTTTTGCAACCCAACAAGCAGAGTCAGTGGGGAAGCCCGACTGGCTTAACAACCGTGGCCAGAAAATTGGTAAAATGGGGCAAAACCCACTGAACAACTGGCCGGCGTAGCAACAGAAATTTTGGGCTCAATTGTGGTCGTACGTCGAGGACCACCGGCATCCCTTGGGATGCTGCACCCAGTGTAACAAATGGGCGGAGCTTGCGTTGTTTTTGTTCTTTTAATGAGAGCGCCCGATCTTCGCTCCTTTCGCCGCGATCTGAAAACATACTTGTTCGAGCAAGCCGGCCTGGCCTGAGGGGGGATTGGTGGGGTCTTTTTACTATTTTTATTGGGGTTTTTACCATGTATTATTGTATTTTTAATCGGGCATGTATTTAATTATTTTTTATTTTTTGTAAATCTCTATGTTTTATTCTTGCCCTGTACACCGCCCTGAGTCCTCCGGGAGAAGGGCGGTATAGAAATATTAATAAATTAAATTAAATTAAATTAAATTAATAATAATAATAAAGTTGGAAGGGACCTTGGAGGTCATCTAGTCCAACCCCCTGCTCAGGCAGGAAACCCTATACCATTTCAGACCAATGGCTGTCCGGTCTCTTCTTAAAAACCTCCAGTGTTGGAGCATTCACCGCTTCTGGAGGCAGGTTGTTCCACCGGCTAATTGTTCTAACTGTCAGGAAGTTTCTCCTTAGTTCCAGGTTGCTTCTTTCCTTGGTGAGTTCCCATCCTTTGCTTCTTGTGGACTTCAGCTCCCAGAATCTCCCAGCCAGCATGGGGGATTCTGGGAGCTGAAGTCCACGACTCTTAAAGTTGTCAAGGTTGGACACACCCCTGCGAATAAACAAACCTGTTTGGAAACAAGTCATCAGCCTGGTGAGCTGTCAGCTGGGCTGTCAGCGATCCTTTTCGATCGCTTCGAACGTCTCTCCAAGTCCTCTGTGAACAGCACGCTGAGGTCGCCATTCCTGGCTCACTTCAAAAGTGGACGAAAGAGCCGCCTTGCGTCGGTTGTGTAGCACTGGACCATTGTTGTTTTTTTAAACGCTTCTTGTTTTTCGTGCCTCCTTGTCACAGCTCAGCAGGCTCCAGTCCAACATTGCCCCAGCCGAGCTGAGCTCTATTCCCCGTCTTTGAAACCCTCCTGTTTCTGGGCAACAACCAGGGAGGATTACCTTGGCATGAATCCGCGGTCTGTTGACATGATCTATTACGCAGTTGAGATTGGGGCAACAAAAGACTTAAAAGCACCTCTATTTTTCCCCAGGATGACTGCAGTTCTTTGAAATGGTGTGTCTGAAGTCTTTGCCCTAAGAGTACAGAATAAAAATAATTTTATAATCCAGTAGGATAGAGCAGTAAATGTAAGGCTATTGTCAGTCAACCTAATTTCTACTGCAAGCAAAGCTACGGTAATTAAAATTAATGCTTTAAAAGTTACCGAAGCTAGCTACAATTTAAATTCACATTTCTTCCTCTCCGCCTTTCCTGTTAGAAGGAAACTTTTTTGTCCTTTTTAATAAAGTACTAGATTACAACGGAAAAAGTAATACCAGCTATACCATTAAAACAAAATTAAATCGAAACGGCTGCAACATAAAACGCTTCTTAACATTATATTTAGCTAATTGCTTTTTAGGTAAGACTCAGAATTTCTCCATGATCAGATGCAGGGGCTGTAAACAAGTCACTTTCATACTTTTAATTGGGGGGGGGGGAAAGCAATGTTTCATATCTGCCTTGCCTGGTTTTAGATACAGAGCAACTTCTCATGACATAGAACGCCTCTGTCGTTGTCCTCTACAATGATTTGCCAATATCTCAGATTCTAGCCATAGCCAGAATTTAGATTCTTGGAAATAACTTTGGATTTAGCTCACATCACTTTAGAGTAGGGGTCCCCAACCTATGGGCTGCGGCCTGGTATTGGGCCACGGGCTCTTAGCCAGAGGGCCGGAGAAATGGCTGACCAGGGCATGCACACGTGGATGTGCATCCCCCCCCATTCGTACTAGCACCCACAGCCCTGTTTGCGCGTGCACGCGGGCGCGAACAGAAAAGCTAGTGGGGTGCGTGCTCGCCCTGTTTTTGCATGCACGAGCGGGCTGATAGTGCCGGGGGGGGCGTGTGTGCCCCCGTTTGTGCATGCGTGAATGGGCCGCTAGTGTGGGGTGCCTGTGCGTGGGCCATTTGCCCATGCACGAATGGGCACTAGCCGCCCCAGGGGTGCACAGCCGTTAGTGCATGTGCATGGCGTCAGCGCATGCGCAAATGTGGCCGCTAGTACTGCGCCAGTGGGCATGGCCCCGTTTGCGTTCGTGCACGTGCACACAGTAATTTGGAAGCTGCTCTCCCCTCTGGGCCTTGAGCCCGGAAAGGTTGGAAAACTCTGCTTTAGAGCAGTGGTCTCCAAACTTGGCAACTTTTAAGACTTGTGGACTTCAACTCCCAGAATTCCTCATCCAGCCGTGCACACTGGGGAATTATGGGAGCTGAAGTCCACCTGTCTTAAAATTACCCAGTTTAGAGACCCCCTGCTTTAGAGCAAGAGAGCCTGGTCCATTAAATTTGGGATTTCACAAATTCTGTCCTTGAGGGCACCTAGTTCTTCTTTGGGGCTACCTTAATGTCAGTGCTGCTAACATCGGATGTTCTTGCTTGACAACACAGGGAGATGTAGCCTTCCTTTACCTCATATATTATTTTTAGAGCTAGAATTAGTGGATGCTGGGGGGAGTAGGGAGAATGTATCTCAAGACTGTTTGTAATAAGAGAAGAGAAGAATTTGGTGGGTTGTTAAAAAGGAAGTGAAACTTGCATGTTAAACTAATTGGAGAATGTGATTTATGACGTGTAGTTAAGGGAGGGAATTGTGTAGGATAGATGTGTTCAGGGGAGGGAAATTCAGATTCTGGCATCCATCCATGAGTGCCGATGCTTCGTTCTCATTGTTGTTAGTTGTTAGTTGCGAAGTCGTGTCCGACCCATCGCGACCCTATGGACAACGTTCCTCCAGGCTTTCCTGTCCTCTGCCATCTTCTGGAGTCAATTTAAGCTCACACCTACTGCTTCAGTGACTCCATCCAGCCACCTCATTCTCTGCCGTCCCCTTCTTCTATTGCCCTCGATCTTTCCCAGTATTAGGCTCTTCTCCAGTGAGTCCTTCCTTCTCATTAGGTGGCCAAAGGATTTGAGTTTTAGCTTCAGGATCTGGCCTTCTAAAGAGCAGTCAGGGTTGATCTCCTCTAGGACTGACCGGTTTGATCGCCTTGCAGTCCAAGGAACTCGCAGGAGTCTTCTCCAGCACCATAGTTCAAAGGCTTCAATTCTTTGGCGCTCAGCCTTTTTTATGGTCCCACTTTTACTGCCATACATTGCAACTGGGAAGACCATAGCCTTGACTATACGCACTTTTTTTGGCAGGGTGATGTCTCTGCTTTTTAGTGTGCTGTCTAGATTTGCCATGGCTTTCCTCCCCAGGAGCAAGCGTCTTTTAATTTCTTGGCTGCAGTCCCCGTCTGCGGTGATCTTGGAGCCCAGGAAAATAAAATCTGTCACTACCTCCATTTCTTCCCCATCTATTTGCCAGGAATTGAGAGGGCCGGATGCCATAATCTTGGTTTTCTTAATGTTCAGTTTCAACCCAACTTTTGCACTCTCCTTCTTCACCCGCAACAAGAGGCTCTTTAGTTCTTCTTCACTTTCTGCCATTAGAGTGGTATCATCTGCATATCTTAGGTTGTTGATATTTCTTCCGGCAATCTTTATTCCAACTTTTGATTCATCTAGCCCTGCCTTTCTCATGATGTGCTCTGCATATAAGTTAAATAGGCAGGGCGACAGTATACAGCCTTGCCGGACTCCTTTCCCAATTTTGAACCAATCAGTGGTTCCGTGTCCAGTTCTCACTGTTGCTTCTTGACCCGCATATAGGTTTCTCAAGAGTTCTCATTATTATAGACTTTTTAGAAAAAAACAATGGCTGAATGTTCTTTGATCTGTCTCATTAATCGGAACCATGACACTTAACACAGAGGTCCCCAACCTTTTGGGCACCACACGGATGGGGCTTTGCTTGTTTGTGCGGACAGGTTGCTGGCATGCCACAGCCCGGGGGTTGAGGACCCTTGCCGTAACCCATTAATTTTGTTCAGATCAGCTCTCAAACTGGTCAACTCAATCCAGATCCTTAGTAGATCCCATTCTTGTCCCATGTTTGTTGTCTTCAGCAACCAAAATGTGTTGAATTAATTGAACTATTTCAAATCACGTTGTCTTTGGCTCTGTCTATAGCTGTTCCTCGACTTACAGCCACAGTCGGGACCAGAACTTTGGTCGCTAAGCAGTGTGGTTGTTAAGTGAGCCACATCTGCTTTTATGATTTTTTTTTGCCACGGTTAAATTTGCCGTTAAGCAAATCGCACGGTCATTAAGTGAATCCAGCTCTACCCCATTTTCGTAAATGAGGATGACGGGACCTCAAAATGCTGCGACCATTGTAGAGACATGCCGGTTGCCAAGCGCCCGAATTTTGATCCGTGTGAACATGGTGACGTTGTGACGGTTGTAAGTGTGAGGAGGATCCTAGGTCACTTTTTTCCGCATTGCTTTAACTTTGATTAGTTGTAAATTGAGGACTATTCCTGTTCTGTTCTTCTAGAATGGTCCTTCGCATGTCGGAAAAGGCCAAGTATAGACCTCAATCTGAGACAATTATTATGGGGCCAAAACCGAGCCCCAAATTTCTGTCGCTAAGCGAGACAGTTGCCAAGTGAGCTTTGCCCCATTTTACGACCTTTCTTGCCAGAAGTGAATCAGTTGCAGTTGTTAAGTTACTAGTACAGTTGTTAAGTGAATCCGGTGTCTTCCCCCCCCCCCCATTGACTTTGTTTGTCAGAAGGTCGCAAAAGGGGGTCACGTGATCCCAAGACACGGTGACCGTCATAAATATGAGTCAGTTGCCAAGCATCTGGATTTTGACACATGACTGTAGGGATACTGCCAGCGGTCGTAAGTGTGAAAAACCGTCAGAAGTCATTTTTTTTTTTTAAAAGTCACTAAATGAATGGTTGTAAGTCAAGGACTACCTGTATTCCACTACAATTCAGTTGCAGAGGAGGGCGTATCCCAAGATGGTTTCCTCCAGAGAGGAAGGACCGGTCCCCATCATTCCCTGCTCAGATACCTGAAAGTCAACAATTTAGGGAATGCTAACACTTTCTAGTCCAGGGGTGTCAAACTTGATTTCACTGAGGGGCAGATCAGCACTGTGGTTGCCCTTGGGGGGTGGGCGTGTGTGTGTGTGTGTGTGTGTGTGATGGGGTCCTCGCGGCCGACTGGCTAGGGTGTCATGGTTCTGACAGATGAAACTCTTCAAAGAACTTCGAGGCATTGTTTACCTTAAATCAGGGCTTTTCAACCATTTCACCCATTGTACCACTTTTAGGATAGGGCAACATCCGAGTACCACCAGTCGCCTAGCAAGGTGTCAAAAACTTGATGACCATGTTAGGTATTGTTGTGCAGAGGGCTCCTTGTGCTACCAAGGAGTTGCACAGACAAGGAAGGGTACTGAGAGCAGTAAGAGTCACACAGTAACCACAAGAGTACACTGAGTTGTGAAGAACAAAAAGTATTTTACTTTTGAGGTGGTGTAAGAACAAAAATTCACGGTCAAAAATAAACAGTCCAGGTCATACACAATAGCAACAGTCCAAGGAGTAATCCAAAATACAAAGTCTTCTTACCGGTCCAGAGGTCAATACACAGTTCAGCTTTATCACAGTAGTAAACCAACAGTACAGCAAAATAGAGCAAAAACAGTAATAGTAGAGAGCAGTGAATTCAGAGAGAGAGAAGCTACGTTCCTAGCTCCCTCTTATGGCCATGAGAACACTTACACACCCATTGGCCAATTAACATTTTAAAGTCACAACATCATGGTTTATATATTTTCAACCCAACATTGTAGGCTATCACCATATGTCTAACAGACCAAAAAAAAAAAAGGAAAAAAGTGATGAAGTACAGGTGGTCCTCGACTTACAACAGTTCGCTTAGCGACTGTTCGAAGTTACAATGGCACTGAAAAAAGTGCCCCCCCCAAGCCACAGCCGAGCAAGACACCTGCCTGCCCGCCCGGCAGCGCTCTTCCTCCTGTCCAGGGTTTTCATTGTTGTGAGGATTGGCAGTGGGGGTGGGGTGGGGGTGTTTGGTTTTTATTTCCCCCTGCCCCCCCGCTGGGTGGCTGCTGCAGGTTTTGGTCACGTCACATGACCCTGAGACACTGTGACCGTCATAAATATGAATCATTTGCCAAGCATCTGAATGTAAATCCCAAGACCCTGGAAATGCTGCAACATTCCAGCTGATCGGCGCTTCTTCTGGGCTCAGAAGCACCAGGATCAACGCCAAGCTCCAGCTGGATCCTGGCGCTGATCCTGGAGCTTCCGCTGAGCCGATAGCCCTGCAGCTCCAGCCGTCTCTTCCTCAGGCTTGTGCGGTGCTGCCACCAGTTCAGCTCATTCCCCTCCCCCGCTACCACTTTTCTAGGATGGTCGCGTACCACCTGCCAGGTGCCAACGTACCACAGGTGGTACCCATACCACTGGTTGGAAAGTCCTGCCTTAAAGAATCTTTATTTGAGTAGCATAGCATCGGCACTAACATAGTCGAAGCCAAAAACTAAATCCCCCCCCCCCCCCCGAGCACGTAGTATCAAAGCACAATTCCCTCCTCCAGTTAACAGTCATAAATCCCATTCCCCAATTAGTTTGAGACACGGGTTTTCCCTCCAGCTTTCCAGCCCAATTCTTATCATCTCTTATTTCAACCTTGGTTTTCACACTAGGCCCCATGTTATTATGTCTAGCTAGATTCTCGCGCACGTTTCCCCCCCCCCCCCACAAAGCATCATCTAACTCTAAAAGCAAAAAAGAAGAAAACGGCTGCGTCTCCATCTGTGGTCAGTGCAAAAATGCCCGAAGTTAGCAGCGTTGACGTCGGGTGTGGCTGGGTGGGGCTGGCCAGTTCGATGTCTCTCACGTCGGGAGGGAGGGCGCCTGCCAGGCTGGTTGGGAGAGCCAGGGGTTTCCAGCAGAGGGGTGTGGTTCTAGGGTGGGTGCTGGGGTCTGGTCCACTGGAGGAGCTTTGCCCAGAGATGGGGCGGGTGGGGGGGCTGCCCGACGCATCTGGATTGCGTGCCTCCCCCTCCTCGTGCCTCTGCCTGCGCTGGCTGCTCGGAGGGCCGGGCCGGCGGCCACGGCGCTCAGACCTGCCTGCACTGTGTGGGTTGTGGGATCCTGGGTTGCACCAGCCAGGCTGGGAAGGGCCAGGGCAGCAGGGGCCGATCCCTCGCCATCGCTGGGGCAACCGCACGGGCCAGATCCGGCCCGCGGGCCTGGAGCTTGACACGTCTTGCCATTTTCCCCCGCACAAACCACCTCTCCCTTTCCGTGTGTGAACCCAGGGAACGGGAGCGGAAGGAGCGGGACCAGCACTCCCAGGAGGCCCCGGAGTCGGACGAAAGGCAGCGGCTGCAAAAGGAGCGGGAACGGCTGCACATCCAGAAGCAACGGCTGGAGCGGGAGCGGATGGAGCGGGAGAGGCTGGAGCGGGAGCGGATGCGCATCGAGCAGGAGCGGCGCAGGGAGCAGGAGCGCATCCACCGGGAGCGGGAGGAGCTGCGGCGGCAGCAGGAGCAGCTGCGCTACGAGCAGGAGCGCCGCTCGGCCTTGCGGAGGCCCTACCACGACGGACGGTGAGAGAGAGAGGAGTGTCAGCTTGTAAGGCAGGAGCGCCGACATGGCACCTGGCTGTTCTTTGCGTTGAAGTCAAACTCGGAGCTTCTGTTAAATGCCTGCCGGTTTTGTAAGCGTTCTACCTTGTGGGCATTTTATTCCCTGCTCTTTTCAGCTCTGACCCTGCAATCTGTTGGCCCTAACATTATTAACCAAAAAAAAAAAAAAAGCCAACGCAGCCCGAGGCTGCCTTAACAGAGGGGCAGAATCAAGATCACGTGAAGCTTTAGTCCCGCTTTATTTTATTTTTATTTATTTTAATCCCATTTATATCCCGCCCTTCTCCGAAGACTCAGGGCGGCTTACAATTTAAGCACAAACCAATGTGCTTAGCAATAGCCTTCATTCTATGTATATGCCTGCTTATTAGGGCTTTCGCCCCCCCCCCCCCCCCCCAGCGGCATTATTACAAAGTCAGCTTAATTGCCCCCAACAATCTGGGTCCTCATTTTACCTACCTCGGAAGGATGGAAGGCTGAGTCAACCTTGAGCCTGGTGGGATGCGAACCTGCACTAATTGCAGGCAGCTGGTGTTACTTAAGGAGGCATTAGCCCACTGCTCCACCAAGGCTCTTTACAAGGCCTTGGCAAGGCCACCCTTGGAATCCGGCATCCAGTTCTGGTCACCGTGTTATAAATAAAGATGTCGAGAGTCTGGAAAGAGTGCAGAGAAGAGAAACAAAGATGATCAGGGGAGTGAAGGCCAAAACGTAGGAAGAATATTTGCAGGAATTGGGTATGTCTAGTCTGGTCCACAAAAAGACTAGGGTTGATGTGATAAAGGGCTGCCACATAGAAGAGGGTGGGGGTGGGGTTCAAGCTATTCCCCAAAGCGCCTGAAGGCAGGAGAAGAAGCAACGGATGGAAACTAACCAAGGAGAGAAGCAACCTAGAACCAAGGAGAAATTTTCTGACAGGGAGAACAATTAGCCAGTGGAACAACCTGCCTCCAGAAGTTGTGGGTGCTCCAACACTGGAGGTTTTTAAGAAGAGACTGAATAACTGTGTGGAATGGCTGGAGCAAAGGGTTGGACTAGAAGACCTCCAAGGTCCCTTCCAACTCTGTTATTCTGTATGAAAGCTGATTGGATGACTTTGGGCCGGTCCCCCTCTCTCTCTTCTCTCAGCCCAACCCACATCACAGGAGCTTTGTGGAGAAAAAGGAAGGCATATTATGCACGTTGGCTTTCTTGAGTTACTGAATAAAGACAGGCCAAACCTCTAAAACAGACATGTCAAACACAAGGCCCGGGGGCCGGATCCGGCCCGTGAAGTGGTTTCATGTGGCCCGCGAAGCCATCCTGGAAACAGTGAGGGAACGGCCCCCACTGCATTGGCTCTGGCCCAGAGACCCTCCTTCTGCCAGAGACCCTCAGATCTGTCCCACTCCTGCCCAGGCCCCCATAGGCACCCTTGATGCCAACGATGTAGAGCTGGCCACGCCCACCCAGTAGGCCATACGCACTTTAGCCACGCCCACCCAGTAGGCCACGCCCACCCTGGCCATACCCACCCGGCCCCCTGGGGGCAACCGCAATGCTGATGCGGCCCTCAATGAAATTGAGTTTGACACCCCTGCTCTAAAAAGTAAACACACAGCTTAGAAATAAATTGCTGTAACGGTAACCCAAGTCTTGTCTGGAACCGGGGCGCTGATAACTTGTTGAATCTGGACTCTTTGCAGCCGTGACGATGGCTACTGGCCAGAACCAAAGCGGATGGCCATGGATGACCGATACCATTCGGACTTCAGCCGGCAGGATCGCTTCCACGGCTTCGATCACAGAGATCGTGGCCGCTACCAAGACCACTTCGGGGACAGGTAGGTAGCCGTGCCCTTCCTTCTAGCTTCGGGGCTCTCAACGCACAAACCAAACGAGGGACGAGTTGGCCAGTCTGAAGGCGCAACTCTGCAGCCGTTTCGCCCGGGGCTTCCAAAGTCTGGTCGAGAATTAAAAAAATGCCTTGAGGCGTTCAAGAGCGTCAAGGTGACCGTCCATTTATTAAAACCCTCAACTCCTCGCCATCGTCATCATCCCGTTTCTTGTGGAAGTCGTTGCACGCCGGCCTTCTTCCACGTCAGCCTTTTGCATTAACCCGAACGGTAACCTTTGGTTTTATTAGCTAATCAGTGGTGGTTTATTCGAGTTCAGCGCCTCCAGCGGCATTCTTGCAGGCCACAGGGCAGCAGATGGGCTGCCGTCTGCAAAGGACGTTTTCGTCCCGCGAGTTACGGCTGGAACTCGGACCTTTCGTTCAGTTATTTCTTGCTGAAACTGTGCAAACGTTTAACATGCCCTTATTTGTCTTCCTTTGGATACCTGGAATGGAGAGGGTCCCATTGGCCTTTTGACGGCTCGGTGACTTGATGGCTAGGCCCTTTTCTTTTCTTAATAAACCTTACTGTGTTTCCAGAAAAAAAAATTAACATACAGAATAACTGCCAGTAAAAAGGAGCAGAGGTTAAAAAAAATAAACAAATTCAAAAAGGAGTTAAAATGTGGGGGAATAAAAGAGGCGGGGGGCGGGGGGAAAAAGACTTCTAACTTTCTTCAGTGCAGATACATAGTCAGATATAATCAGTCCTTGACTTAACAACCGTTTGTATTTATTTATGTTATTTTAATCCCATTTATATCCCGCCCTTCTCCGAAGACTCAGGGCGGCTTACAATCTAAGCACAAATCCAATGTGCTTAGCAATAGCCTTCATGTGTAGGGCAGGGGTAGGCAACCTTGGCTCTTTTGTGACTCATGGACTTCAACTCCCAGAATTCCTAAGTCCATGAGTCATAAAAGAGCCAAGGTTGCCTACCCCTGGTATAATAATAATAATAATAATAATAATAATAATAATAATAATAATAATAATAATAATAATAATAATAATATAATTTTATTTATATACCGCCCTTCTCCCGAAGGACTCAGGGCGGTGAACAGGGCAAGAATAAAAAATATAAAGTTACAAAAGTTTAAAAGAATTAAATATATGCCCACTAAATACAGTAAATACCAATATTAAAATAACAATAAAAAACCCCACCAATCCCCCATCAGGCCAGGCCTGTCTGGCCAGGTATAGGGACTGTCTGGGGTTACAACAGACACTGAAAAAAGTCACAGCTGTTTTTTCATACTTAACGACTGTCAGAGCATCCCCGTGGTCATGTGATCAGAATTCACATGACTTGGCAACTGACTCATATTTATGACAGTTGCGTTGTCCCTGGCTCCAAGTCGATCACCATTTATAACCTTCCCAGCTGGCTTCCAACAGTGGCTAGATAATGCTTAACAACCACACGATTCATTTAACAACTTCAGTGATTCACTTTGGTCGGGTCCTTACATGGCATGGGTCCGGGTTACCTCGGGGACCACCTGCTGCCGGCGTCAACTTCCCTCCGCCCCGTGCGTTCCCACAGAGAGGGCCTCCTCAGGGTGCCTCCGGTCAGGGAATGCCGACTGGTGGCCCCCAGGGGGAGGGCCTTCTCTGTGGGCGCTCCGGCATTATGGAACCAGCTGCCGGTTGAGCTCCGGATGGCATCAGACCTCCGATCCTTCCGCCGCGGGCTGAAGACCCATTTATTTGAATTAGCTGGTCTGGCCTGATGGGGGAATATGGGTTTTTAAATCAATTTTTTAGTATTTTATTATTGTTGTTTTAACTGGGCACTGGTTTAATTTTCTTTTAACTTTTGTATCGTTGTTTATATATGCCCTGTGAACCGCCCTGAGTCCCTAGGGAGAAGGGCGGTATAGAAATCAAATAAAACTAAACTAAAACTAAACTTAACCGTAGCGGGGGAAAAAAAGGTGGTAAATAGGGCAATACACACTTTAACAATTGCTTTGCCGAGCCAACAGAAATTTTGGGCTCATTTGCGGTCGTAAGTCGAGGACAGCCTGTAATCTCTTACTCTATTAAATCTCTTACTCTTACTCTCTTAAACATAGGACAGCTAATATCTTAACTTTTTTAAGTTTCACAGCCTCTTTTAACGAGTCTTAGAAGAAATCCAAAAAATCCAAGGCCAAATTCTGAAATGCCTATCCGTTCCTTCTCTAGCAAGATCATCAAAACCATTTTTTTGGTTTTCAAACAAACCTGAGCGAAATCTTAGAATAACTATAACAGTCAGTCCCGTCGAATGACAGCCGGAATCCTTTCCAGGAAGGGAATCTCCACACGATAGCCAAGTATCGCTTACGTGTGGAAGAATTTACCTCCTTTTTTCTGGGGTCCCACGAAAGATGAAAGAGCAAGGAATTGGAGCATCCCTAGGTTGGGTTTTCGGAGCCATTTGAGGGTCATACCATGTTTGTGCGCACTTGACATTCTCGTCTGTGTGAGAGAAACTGCTTGGTATAGGTCACGGGTCTTCAAACTTGGCCTTTTCGTGACTTGTGGACTTCAACTCCCAGAATTCCTCAGCCAGGCACACGTGCCTGGCTGAGGAATTCTGGGAGTTGAAGTCCACAAGTCATAAAAAGGCCAGGTGTGAAGACCCCCTGGTATAGGTGATGGTGGGACAATTAATTTCATAATTGGGAGATCATATTTTGTAAGAAGTTGAACGTAATATGGCTATATTACTTTCATCCTTTCTATCTGTTCCATTATCTTATTGATATCATTCTTATGATTGTTATTTGATACTATGATTACTATTACTTTGTTGTTTGGCACATACTCAGAGAGCTTATGCACTGGAGACAAATTCCTTGTGTGTCTTTATCACACTTGCCCAGTAAAGTATTCTTAACTCAGTAATTTAATCAATTCGTTTCTTCTTCTTCTTCTTCTTCTTCTTTTTTTTTTGTCGTTTCGGCCTTGCCCCTTTTTTGGGATATTGTTCTTGGCAATATCGTACACAGATTTCCATACCCTGCCGACCAAAATTGGACAGGGACATTTGCAGGGGAGCTGAAAATCACTAGGATTGAATCCAGTTGGTGTTAACATTTTCATTGACCAGGTAGAAAAATAAAGGCATCTGCACGTTTATAAAAGTATCGATCGACACTTTTCCCGCATGGCGCTGGGAATCGTCTTAAGCTTCGTAATTATTTTAAATTTCTGATAAATACATGCACAGCGGATAATGTAATGTAATGTAATGTAATATAATGTATTATATCGGGCATAATTATTTAATGTTTTTAACTTTTGTATTTCGTATTTTAATATTTATTGCCCTGTACACCGCCCTGCGTCCTTCGGGAGAAGGGCGGTATAAAAATTTAATAAATATAAATACATAAATATAACTTCCTTTTCCCCTTTTAGGAGAGAAAGTTCAAGAATGGTGCCAGACCGAGACGGACAGGTATGCTTAACTTGAACTGTGGTGCGAATTGTTAAAAATGCCCGTCTCTTGCTCGAAAACGGCCCAGTTTTTATCCCAAAGGTGCTTTTTTTCCCCCCAGGAGGCAACTGGACTTCCTTTTTTTTCCCTTTGAAGATGTTTTGCTTCTCATCCCAGAAGCTTCTTCAGCTCTGACTGGATGGTGGGGGAATGGGAGGATTTATACCCCTTGCAAACAGCTGGTCATTTGCATCCTTTTTTAGAGTCGTTGAGGCCACTCGGAGGCTTATCTGTGTCCTCAGGGTCCTCTGAGTAGTGCAAATGGCCGTGGAGTCTCCTTGGAGCTGCTGAAAGGACTCTGTTGTAGCCTGGAGAAGGACGATGTCGTATCCCGTATCCCTTCCCCTCTGTTCAGAGAGGACTGTTCAATTTTGACACAGATGGCCTCTTTGACCCCCTTTCAAACGAGCAGCGGTCATCTCTGTCCGAAATGTGGCCATCTACGTCAAAACTGAACAGCCCCCTCTCAACAGAGGGGGAGGGACACGACACCGTCTATCTCCAGGCTACCCCATCGTCTTTTCGGCAGCTTCAAGGAGGCTCCATGGCTATTTGCCCCTCAGGTGACCTTGAGGATGCACATAAGCCTCCAGGTGGCCTCAGCGACTCTCTAAAAAAGGATGCAAATGACCTGCTGTCTGCAAGGAGTATAAATCCTTTCATTCCCCACCATCCAGTCAGAACTGAAGAAGCTTCTGGGATGAGAAGCGAAACGTCTTCAAAGGAAAAACAAAGAAGGTCCAGTTGCCTCGTGAAGGGGGGGAGGGAAGGCACCTTTGGAACAACCAAGACCTGGATGACGGAGAATCTCCGTGCCCAGTTTTTAAAGTTGAGGATTTGCAATTTCAAGGGGGCAAGTCTGGAGTCAAAGATGGACTACAAGGCCTCGTTCGAACTCTGTTCCGGGCGTGACCCACACGTCTGTTGTCCATCGAAGGAAGCAAGAAAGGAAGAGATAGTAAGGGACCACACCTGTCATTCACAAACTTGCCTTTTGGACAAGCCAATTTTACAGGTGGTCCTCGACTTAACCACCGTTCATTTAGCGACCGTTTGAAGTTACAACGGCGCTGAAACGAACTTGTGACCATTCTTCGCACTTAACGACCGTTGCAGTGCCCCCATCCTCCACCCCCATGGTCACGTGACTGAAATTCGGACGCTTCCCAACTGGTTCATATTTACGACGGTTTGCAGTGTCCCCCGGATCAGGTGATCCCCTTTTGCGACCTTCTGACAAGCCAAGTCCAAGGGGGAAGCTGGATCCGCTTTTAATAACTGTGTTACTAACTTAGCAATTGCAGAGACTCACCTAACAATCGTGGCAGGGTAGGTCATAAAATGGGGGCAAGGTTCACTTAGCAACAGATTTTGGGCTCCCATCGTGGCCGTAAGTCGAGGGCTGCCTCTCTCTTTGTCTTTAGACGTCTGCCTCTGTGTGGGCTGCTCTCCCGTGTGGCGTTTTTTTTTTTTTTTACACCTCGCACCCCTCATTGACATGAGAATGCAAATGAGCCATTAAAAATTGGACCGTGAAATTAGAAACTTCCTTATCCAAAGTCAGCTTTTGTTTAATACAGATGCCCCCTTTCTCCGGCGATTAAACCCAAAGTGGATTTGCTACAGATGTAAGGCTGACAGGATCGCCATTTATTTCAAACTATGAGGTGTTTTTTTTAAATGTTTTTGGCCTTCCGTGTTCACCTGCAGGGCCCACTGACTGAGTGCCCCAAACATGTACCGGTGACTAGCATTTAAGCAATAGCACAGGGGTAGGCAACCTCGGCTCTTTTATGACTCATGGACTTCAACTCCCAGAATTCCTGAGCCAGCCAAGCTGGCTCAGGAATTCTGGGAGCTGAAGTCCATGAGTCATAAAAGAGCCGAGGTTGCCTACCCCTGCAATAGCGTTTAGGCTAGTAGGCCCTCCCCATAGCCCTTTGCAGCACTCTCTTTTGGCGGCTTACAGTGTAGAAGCATTGTTTGCATCTTGGCCCCAGCAATCTGGGTCCTCATTTGCCCAACCTCAGAAGGATGGAAGGCTGAGTCAACCTTGAGCCCCCGTCAGGATTAAACTCCAGGCTGTGGGCACAGCTTGCTTGCAATGCTGCATTCCGACCACTACCCCAGTGATGGCGAACCTTTTAGAGACCGAGGGCCCAAACTGCAACCCAAAACCCACTTATCTATCGTCGGGTGCCAGGTGGGCGTGGCCCATTGGGTGGGCGTGGCCCATTGGGTGGGCGTGGCTGCGGTGGTAATGGCAGACTGGGTGGGACTAAAAAGTTCAATCCATCGATTCCAACTTTGCGAGATCTTTTTTTTTCCCCACGAGAAGTTGAAATTGATTGATTGAGTTTTGTTTTTTTTTTGCACACGGCAGCGGAGGCCTAAAGCGAAAAGGTTTTATAAAACCCAGCTGAAGGCCTAGGACTGGGGTGATGGCGCACGTGCCCACAGAGAGGGCACCTCTGCGTGCCACCTGTGGCACCCGTGCCATAGGTTCGCCACCACGGCACTACGCCATCCCAGCTCCTCTACTAAACTAGTGATTGTAAATCAAGGACTAGATATAGATGGATGGATGGATAGGATAGGATAGGATAGGATAGGATAGGATAGGATAGGATAGGATAGGATAGCATAGGATAGCATAGGATAGGATAGCAATAGCACTTAGACTTATATATCGCTTCACAGTGCTTTATAAACCTTTCTAAGCAGTTTGCAGAGTCAGCATCTTGCCCCTCCAACAATCTGGGTCCTCATTTTATGGACCACCGGAAGGATGGAAGGCCGCGTCAAGATAGATACGATAGATACTGTAGATAGATAGATAGATACAATAGATAGATAGATAGATAGATACGACAGATGATAGATAGATAGATAGATAGATAGATAGATAGATAGATAGATAGATAGATAGATAGATAGATAGATACGACAGATAGATAGATACGACATAGATAGATAGATAGATAGATAGATAGATAGATAGATAGATAGATATGACATAGATAGATAGATAGATAGATAGATAGATAGATAGATAGATAGATAGATAGATAGATTGAATGAATGAATATGGGATAAAATAGCAATAGCACTTAGACTTATACCGCTTCACATTGCTTTACAGCCCTCTCTAAGCAGTTTACAGAGTCTGCCTGTTGCCACCCCTCCCCCGCGCACCCTCCCCCCCAGCAGTCTAGGTCCTCATTTTACGGCTGGCAGGCTGCAGGGAAGTTGTCCTGTTGACCCAGAATTAGGAGACGGCCTAGGAGGTATCAATTGTGAATATGTGCAGCTGGCCCTGCTGTCTTTTTGGGCACTTGCAGAGTCCTGATTGCAGGGCCATGAAAGCAAGGAAAACACCTCATGTCCTAACCCCCCCGGGAACGTAGGATGTCCTTAGGGAAACACCCCAAAGGGAACACGTTTAGCTGCTTCTGCTTTCTCCCTTCTTACCTACATTGTGCCAGACTTACTGGGTGAAATCTTTAATCTCAGGGCTTTTCAACCTTTTCACCCATTGTGCCACTTTTAGGATATGGCAACATCCGAGTAACAACCAGTCGCCTAGCAAGCTGTCAAAAACTTGATGACCAAAAAAAAAAAGGAAAAAAGTGTTTTGGTCACTTCACATGACCCTGGGACACTGTGACCATCATAAATATGAATCAGTTGCCAAGCATCTGAATGTAAACCACAAGACCCTGGAGATGCTGCAACATTCCAGCTGATCGGCGCTTCTTCTGGGCTCAGCAGAAGCGCCAGGATCAGCGCCGAGCTCCAGCTGGAGCCTGGCGCTTCCGCTGAGCCCTGACAGCCCTGCAGTTCCAGCCGTCTCTTGCTCAGGCTTGTGTGGTGCTGCCACCGATTCAGCTCATTCCCTTCCCCCGCTGCCACTTTTCTAGGATGGTTGCGTACCACCTGCCAGGTGCCAATGTACCACAGGTGGTACCCGTACCACTGGTTGGAAAGCCCTGATCTATCTTACGCGTGTCAGCTTTGCTGGGTGGATTGCTTATGTAACCAGAAGGAACCCATACCAGGATTCCTTGTCATTCGGGGCTTCTCTCTTTTAGAGGAGCCTGCCTTTGTCCAGCTGAATAAAAACGTCAAGCTTAAAGGCAACTTCCGGTTTCCCTGCATTTTTGCATCGAAGCGAAACCTCCGAACCTGCCCAGCAGGCCTGTGGTGCCGCCTTCGTAACCGCTGGGCCACCAGGGCTTGGAGCTGCCCCCTTAAACCTTAACGGGGGTCATCGTTTTAATTGTGGACCGTTTTGTGTCGAGAAGCTTCGTAACCTGATTTTGGCCCATCTCTTTTCAGCACCATCCTGACGAGAGGCCTGGCCCTCCCCCCGATCGCCATTCGCGGGACGGCTGGACGGGTTACGGGTCAGAGCGGAGGCTGAGCAGGGGCCGAGGTTTCCCTCCCCCATCTCGGTGAGTTTCTTTAAAGAGGAAGAGGCGCCTTTCGACCCCCTTTTTCTGGAGACAGAAAGGGGCACGTACATACGTACAGGTAATCCTCGACTTAACGACCACGACTGAGCCCAAATTTTCCACTGGGGAGCCAGACAATCGTTAAGTGAGTTTCAAACTCCCCCCCGCCCCGCTTTCACGACATTTCTTGCCACAGCTGTTCAGGGAATGGCTGCAGTTGTTTATTTTATTTATTTATTTTATTTTAATTCCATTTATATCCCGCCCTTCTCCGAAGACTCAGGGCGGCTTACAAGCTTAGCAGTTGTTAAGTTAGTGACACGGTTCTTAAGTGAATCTGGCTTCTCCCATTGATTTAGGCTTGTCAGAAGGTCGCAAAAGGGGATCACGAGACCCCCGTCACCCTGCAACTGTCATAACTATGAACCAGTTTCCAAGCTGCATTAACAGATAGAATCAAGATCACGTGAGGTGTTAATATCACTTTATAACGCCTTGGTGAGGCCACACTTGGAACATTGCATCCAGTTATGGTCGCACGATGTAAAAAAGAGGTTGAGACTAGAAAGAGTGCAGAGAAGAGCAACAAAGATGACCAGGGGACGAGGATAAAACATATAGGGAATGGTTGCTGGAATTGGGAACGTCTAGTTTAATGAAGAGAAGGACGAGGGGTGACATGATAGCAGGCTTCTGATATATCAGGGTCTGCCCCAAAGAAGAGGGAGTCAAGCTATTCTCCAAAGCATCTGAAGGCAGGACAAGAAGCAACGGGTGGAAACTAACCAAGGAGAGAAGCAACCTAGAACTAAGGAGAAACTTCCTGACAGTCAGAACAACTAACCAGTGGAACTACCTGCCTCCAGAGGTGGTGAATGCTCCAACACTGGAAGTTTTTAAGAGGAGACTGGACAACCATTTGCCTGAAATGGTATAAGGTTTCCTGCCTGAGCAGGGGGTTGGACTAGATGACCTCCAAGGTCCCTTCCAACTTACTTATTATCATTATCATCATCATTGTTATTATATTATTATTATTATTATTATTATTATTATTATTATTATTATTATTATTATTATTATTATTATTATTATTATTATTATTATTATTATTTAATCTCTGGATGGTTGGACCGGGCATTCAAGAAGAAAAATGGAAGAACTGGGAGAGCCTTGACATGTTTTGCCCCCAAAATGACAACAACAACAACAACAACAACAATAATAATAATAATTCTCATTAATAATAATATTATAATAACAACTCAACAACCCATTTTTCCACAACAACCATGTGAGGTTGGCTGGTTTGAGAGGGACTGACTCAAAGGCACCTAGCCAGTTTTCTTATCTAAGGTGGGACTAGAACTCACCATCTTTTGGTGATTGACCCAAAGTCACCCAATTGACATTTTTTGACTAAGGCAGAACTAGAACTCACAGTCTCCTGTTGATTGGCCCAAAGTCACCCTGCTGGCTTCCATGGCTAAGGCAGGACTGGAACTCCTCATCTCCTGATGATCGACTTAAGAGTCACCCAGCCCCTTCCATCTCAAAGGCAGAACTAGAACTTCCCGTCTCCTGGGGATTGGCCCAAAGCCACCCAGCTGTTTTTCATACCTTAAGACAGGGTTAGAACTCTCCATCTCCGGGTGTTTGGCTCGGAGTCGCCCAGCCAGCTTTCATAACTAGGTCGGGACTAGAACTCACCATCTCCCGGTTTCTAGCCTGGTCCCTTAGCTGCTAGACCGAACTGTGAATCCATCCTAAAGATCCTGGGCGAACCCCAGGCAGCCTTCTCTTTGTCTAAAGCAGGGGTCTTCAAACTTGGCCCTTTTATGACCTGTGGACTTCAACTCCCAGAATTCTTCTGCAAGGTGTGCTGGCTGAGGAATTCTGGGAAATGAAGTCCAGAAGTCATAAAAGGGCCAAGTTTGAAGACCCCTGGTCTAAAGGAAAGCGAGATGCTTCAGAACTAAAGCAGTTGCTTTTTTATTTTTTTTTTTGTCTTTTGTTTTGCCCACAGGCGTGGAGAATTTGCACAAGGCGGATCGCAGAACTCGGTCGCGCAAGCCCCCAATATGCCAGGCGGTTTTGCAAGCCCAGATAGAACAACCCGGCCGGGTGACCCACGTTTCGCTCACCGTTACTGAAGATTTTTCCTTTTCCGACACAACTCTGTTGGGACTCTGTGGAATTGTTGCTCCCCTGGTTATGGCCTTGGAACTGTTGTTTGCTGAAACAGAAGCCCACCACAGTAGCTTGCAGATGATGTGAACTCAGTTGTGTTTTGTGTCTCTGTGTGTGTGTTCCCTCCCCCTCCCTGCTCTGGATATGTTTTTAACGGGACACCACTCAGTTGTTTCGCAGGAAAACATTCCATTTTCCACAAATAATAAATTTTACTGTATTGAGCTGATTGGAGAGTTTTTGGGGCAGATTGGGGCAGCTGATAAACAATGAGCTTGAATGTTTCCCTTGAAGGTTGATGATGGGTGAATACAGGTCATCCTACAGCCGAGCTGAACATTTCCATTTCGATACAAGGCAGTTGTTAAGTGAGTTGGGCCCCATTTGACGACCTCCTCTGCCACAGTTGTTAAGTGAATCACTGCAGTTTTTAAATTAGTCAGGTGGTCGTTAAGTGGGTCTGGCTTCCCTCTTGACTTTGCTTGTCAGAAGGTCACAAAAGGGGACGATTTCGTGACCGCCGGGACACTGCAAGGGTCATAAATATACACACAGGACCTTGGGGATGCTGCAGTGCGCGAAAAACGATCTTGAGTCACTCTTTTCAGGGCTGTTGTAACTTTGAAGGGTTGTAAGTTGAGGACCATCTGTATTCAGTTTGGCCCGCGCTGAGCCTTGCATTAGCAATGTTGGGCAAGCTTAGGTGTTAGTAGGCGGGCAGAGTACCCAGAGAAAAAGATAAAAAAAAAATACAGTTTGGAAGAACGAGAAAAAGCAGAGGACAAGATTGATCTTCGGGGGACAGTGTTTCTTACTTAACCTTGGCAATTTGAAGACGGGTGGACTTCAACTCCCAGAATGCCCCAGCCAGCATGCTTTAAGACAGGTGGACTTCAACTCCCAGAATCCCCCAGCCTGCATGCTTTAAAATGGATGGACTTCAACTCCCAGAATTCCCCTGCCAGCTTCCTTTAAAATGGGTGGACTTCAACTCCCAGAATTCCCCAGCCAGCTTCCTTTAAAATGGGTGGACTTCAACTCCCAGAATTCCCCTGCCAGCTTCCTTTAAAATGGGTGGACTTCAACTCCCAGAATTCCCCAGCCAGCTTCCTTTAAAATGGGTGGACTTCAACTCCCAGAATTCCCCAGCCAGCTTCCTTTAAAATGGGTGGACTTCAACTCCCAGAATTCCCCAGCCTGCATGCTTGAAGACGGGTGGACTTCAACTCCCAGAATTCCCCAGCCAGCTTCCTTTAAAATGGGTGGACAACTCCCAGAATCCCCTAGCCTGCATGCTTTAAGATGGGTGGACTTCAACTCCCAGAATTCCGGGAGTTGAAGTCTGCCCATCTTAAAAGTGGCCCAAGTTTGAAAGCCACTAGTCTGATACTTATTTAAAATTCTGCTTCCCCCCCCCCCCCGCCCCCCATATCTCTCCGTTTGGAAGTCCACCTGGATCCTTCAGCTTGGACCTGAGGTTCACCAAGGTTGGGTTCTTTCACAGCTTGCAGATTCGGCTCTTGGATCCAGCCGATCGCTTCCTTCTCCGTATATTTGGCATTTCCAAGGAATGCAGGAAAGAACGGAGATGCCTTCGAGATTTTTTTTTTTAATTTTATCTTGGGGTTTTTATTAACGTTGTCTCAAAAAGCCGAGTTTGAAGCCTGACCTGCTACAAAGAGAAGCTTTTGCTTTGAAGTCCTCGAGGGTCTGTCGGAAATAAAATTGGGCGGCTGAAACGGACAGGAGGAGGCAAACCTGCAGAAGAAGGAAGAAGAAAGCCGTAGAAATTTGAGTGGCTGGCAAGGAGGAACCTCGCTTATTTGAGTGGGTGTATTCTTGCAGTTGTAGAAAGATGGCAGGCACTTCAGAGGTCATCCAGTCCCACCCCCTGTTTGATGCTTGGCCTGTACGACCAGACAGAATAGAATTGATCCGGATCCCGTCTATTAAGCTGCAGGGAGGAGAACCTAAGAGATAACCTTGTTTGTTTACGGCATTTGCTTCTTGGAACACTGGTTATAGCTGCCATTTTGACTGTTTTGACTTCCCTATGGAGGTCTCCCCCCCCCCACATACACACACGTGCACAAACCATGTTCAAAAAAAGCTCTGAACCTCAGGCCCTGGTTTGGTGCATTTACCGCATCCTATGTGCGGTGGCTCAGTGGGTTAGGACGCTGAGCTTGTCGATCAGAAGGTCGGCAGTTTGGCGAGTCGAATCCCGAGTGCCGCGTAGCAGAGTGAGCGCCTGTTACTCGTCCCAGCTTCTGCCAACCTAGCAGTTCAAAAGCACGTCAAAATGCAAGTAGAAAAATAGGGACCACTCCGGTGGGAAGGTAACAGCGTTCCGTGCGCCTTTGGCGTCTAGTCATGCTGGCCACATGACCACGGAGACATCCTCGGACAAGCGCTGGCTCTTCGGCTTTGAAACGGAGATGAGCACCGGCCCCTAGAGTCGGAAACGACTAGCACGCATGTGCGGGGGAACCTTTACCTTTACCTATGTGCTTTGTTGTCAATTTTAAATTGTTTTTATGCCGATGGACGGGTGGTGCTTTTCGTAAAAATGTATTTATACAGTTGCATTCATGGGTCTTTTGCTCAGAGTCGTTGGAGAGCTAGGCAGCCTTACAAATTTCTTAAGCAAGCAGAAATATTAAGAACTTACAACAAGAAAGGAACCCCTGAGAGCATCAAGACCAACCCCCTTGCTCTGCTTAGGAGTTAGGAACGCCGATAGTTGTCCAGCCACAGTTTGAATAAAACCACTGGAAGGGGCTTTGTTTGCACTGTTCAACAGCTCTTTGTGAGAGTTTTTTTCCTAACATCCCTCCTGATATCGTAAATCCCTTACAGGGTGTCCTTGGCTTACAGCTGTTCACTTAGTAACCGTTGGAGGTTACAGTGGCACTGGAAAAAAAAGTGTCTTAATGACTGTTTTTCACACTTAATGACTGTTGCAGCATGCCCGTGGTCACATGATCAAAATTCGGTCCCCTGGCAGTTCATATTTATGACAGTTGCAGGGTCCCCGTCTCACGCGATCATCTTTTTGGCAAACTTCTGACAAGCAAAGTGAGTGGGGAAGCCAGACAGACTTTAACTGTGTTATTAACTTAACAACCGCAGTGATTTGCTCTAACAACTGTGGCAGGAAAGGTGGTAAAAATGGGGTAACATTCACTTTAACTTCTGTCTCACTTAGCAACAGAAATTTGGGGCTCCGCTGCGGTCATAACTCGAGGGCCAGCTGTATTGCTTTTATTTATTTATTTATTTATTTATTTATTTATTTATTATTATTTAAATTTATATACCGCCCTATTCCTGTAGGACTCAGGGCGGTTTACAGGGAAAATTAAAAATACATAGCATACAAAATTAAAAACAGTTAAAACTATTAATTAAATTACAGTCCCTGAAGTTAAAATAAAACCCAATTAAATTAAATAAATTAAAACCCCTCAGTCTGGGCCAAACAGCTCAAAGAACCAGGTTTTCAAGTCCCGGCGAAATGAGCGAAGGTCGGGGGCAGTCCTGAGTTCCGTGGGAAGCTGGTTCCATAGGGCTGGTGCGCCCACAGAGAACGCCCTTCCCCTGGGAATAACCCGCCGGCATTCCTTAACCGGCGGTACCCTGAGAAGGCCCTCTCTGTGGGAGCGCACAGGACGAAGGGAACTTGATGCCGGCAGCAGGTGTTCCCTTAGATCAGGGGTCTTCAAACTTGGCCCTTTGATGACTTGTGGACTTCAACTCCCAGAATTCCTCAGCCAGCGTGCCTGGCTGAGGAATTCTGGGAGTCGAAGTCCACAAGTCATCAAAGGGCCAAGTTTGAAGACCCCTGCCTTAGATAATCCGGACCCAAGCCATTTAGGGCTTTATAGGTCATCACCAGCACCTTGAATCTCACCCGGAGGGCAACCGGGAGCCAATGCAGCTCGCGGAGTAGAGGTGTTACGTGGGAGTATCGGGAAACCCCCATCACAACTCTCGCGGCCGCATTCTGCACCAGTTGAAGCCTCCGAGTGGTCCTCAAGGGCAGCCCCATGTAGAGAGCGTTGCAGTAGTCTAGCCGGGAGGTCACGAGCGCATGGGTGACTGTGCGTAGGGCATCTCGGTCCAGATAGGGCCTGCCCTTTGGAGATATTTTTTTCCCACCCTTGAAGATTAAACCTTCCCGTGTTCTCTTCCTGTAACTTAATTTCCTGATCATCCTCTCTGTCCTTGAATGCTCTTTTTTTTCCAGACACCATCTTCAAATCTGATGCCCAGCCCTGGATGCAGATGAGGTCTGGCCAATGCAAGGAATAAAATATAAGCATTTACTTGCCCCAAAGAAGAGGCAGTCAAGCTATTCTCCAAAGCACCCGAAGGCAGGACAAGAAGCAACGGATGGAAACTAATCAAGGAGAGAAGCAACCTAGAGCTACGGAGGAATTTGCCCATAGTTAGAACAATTCACCAGTGGAACTACCTGCCTCCAGAAGCTGTGAATGCTTCCAACACTGGAAGTTTTAAAGAAGAGACTGGCCAGCCACTTGTCTGAAATGGTGTAGGGTTTCCTGCCTGAGCAGGGGGTTGGACTAGATGACCTCCAAGGTCCCTTCCAACTTTGTTATTCTGTTATTATTGTTATTCTAATATAAGGTTTCCTGCCTGAGCAGAAGGTTGGATTAGATATGGAACAAGCTAGGATAGATGGTAAAACAGAACACAATATGCAACAGTTAAGATGCGAGTCTCGGCTAACCAACAGTGCTGTCAAAATTAAGACCAAACCTTCCTGAAGTTGTTTAGTGGTTGAATTTGGGAATTTTGGCCCTGAAACACACATCCTGCCATTAAACAATGTCTTTCTCCTTCTGAAACACACAATGCATCTACTTTCAGTTGCAAAATGCAAAATCTATGTGACTGGATGACCTCATCTCTGCTTTTCAACGTCTCCCATTGGTCGGCGTCTCCTGCCTGCGGGTCTTTAACTAGCCACCAGATGGCAGTAAGAATTAACCAATGGAGCATCTTGCTTCCCCCCCCCCACACCCTTTAAATCAACTTTATATATATATATATATATATATTCCTTTTCTTTCTTTTTGGAATGTATAGAGAATAATTTAATTCTCTCCACTTCCAGTGAATTTGCAAGCTAAGCTGCTTCAGGATGCCTCGGCGAGATGGGATGCCTAGGAGTTTAATAATAAATAAAATGAAATAAAAGGTCTAACCGAAAACGGTCTCCATTCAAAAATGCTTTAAAAAAAAATCAGGATGATGGATGTCAAGCATCACCTAAATTCTACAAATCGTTTTTTCTGGTCACAGAAGAAGTAAAAAAAAATGTTTTTCCCCATAATCTTTTTCCTTGTTGTATTGAACACTGACATTCTGTTGGCTTCTTTTAGAGGTTTTGAAGCGCTGCATGCATTTCACCCTCGCAAAAATCCTGCGAGTTGAGACACTATCCCGTTTCCCCCATATATAGCTTTCCGCTTCAACTGTCAGAAGAATGGAGAAAAATCTATTCAATAATTTTAACTACTTTTTCCTAATAATCCAGCCCTGCTTCTCTCTACAACGATGTTTCTAGTTTGAATGAGCGGTTGATTTAAACCAGTGTTTTTCAACCTTGGCCACTTGAAGAAGTGTGGACTTCAACTCCCAGAATTCCCCAGCCAGCAACGTGTGGAACTTCATTTCCCCAAATCCCCCAGCAAAGGTTGAAAAACAATTGTGGAAAAACAAAAGGAGTCATAACTGGACATTTGCAGTCTGGCTTGGAAATTCTGATAATAATGTTTTTATTGAGGTTTTAAAATAAAAGAGATTAAAAAAAAAACTCGTACAAACTGAGAAAAATATAAAAATGAGAAAAAGTGTAAAAAAGAGGAAAAAGTGGGGTAGGAGAACGGACAACTATTTGTTCAAAATGGTAGGGTTTCCTGCCTGAGCAGGGGGTTGGACTAGATGATCTCCAAGGTCCCTTCCAACTTTATTATTATTACTATTACTATTATTATTATTAGAGAAAAATATATAAAAATGGAATAAAAACAATAAATAAATAAATTACTTCCTCCTTTGTCAAGACAAGTCCAAATATTTTCAATATCTCAACCGAAATTATTATTTCAACCAAAATCTCTTTATCTCATATCTCATTTTTATCTACTGGCAAATAGTAAAGCTTCAGTTTTCAATCTTACTAAGCAAAAGTCCATTAATTGCTATCAGAAATAATCATCTCTGTCTCTCTGTTTCTCACTCTCTCTGTCTCTGTCTCTCAATATTTCTGATAGCTCTTAATGGACTTTTGCTGGTTAAGATTGAAAGATAAGCTTTATTCTATAAACTATGAACATGCAAATCAATTTCACATTCCTTTCCTTTTACACAACACCTCCTCATTTTCTCTAAAAATGCACAGAAAAATAACTTGTCTTCCACAAACTATAACTTCTCCAAAGTTTTATTTCCAGTCAATCTGACCTCTTAGTCCCTTTGAAAACCTTCCAAAATCAACATTCTAATCATTCTTAATTCCCAGGGTTTTGTTTTTTTTAAGCCTTAAACTTGAATCAATCTTCTTTTTGCTGCGTGTTGAAGGAAAAATCACTCAGCTTAATAAAACTTGCCCTTCTGGAGGTTCTTAAT
This sequence comes from Vipera latastei, assembly GCA_024294585.1. Lineage (NCBI taxonomy): Eukaryota > Metazoa > Chordata > Lepidosauria > Squamata > Viperidae > Vipera > Vipera latastei. Next base: position 7,543,167 of record CM044354.1, on the reverse strand, counting down.
GTCCCCAAAAACAATTTCTCAAGCTATTTCCAAATAAAAGTGATTTAAGAAAGGAAGCAGATGAACTCGGCATCCTTTTGAAAGGCTCTGAACACAGCTTGGGCAAAACTGTCTCTCCCGGAGCTCTAAACTGACAAAAACCCCTGTCTTGCAATCCTGACACAGGAAACATCTGTAAGGAGTGTTATGTATGCAGGCATCTGCATAGCAACAGCCCTCAGGGGGCGTTGGCCTGGACAGTTTCGGCGGGAAACCTAGGGCCAACCCCATTGGCTGTTAGCTTACCTGGCCAGGTATATAAGGAGGCCAGGTAGCCCTCATTCCTCAGTTCACTTCCCCTTCCAATAAAGAGCTGAACTCACACACCGGCTGGCGTCTCTCTTGCGTTGGACCCACTACACAATAGTGGCGACGAAGGTGGGATTGCTGCCGACCAAGAGTCACTGGGGAAACGCTCCGTGAGCTGAAGGGAAAGGCATTTTTCCTTCTTCCCCCCACGACCGCCAGCCGAACCGGCAACGCCAAGCGCCACATCCACGACCAACTGCCGCCATGGCTAGAGCCGGACAACCCCGCGAATTCGAGACCCGCCGCCCCGAAACCTGGACCCGTTACCTGGCTCACGTTGAACTGTACATGCGGTTCAATCAGATATCGGAGGACGGTGCAAAGGCGGCCGCCCTGCTCTGCCTTGGGGGACCAGCGCTGCTGGAAGTCGCCGCGAACCTGTTCCCCCAGGAGGCCATCAACACCGTCGCGTACCGAGACCTCGTGGCCAGGCTCAACGCACATTTCAGGCCCCGGCGCTCCAAGGTGGCCGCACGGTCACAATTCGAGAAAAGGGACCAGCGCCCCGACGAGACCGGCGCCGACTTCCTCGCCGCCCTACGGGAAGCTGCCGTCGCTTGCAGGTTCACAAATTTGGAGGAGCGACTACGGGACCGGCTGATTTGCGGCCTACGCGACAGGCGGTTGCAGGAGCGCCTGTTCGAAAGAGAGGAGGTCTCTCTCCAGGAAGCCGAGGACGCCATCCTAGCCCACGAAGCGGCCTGCGGGGCCGTCCAAGCCTGCCAGGAAACCCGGCCCGGCAACCAGGCAACCAGCGTCCACCGGCAAGGGGCCACAGAAGAGGACGACCTGAGCATCGACCTCCTCCAGTGGAAGTCGACCCCCGACCAGCGAGCCAGACGCCCAGACAGGCCCAGGCCTCCCAGCAACACTGCCGTTCCCCAGAGGTGCGCAGGGTGTGGTGGGAACCACATGCGCAGCCTCTGCAAGTTCCGGTCCGCCACGTGCCGGGCCTGCAAGAAAACAGGCCACAGAGCCGCCGTCTGCCGTAGCCGCCGCCCCCGAGAGGAGATCCACGAGCTGCAGCCGGAGGAACCGCCATTCGAAGGTACTGGGGCCCCCACCAAAACAAAAATTGGCTATGTCGAGAGCCGGCTGGCCATTAACCACACGGGTAGCCGCCGGCTGCTCAAACCCAAAATTAGATTAACAATCCATTTGCAAGGTGTCCCTTGCAGCATGGAGCTTGACTCCGGATCAGCGGTCTCGATTATTTCAGACGAGACCCTTAACCACATAATTAGCCGGAGCAAGCAACGGATTAAATTACGGCCTACTAAATTAACCCTGACCGATTTTCAGAATTCGCCGGTCAAGGTGAAGGGGGAGGCCACCATTTCAGTGGGGTTTAAGGGTCGCGAAGGGCACCTGGACGTTGTAGTGGTAGAGGGCCGCAGAGCCAGCCTGGTCGGGCTGGACTGGTTTGAGGCCCTGGGAATCTCAGTATCCGGGATCCATCGGATCCAGGGGGACTCCGTTGAGGCCGTTTGCCGGGAGTTTGCCGATGTCTTCGACGGGTCATTAGGCAAGTACACCAGGGCCCCCATATCGTTCAAGCTTAACTCGAACGTCTCCCCCGTTAGGGTCCGGCCGCGGCGAGTCCCGTTTGCGCTCAAACACAAAATCGAGCGCGAACTAGACAAGTTGGTGGCCCAGGGAATCTTAGAGCCTGTAGATGGAGGGGAGTGGGAAACCCCCATCGTGACCCCCCTCAAATCCAACGGGGAAATAAGGATCTGCGCCGACTATAAGTGCTCGGTGAACCACGCCCTAAACCCGCACGCTTACCCGGTTCCCGCGGTCAGCCACGTTCTCGCTTCCCTCCAAGGCGGCGCCATTTTTGCAAGGCTCGATCTTGCACGGGCGTACCAGCAACTCACGGTCACTAGGGAAACAGCTGACATCCAAACCATAGTAACCCATAGGGGGGCGTTCCGGGTGAACAGGTTGCAGTTTGGGGTCAGCGTTGCTCCCGGCATTTTCCAGGAGGTTATGGAAAAGACACTCAAGGGCATTCCAGGAGTCTGCCCCTATTTTGATGACATCCTGATCGCAGGAGCATCAGCAGAGGAACTGGCAGGGAGGCTTAGGGAAGTGCTGGCAAGGCTGCGCACAGCTGGCCTCAAACTCAAAAAGGAAAAATGCAGCATAGGCGTTCCTTCCACAGAATTTTTGGGGTTCAGAGTAGACGCCAGGGGAATCCACCCCACAGAATCCAAGGTGAGGGCCATCAAACTAGCACCCACACCCAAGAACAAAGCAGAGCTTCAGGCATTCCTGGGTCTGCTGAATTTCTACCATACATTCCTCCCACACAAGGCAGCCATCGCTGAACCGCTCCACAGGCTGCTAGACAAACAGGCAACATGGGCCTGGACGGCCACCCATGATCAGAGCTTCAAGGCCCTGAAGGCATTGCTGTCAGACAAGTCCACAGTAACCCATTTCATCGAGTCCAAGCCCATTTGTATCGCCTGCGATGCATCCCCTTATGGTGTGGGCGCTGTCCTAAGCCACCTTGAGCCCAACGGGGCACAAGTCCCCATAGCATACTATTCTAGGACACTGTCTGGAGCAGAAAGAAACTACGCCCAAATAGACAAAGAAGCCCTGGCAATCGTGGCAGGAATCAAGAAATTCCACGATTACTTATATGGCAGGGAGTTCACTGTCTTCACGGACCACAAACCACTCCTGGGCCTGTTCACCACAGACAGGCAAACCCCCCAGATTCTGTCCCCCAGGATGCTCCGGTGGTCCATATTTCTTGCAGCATACAATTGCAAGCTGGTACACAAGCCAGGGAAGGAGATGGGCCACGCAGACGGTCTAAGTAGGCTCCCCCTAGACACACATGACCCAGACCCAGCACCAGCCACACAGATCCTAGCCCTGCAGGAACTACCCGAGTGCCCAGTTCTTGCCAAGGACATTGCCAGCCATACAGCCACAGACAACATCATGGGCAGGGTGCACTCATGGGTTTGCACAGGGTGGCAGGACAAATCCCCGGGACCAGAGTTTCAGGCCTATTTCATTAGACGCGATGAAATCTCCACACACAAAGGGTGCCTCCTTTGGGGTAGCAGGGTCATCATTCCACCCGCACTACGCGCCAGGGTATTGGACTCCTTACACGAAGGGCACCTGGGGGTGGTCAGGATGAAGGCACTGGCTAGGAGCTACCTCTGGTGGCCCGGGTTGGACAAGGAGGTTGAGGATCGGGTCAAGGCCTGTTATACGTGCCAGAGATCCAGGCCAGAAGTGCCACATGCACCAGTACACCGGTGGGAGGCCACACACACGCCATGGTCCCGCATTCACATTGACTATGCGGGGCCATTCCAGGGTCAACTATTTTTAGTAGTGGTGGACAGTCACTCCAAGTGGTTAGAGGTAGTCCCTGTCCCCAACATGACCTCGGGGAGGACAATCCAGGTGCTCAGAGCTCTCTTTGCCACACACGGCCTCCCCGACGTAATTGTGTCTGATAATGGGCCTCAGTTTACTGCTGCTGATTTCCAGGCGTTCTTGAAGGCGAACTGGATTAGGCACGCCACCTCCGCGCCTTTCCATCCATCTACCAACGGGCAGGCCGAACGGATGGTAAGGACGACCAAAGACGCACTCCGGCGCATCATCAGCGGGGACTGGCACCACAGACTGGCCAAATTTTTACTAGCCCAACACACAACACCATGCGTGGCTACCGGCAAGAGCCCAGCAGAACTGCGATGGGGACGGCGCCTCATCACCAAGCTGGACCGCCTACACCCAGACCGGGTAGCAGCCGAAACCGGTAGGGCAACATCACCATCATCACCATCATCACCATCACCACCAGCATCACTACCATCACCACTGCCATCATCATCCACACACAGGGTCCTCAACCTGGGGGACCTGGTCTGGGCAAGGAACTATGGGGCTGGACATCCTTGGGTTCCGGGGACAGTGGTCGGGAAAACAGGACCCCTTTCGTACATTGTAGGGGTGGAGGGGGACAGACGCATAAGGCGACACATCGATCAGCTCAGAGGAAGAGTCCCTGAGCACGTCACACACGCCCCTGAGCGCGTCACACACGTCCCTGAACTCAACGCACACGATCAACAGGAGGACCACACTCCAGGAGGGGTCAACCCAGCTGAGGACGTCACAGGGCAGGGACCAGAGGAGGAGGACTTCCTGATGCCGGCTCCTTGCAGCCCTGCACAAAGGCCTCAGGAACCCAGGGTCCAAGCCCAGGGGCCAAGCACACCCAGACGATCCACCCGTCCACACAGGACACCAGCCTACCTGTCGGACTATGTGTGCAAGTGACCCTCACACAAGGACACCACTGTTTTTTTTATATATATACTCATAGTTATAGTAGTGCATGTTGTTGTTGTTATGTGGGTCTTCTCTAAGGGGGGAGGGGTGTTATGTATGCAGGCATCTGCATAGCAACAGCCCTCAGGGGGCGTTGGCCTGGACAGTTTCGGCGGGAAACCTAGGGCCAACCCCATTGGCAGTTAGCTTACCTGGCCAGGTATATAAGGAGGCCAGGTAGCCCTCATTCCTCAGTTCACTTCCCCTTCCAATAAAGAGCTGAACTCACACACCGGCTGGCGTCTCTCTTGCGTCGGACCCACTACACAATAAGGAGTACTACGGACAATCCCCAGTCCTCACCTTTATCCAGAGAGGAATTCAGGGAGCCGATTCCTTCCCATGTGCTTGTCAGCGCCGCTCAAAGCAAAGCTGTCTTAGTCCACCATTGCTTCCCTGGAAGTGCTGACTGGGGAATTCTGGGAACTGAAGTCCGCACATCTTAAAGTTGCCGAAGTTGAAAAAGACTGATCTGAAGAAACTGAAATAAATAAATAAATAAATAAAATAAAATGAAGGCCATCTCTAGATATGGACTCCCTTGATTGTTTTATACAGGTAGTTCTCGACGTACGACCACAACTGAACCCAACGCGATAGTAATAATAATAATAATAAGTTGGAAGGGACCTTGGAGGTCATCTAGTCCAACCCCCTGCTAAGGCAGGAAACCCTATACCATTTCAGATGGTATAAGTGAGTGGCCCCATTTTACGGCCTTTCTTGCCAGAGTTGTGAAGCGAATCACTGCGGCTGTTAAGTGGTGGAATGTGGTTGTTAAGTCAGTCTGGCTTCCCCCCTTGACTTTACTTGTCTGAAGGTCTCAAAAGAGGATCACGTGACACACACACACACACACCCCGGGATGCCGCAACCGTCCTGAATAGGAGTCAGTTGCCGAGCGTCTGAATTTTGATCATGTCACCCTAGCAACGCTGCAATGGTTATCAGTGTGAAAAACAGCCAACGGTTGCAAGTGTGAAAAAGTTCCTTTTCTCCAGTGCTGTTGTAACTTTGAACAGCCACTAAATGAACAGTCGTAAGTCGAGGACTACCTGTAAGCTGTTTGAAAGCCCAGTTTTGTATTTATGGGTGTCTGTTTGTTTGTTTGTTTTAAAACAAATAAGGGTGGAGGGTTGTTTCGTTCTGCTCTTTGGTTATTTCCTTTTTTCTTTCTGGAAAGGCTGTTGCAAGACTGCAGACCGAAATCTGCACCTCGGACAAGCTTTGGTGTAAACGTGCTTAGCATAACACGGGAAGGAACAGAGCCAAGAAATGTACATAGAGACTCCTGTTTTGGTTCCTATCAATATGTATTTCTGAGTAGGCCTGCAGAGAAGTGTGTGTGTGTGTGGGGGGACGGCTGTCTCTTTGCTTGTTTATCTCCCCTATTTCTAAACAACCTTTCAGATCCGCTGTCTTGCCAAAGCCGCTGACAGTAGTCACAGCAAAGACACAATAGCGTGTTTAAACCTTTTCTTTGTTGCCATCGCACACTGCTTGCAGACAGTTGAAAAGGAGCCAGCGACAGGAAAATGCCACTAAAATGCAAGAAAAAGCCTGAGCTGGGTTGAAATGCCAGGAAAGCAAAGGCAGGCGGCTGCGTTAAACGGGAAAAGATTTTGCCCCTCCCTGAAGGGATGACGAAGGGGAGGAGCCAGACCGTCCAGGAGGCGGGGCTTGCACACCAGGGGGAGGGACCTGGCAGATTGAAAAGGTGGAGCTTGCTTATAGAAGTACAGGTAGTCCTCGACTTACTATCATTCATTTAGAGACGGCTTAAAGTTACAACGGCACTGCAAAAGGGTGACTCACGACTGTTTTTGACACTTCTGACAGTCGCACCATCCCCCTGGTCACGTGATCAAAATTGCGGACCTTTTGCGACTGACTCATACTTACGACGGTTGCAGTGTCCCTGGGTCAAGTGATCAGCTTTGGCGAACTTGTGACAAGCAAGGTCCATGGGGAAGCCAGATTTGCTTAACCACCGTGTCACTAGTTAAGATAGGCAAGAAAATGGTAAGTGAGCACCTGTTCAGCCTAAAAGGTAAAGGTTCCCCCGCACATGCGTGCTAGTTGTTTCTGACTCTAGAGGCCAGTGCTCATCTCCATTTCAAAACATTCTTTTTCGAACAAGCTGGCCTGGTCTGACGGGATGGGGTTGGGTTTTTAAAACTAGTTTTAACTTTAATATGTATTGATTTTATGGGCATGATGTTTAATGGCTTTTTAATTTTTGTATTCGATTTTTATTGTGTATTGCCCTGTTCACCGCCCTGAGTCCTTCGGGAGAAGGGCGGTATAGAAATCAAATTATTAAATTAAATTATTAAATTAAAAGCCGAAGAGCCAGACGAGTTCAAATCACCAGGACCAGATGGATTACACCCCAAAGTTCTCAAGGAAATGGCAGACGTGATCTCAGAACCACTGAACTATATTTTCAAAGATCCTGGAGCACTGGGGAACTACCAGAGGACTGGAAAAGAGCTGATGTAGTTCCCATCTTCAAAAAAGGGAAAAAAAATAGATCCAGGAATTACAGACCTATCAGCCTGACCTCAATACCTGGGAAGATTCTGGAAAAGATAATCAAACAACAAATCAGTGAACACCTTGATGCGAACAAAGTTATCACTAAAAGCCAACATGGGTTTGTCAAAAACAGATCATGCCAGACAAATCTTATTGCATTCTTTGACCTAGTGGACCAGAGGAATGCTGTAGATATAATTTACTTGGACTTCAGTAAGGCATTTGATAAAGTAGATCACAACCTACTACTTGATAAGATAGAAAAATGTGGGTTAGGTAGCATCACCACCAGATGGATTCGTAGCTGGCTGACCGGCCGTACTCAGCGTGTGGTCCTCAATGGAACCGCATCTACATGGAAGGAAGTGTGTAGTGGGGTGCCCCAGGGCTCTGTTCTGGGCCCAGTGCTCTTCAACATCTTCATCAATGATTTGGATGAGGGGATAGATGGGGAACTCATCAAATTTGCAGATGCCACCAAGCTGGCAGGAATAGCCAGAAGATAGGCTTAAAATACAGGAGGATCTGGACAGACTCGAACACTGGGCGCTATCTAACAAAATGAAATTCAATTGTGAAAAAAGTAAGGTTCTACATTTAGGCAGGAAAAATCAAATGAGCCAGCAGTGTGCTGCAGCTGCCAAAAAAGCCAACACAGTGCTAGGCTGCATTAACAGAGGGATAGAATCAAGATCAAGTCAAGTACTAATACCACTTTACAATGCTTTGGTAAGGCCACACCTGGAATACTGCATCCAGTTTTGGTCACCACGATGTAAAAAAGATGTTGAGACTCTAGAAAGAGTACAGAGAAGAGCAACAAAGAAGATTGGGGGACTGGAGGCTAAAACATACAGGGAACGGTTGCTGGAATTGGGTATGTGTAGTTTAACGAAGAGAAGAGTGAGGGGTGACATGATAGCAGTCTTCCAATATCTCAGTGGCTGCCACAAAGAAGAGGGAGTCAAGCTATTCTCCAAAGCACCTGAAAGCAGGACAAGAAGCAACGGATGGAAACTAGTCTATTTTTATTTTTTTTTATTTTAATCCCATTTATATCCCGCCCTTCTCCGAAGACTCAGGGCGGCTTACAATCTAAGCACAAATCAAATGTCAAGGAGAGAAGCAACCTAGAACTAAGGAGAAACTTCCTGACAGTGAGAACAATTAACCAGTGGAACAACCTGCCTCCAGAGGTGGTGAATGCTCCAACACTGGAAGTTTTTAAGAAGAGACTGGACAGCCACTTGTCTGAAATGGTATAGGGTTTCCTGCCTGAGCAGGGGGTTGGACTAGATGACCTCCAAGGTCCCTTCCAACTCATTATTATTATTATTACTAACTGAACAACTGCAGGGATTCACTAAACAATTGCGTGCAAGAAAGGTCATAAAGGGAGGCCAAGTTGACTTAACAACTGTCTTGCTTAGCCACAGACATTGAGGGCTCAGTTGTGGCCGTAAGTCGAGAGCTACCTACATTTTTCCTATCATTCCTCATAACTACCATAGCAACTATCCTGGTTATTGTGGAACCAGGTTTCTGCCCTCTGTCTTTCCTATCCCTTAGGATTAAAATATGGAATATTTTTCTGCTGAGCAGATGCTTCCTTCCTTCCTTCCCTGCTTCCCCCAATTACTGCACTGCCGAAGGTTTGACCTAACGTTCAATATTTTTAGTCTTGGGTACCGAGAGGAGTCGGGGGGAAAAAAAACACGTCACTTTAAGCTCTGCCAAGCTTCTCTGGCTGAAGCAAGGCATATTTTTAACCTTGGCTGCTTGCAAGATTTCACCGCCCTTCAAGCTAGCTAGGCGGAATCGTAGACTCTTAGGGTATCAACCCCCCTCAAATGCAGAAAAGGCACAAAGTCTGTAGTGTCCCCCTATTGAATGTGGGCAAGTTTCTTTGTTCTTATGCTGGTAGCCTGACCGATGCTGTCAGAAGGGTAGGGTGCTATTGTTGTTGTTGTTATTGTTATTATTAATAATAATAATAATAATAATAATAATAATAATAATCGCAGAGATGTTCAGGCTGATGTTCAGATTGGGTTTGGCCAGGTGTTCAGACTGGATTTGATATTTATGTCCGCCTATCGACTCCTTCCCAAGAGCCTGGGATAAGCAGATGTGTATTATTCGATGTGTTATTTATTATTTTGGTTCATTGCATAGTCAGCCAGATGTTCAGACTGGATTTGGTGTTTATGTCCACCTAGCGAGCCCTTCCCAAAGACCTGGGATAGGCAGATGTGGAAGTTTGATGGCGTTACAGATCTCATCACCGAATTTAAGTTATTCCTATGATAATAAATGACTGATAATAAAGATATTCTATTCTATTCCATTCCATTCCGTTCCGTTCCGTTCCGTTCCGTTCCATTCCATTCCATTCCATTCCATTCCATTCCATTCTATTCTATTCTATTCTATTCTATTCTATTCTATTCTATTCTATTCTATTCTATTCTATCCTGTAACTCTATTCCATTCCATTCCATTCCATTCCATTCCATTCCATTCCATTCCATATTCTATTCTATTCTATTCTATTCTATTCTATTCTATTCTATTCTATTCTATTCTATTCTATTCTATATCCTGTCACTTATTCTATTCTATTCTATTCTATTCTATTCTATTCTATTCTATTCTATTCTATTCTATTCTATTCTATTCTATTCTATTCTATTCTATTCTATTCTATTCTATTCTATTCTATATCCTGTCACTTATTCTATTCTATTCTATTCTATTCTATTCTATTCTATTCTATTCTATTCTATTCTATTCTATTCTATTCTATTCTATTCTATTCTATTCTATTCTATTCTATTCTATTCTATATCCTGTCACTTATTCTATTCTATTCTATTCTATTCTATTCTATTCTATTCTATTCTATTCTATTCTATTCTATTCTATTCTATTCTATTCTATTCTATTCTATATCCTGTCACTTATTCTATTCTATTCTATTCTATTCTATTCTATTCTATTCTATTCTATTCTATTCTATTCTATTCTATTCTATATCCTGTCACTTATTCTATTCTATTCTATTCTATTCTATTCTATTCTATTCTATTCTATTCTATTCTATTCTATTCTATTCTATTCTATTCTATTCTATTCTATTCTATTCTATTCTATTCTATTCTATATCCTGTCACTTATTCTATTCTATTCTATTCTATTCTATTCTATTCTATTCTATTCTATTCTATTCTATTCTATTCTATTCTATTCTATTCTATATCCTGTCACTTATTCTATTCTATTCTATTCTATTCTATTCTATTCTATTCTATTCTATTCTATTCTATTCTATTCTATTCTATTCTATTCTATTCTATTCTATTCTATTCTATTCTATATCCTGTCACTTATTCTATTCTATTCTATTCTATTCTATTCTATTCTATTCTATTCTATTCTATTCTATTCTATTCTATTCTATTCTATTCTATTCTATTCTATATCCTGTCACTTATTCTATTCTATTCTATTCTATTCTATTCTATTCTATTCTATTCTATTCTATTCTATTCTATTCTATTCTATTCTATTCTATTCTATTCTATTCTATTCTATTCTATTCTATTCTATATCCTGTCACTTATTCTATTCTATTCTATTCTATTCTATTCTATTCTATTCTATTCTATTCTATTCTATTCTATTCTATTCTATTCTATTCTATTCTATTCTATTCTATTCTATATCCTGTCACTTATTCTATTCTATTCTATTCTATTCTATTCTATTCTATTCTATTCTATTCTATTCTATTCTATTCTATTCTATTCTATTCTATTCTATTCTATCCCTAGTCAAGCTGCCTTTTGCAATTGACTGATGGTGAATTTGTCAATGCCGATGGTTATTTCAGTGGTGACCCAGATGTTTTGGGATTGCACCCCAGGTGCCTGTCACTATTGATCCTACCTTTGCTTTCTTTTCCCGCCATTATTTTGCTTCTATTTGTAGGTCTTTGTATTTTGTTATTTTGCCTTCTATTCTGCGTTGGCTGCCTCATTTTACCTCAGAATAACTCTGGGCGGGTTACAATACTAAAAAGATAAAACTATACAACACCTGTAAACAGTACAAATGAAATACTGTAGACATACGACCACAATTGAGCCCAACATTTCTGTTGCTAAGCGAGAAAGTCCTTAAGTGAATTTTGCCCCATTTTAGGGCCTTTCTTGCCACAGTTGTTAAGGTGAATGACTGCAATTGTTAAGTTAGTAACCTGGTTGTTAAGTCAATCTGGGTTCCCCATTGAGTTTGCTCGTCAGAAGGTCGCAAAAGGGGATCACGTGATCCCAAAGACACTGCAAACTTCATAAATATGAGTCAGTTGCCGAGTGTCTGAATTTTGATCATGTGACCATGGGGATGCTACAACGGTCGTTAAGTGTGAAAAATGGTCATAATTCATTTTTTACAGTGCTGTTATCACTTCGGATGATCACTAAATGAACCGTTGTAAGTTGAGGGCTCCCTGTACCAATACTTGATGAAGTCTAGGTCTCCGACCTAGAGAAAGCTCGGAAGATTAAATCTCCGGTTCTGGTGACCGACCCAGATTGGATCCTACAATATTATCTTCATTCCCAGAGAAGTGTTTGTGTTTGTGTGTGTGCGTTTTTGTGTGCGTGTGTAAAGGAGTTGGCTCTTGTTTGCCCCGACAGTGTTACACAGTTCGGCATATCAGTCTTTTTTGTCACTATCCAGCTCCTTCCTCAGTTCTCTTCCAGAATTGCCAGTCTGAGGGAAAGAGCTGCCATTTTGGATTCGCCGCAAAGTTCCAGCCTGCTCTCCCTTGCTGGAATCTGGAATCTGAATTCCCCTCCCCTTAGCACTGCTCTTTCCTTTCTGGTTTTGCTGGCTAGATCCCAAGTTCACAGTTGCCCACATCTTTTGATTATATAAATTTTTGCTGGACAATGAGGGGGTTGGAAAAATTTGCATTCTGTGTTCGCTAGAGGTGTGTGAATATGTTTTTAAAGCAATATGGTGAGTCAATTTGTGTCTTAACTCCTAAGCTGCCCTTGGCATCCTTCTCAATCTCGCAGCTGTTATTGCCTTGGCATACAGAACTTTTTTTGGAAGGAATTGTAAAAAACAAACATGCAAAACCTGGATAGGGCACCCCTAGTTTCATTAGTTAAGACTTTGCATGACATTAAAAGCAATACTAAAAGCTAGAAGGAAGGGGACAATATTTGGTTTCTAAGACAGAATTCCCTGCTTTGGTCACTCCTCAGAAAACTATGGATCAATGTCTATAAAATCGGTCTGTGTATGTCTGTCTGCCTGTCTATCTATCCATCCATCTATCATCTATCTTCTCTCTCTCTCTCTCATCCAATCATCTATCCTATCTATCTATCATAGATCCCCTCATCCACGTTTTGGATGGGCGCTATCTAACAAAATGAAATTCAGTGGTGAAAAAATAAGGTTCTACATTTAGGCAGGAAAAATCAAATGCACAGGTATAGTATAGGGGGTACCTTGCTCAATAGTAGCAACTGTGAGAGGGATCTCGGAGTCCTAGTAGACAATCACTTCAATATGAGCCAGCAGTGTGCTGCAGCTGCCAAAAAAGCCAACACAGTGCTAGGCTGCATTAACAGAGGGATAGAATAAAAATCACGTGAAGTATTAATACCACTTTACAATGCCTTGGTAAGGCCACACCTGGAATACTGCATCCAGTTTTGGTCACCACGATGTAAAAAAGATGTCGAGACTCTAGAATGAGTACAGAGAAGAGCAACAAAGATGATTAGGGGAGTGGAGGCTAAAACATATAGGGAACGGTTGCTGGAATTGGTTATGTCTAGTTTAATGAATCGCTGCAGTTGTTAAGTTAGTGACATGGTTCTTAAGTGAATCTGGCTTCTCCCATTGATTTAGGCTTGTCAGAAGGTCGCAAAAGGGGATCACGAGACCCCTATCACCCTGCAACTGTCATAACTATGAACCAGTTTCCAAGCTGCATTAAGAGAGGGATAGAATCAAGATCACGTGAAGTGTTAATATCACTTTACAATGCCTTGGTAAGGCCACACTTGGAATCCTGCATCCAGTTATGGTCACCATGATGTAGAAAAAATGTTGAGACTCTAGAAAGAGTACAGAGAAGAGCAACAAAGATGATCAGGGGACTGGAGGCTAAAACATATAGGGAAGGGTTGCTGCAATTGAGTATGTCTAGTTTAATGACGAGAAGGACAAGGGGGGACATGATAGCAGTCTTCCAGTATCTCAGGGGCTGCCCCAAAGAAGAGGGAGCCAAGCTATTCTCCAAAGCCCCTGAAGGCAGAACAAGAAGCAACGGACGGAAACTAGTCAAAGAGAGAAGCAACCTAGAACTAAGGAGAAACTTCCTGACAGTTAGAACAACTAACCAGTGGAACAACCTGCCTCCAGAAGTGGTGAACGCTCCAAGACTGGAAGTTTTTAAGAAGAGATTGGACAGCCATTTGTCTGAAATGGTATAGGGTTTCCTGCCTTAGCAGGGGGTTGGACTAGATGACCTCCAAGGTCCCTTCCAACATCATCATTATTATTATTATTATTATTATTATTATTATTATTATTATTATTATCATCATCATCATCATCATCATCATCATCATCATCATCTATCCATCATCTATCTTCTCTCTCTTCTATCTTATCCAACCATCTCTCTCTCTCTCTCTCTCTCTCTCTCTCTCTCTCTCTCTCTCTCTCTCTCTCTCTCTCTCTCTATCTATCTTCTACTCTCTCTCTTTCTCATCATCATCAACTCTCTCTCTCTCATTTCTAACCCCCCCCCTTCTATTGTAAGAGATGTATTTGTTAAAGCTTTCTGAAGCTCTCCTGGGAATTTCTGAGCACAAAACTTAGATGGACAATTTCTTAGAGTTTTTCTTTTCAGAGAAAGAAAAATATTTTCAAATATAGTTTGACACACAGAGGCCTCTCTCTTAGAAGGCGCCCCCCATGGGTTTTCTTCTTGCCTTCTTCTTCTGGTCTTAAACAGTCCTATTTTTTTAGTTTGAGATTTAAAAAGCCTTTTTCATCTCTCCCTCATCTCTGATCTTTCTTGAATTCGAGATGTAAGCCAAAATCCTGTAATTACTCTTCTGCCTAATTTATAGGTATCTCGTCCTCCAGCATGTCTACCCGACGAATAAAATCTGGAAGCATCGGTGGTCCTCGAATTGCAACAATTCATTTAATGACTGTTCAAAGTTACGACGGCACTGATTTAAGACCATTTTTCACTCTTACGACTCTTGCAGCATCCCCATGGTCATGAGATCAAAATTCAGACTCTTGGAGACTGACTCGTATTTATGACAGTTGCAATATCCTGGGGTCACGTGATCATCTTTTGCAAACTTCTGACCAGCAAAGTCCATGGGGGAAAGCCAGATTCCCTTAACAACTGACTTACTAACTTAACATCTGAAGTGATTCAGTTAACAACTGTGGCAAGAAAGGTCGTAAAATAGGGCCAAACTCACTTAAAATGTCTCACTTAGCAACAGAAATGTTGGGCACAATTGTGGTTGTAAGTCGAGGACTACCTGTATTCCAATATCTCAGGGGCTGCCCCAAAGAAGAGGGAGTCAAGCTATTCTCCAAAGCACCTGAAGGCAGGGGAAGAAGCAACGGATGGAAATTAATCAAGGAGAGAAGCAACCTGGAATTAAGGAGAAAGTTCCTGACGGTGAGAGCAATTAATCAGTGGAACTGCTTGCCACCAGACATCGTGGGCCCCCCCTCACTGGAGATTTTTAAGAAGTGACTGGGCAGCCACTTGTCTGAAATGGTCTAGGTTCTCCTGCTTGAGCAGGGGGGTTGGACTAGAAGACCTTCTAGGTCCCTTCCAGCTCTATTCTGATTGATTGATTGATTGATTGATTGAAGGACTCGGGATGACATGATAGCAGTCTTCCAGTATTTGAAGGGCTGCCACAAAGAAGAAGGCATCAAACTATTCTCCAAAGTGCCCAAAGGGAGGACAAGAAGCAACGGATGGAAACTAACCAAGGAGAGAAGCAACCTGGAACTAAGGAGAAACTTCCTGACAGTCAGAACAATTAACCAGAGGAACGGCTTGCCACCAGAAGCTGTAGATCAGGGGTGTCAAACTCAATTTGATTGAGGGCCGCATCAGCATTGCGGTTGCCCTCAGGGGGCCGGGTGGGTGTGGCCAGGGTGGGCATGGCCTACTGGGTGGGCGTGGCCAGAGTGCATATGGCCTACTGGGTGGGCGTGGCCAGCTCTCCATCGTTCGCATCAAGGGTGCCTATGGGGGCCTGGGCAGGAGTGGGACAGATCTGAGGGTCTCTGGCAGAAGGAGGGTCTCTGGGCCAGGGCCAAGGCAGTGGGGGCCGTTCCCTCACTGTTTCCAGGATGGCTTCGCGGGCGACATGAAAGCACTTCGCGGGCCGGATCCGGCCCCCGGGCCTTGTGTTTGACATGTCTGCTGTAGATGCTTCATCACTGGAGGTTTTTAAGAAGAGACTGGTCAGTCACTTGTCTGAAATGGGGGCTGGACTAGAAGACCTCCAAGGTCCCTTCCAGCTCTATTCTGATTCTGATTCTTTGTTTTCTTATCGGATACCTCAATGTTTTCAACAATGGAAGAGCTTCTGAGGCATTGGGAGTGTTCTTAAAAACTCCGGGAGGATAGTTATAGGATATCTATATATCTTTCAAGGATATCTGCCTTGCACGTATCTCACTAATAAGTTACTAAATGAACTAGTAGGTCACTAAATGAACTGTCGTAAGTCGAGGACTACCTGTATGTAGATCTTTCTCTCACGAGTTTTCTGTTTTTTTTGCTGCCGAACGCGAATATTTCAAGGCTGTAAAGCTCAGTTGCATCTTTCTCATCGGCTGTCACGGATGCCAGATCCTGTGGATCTACTTAATGAAGGGGGGGTAAGACTAAGTGACCTCTAAAACCCCACCAAATGTGGAAAAGCTTATGATTTTACACTCCCCATCTGTCTGGAAGCTGTGTCTTCAAATGGCCGTTGAGGGTTGTCATGAGCATAAGAACAGCTTAACCTCCCAGAGGCAGATTCTCTCCCGTTTATCCGCCTTTCTCACAACAACAGATCCCTCCGATTAACCTGCATGAACCAGCAGGATAATTTGGCCTCCATCTTTTTTTCCAATCCAAAACCAAATCTTTGGAAATCAAAGGATGGGAGTTGACAAACGCCAGGATGAAAACCTCTGCCTTTTTGTTTTTTTGCTTTGGAAGAATAGCTGAATGAGAAATTCAGAATTAATTGGCAGAGATCTTAGGGGTGGGGAACTGACTCTTTTATGACTCGTGGACTTCAACTCCCAGAATTCCTGAGCCAGCCACGCTGAGGGGGAAGGGAGAGGTTTCCAAGCTGAGCCATGCTGGCTCAGGAATTCTGGGAGTTGAAGTCCACGAGTCATAAAAGAGCCATAGTTTCCCATGCTGGCTCAGAAATTTGGGAGTTGAAGTCCACAAGTCATGAAGGGGCCATAGTTCCCTCATGCTGGCTCAGGAATTCTGGGAGTTGAAGTCCACAAGTCATGAAGGGGCCATAGTTCCCCATGCTGGCTCAGGAATTCTGGGAGTTGAAGTCCACAAGTCATAAAGGGGCCATAGTTCCCCATGCTGGCTCAGGAATTCTGGGAGTTGAAGTCCACAAGTCATAAAGAGGCCACAATTCCCCATGCTGGCTCAGGAATTCTGGGAGTTGAAGTCCACAAGTCATGAAGGGGCCATAGTTCCCCATGCTGGCTCAGGAATTCTGGGAGTTGAAGTCCACAAGTCATGAAGGGGCCATAGTTCCCCATGCTGGCTCAGGAATTCTGGGAGTTGAAGTCCACAAGTCATAAAGGAGCCATAGTTCCCCATGCTGGCTCAGGAATTCTGGGAGTTGAAGTCCACAAGTCATAAAGAGGCCACAATTCCCCATGCTGGCTCAGGAATTCTGGGAGTTGAAGTCCACAAGTCATAAAGAAGCCACAGTTCCCCATGCTGGCTCAGGAATCCTGGGAGTTGAAGCCCACAAGTCATAAAGGAGCCACAGTTTCCCATGCTGGCTCAGGAATTCTGGGAGTTGAAGTCCACAAGTCATAAAGAGGCCACAATTCCCCATGCTGGCTCAGGAATTCTGGGAGTTGAAGTCCACAAGTCATAAAGGAGCCACAGTTCCCCATGCTGGCTCAGGAATTCTGGGAGCTGAAGTCCACAAGTCATAAAGAGGCCACAATTCCCCATGCTGGCTCAGGAATTCTGGGAGTTGAAGTCCACAAGTCATAAAGGAGCCATAGTTCCCCATGCTGACTCAGGAATCCTGGGAGTTGAAGTCCACAAGTCATAAAGAGCCATAATTTCCCATGCTGGCTCAGGAATTCTGGGAGTTGAAGTCCACAAGTCATAAGGAGCCATAGTTTCCCATGCTGGCTCAGGAATTCTGGGAGTTGAAGTCCACAAGTCATAAAGAGGCCACAATTCCCCATGCTGGCTCAGGAATTCTGGGAGTTGAAGTCCACAAGTCATAAAGAGGCCACAATTCCCCATGCTGGCTCAGGAATTCTGGGAGTTGAAGTCCACAAGTCATAAAGGAGCCACAGTTCCCCATGCTGGCTCAGGAATCCTGGGAGTTGAAGTCCACAATCATAAAGGGGCCATGGTTGTCCAACTCTGGCCTATCTGTACCCATCCACTCATGTCCTTCTTCCTTTAAAATAAAACATCCAGGATCACCCTTTTCCAGACCTGGTTCAAGTCCATCAGTACAGGTAGTCCTCGATTTATAACCACAATTGAGCCAAAACTTCTGTTGCTAAGTGAAACAGTTCTTAAGTGAGTTTTGCCCCATTTTACAAACTGCTGGCTCTGGAATTCCGGGAGTTGAGGTCCACAAATCATAATGGGGCTCGTTCCCCACCTCTGCTTTAGAGGTTCAGGATGGAAAGGGCAACAGTTGTGGGTCTCGGCTAGTTTGACTGGTGGCTTAGATGCCATTGGGATGAAACCATTCCGAATTCAGAAACTGGGAAGGGGGAATTCCCCCCATTAGCCCACCTGTTTATAGTTGGCTCTCAACGTAGGACCACAACAGAGCCAAAAATGTCTGTTGCTAAGTGAGACAATTATAAAATGAGTTTTGCCCCATTTTACGACCTTTCTGGCCACGGTAGTTAAGTGAATCACTGCAGATGTTAAGTTACTAACCTGACTGTTAAGTGAATCTGGCTTCCCCAATGACTTTGCCTGTCAGAAGGCCGCCAAAGGGGATCACGTGACCCTGGAAGCCTGCAGCCGTCATAAACATGAGTCAGTTGCTAAGCGTCTGAAATTTGATCACCTGACCATGGGGGTGCTGCTATGGTGGTAAAGTGTGAAAAACGGTCATAAGTCACTTTTTTCAGTGCTGTTGTAACTTTGAACGGTCACTAAACGAACTGTTGTAGGTCGAGGACCACCTGTATTTTAGAACAGAACAGAACAGAGTAGAATAGAATAGAATAGAATAGAATAGAATAGAATAGAATAGAATAGAATTAGAAGAATAGAATAGAATAGAATAGAATTAGAAGAATAGAATAGAATAGAATAGAATAGAATAGAATAGAATAGAATAGAATAGAATAGAATTAGAAGAATAGAATAGAATAGAATAGAATAGAATAGAATAGAATAGAATAGAATAGAATAGAATTAGAAGAATAGAATAGAATAGAATAGAATAGAATAGAATAGAATAGAATAGAATAGAAAGAATAGAATAGAAAATAGAATAGAATAAGATTAGATTAGAATAGAATAGAATAGAATAGAATAGAATAGAATAGAATTAGAAGAATAGAATAGAATAGAATAGAATAGAATAGAATAGAATAGAATTAGAAGAATAGAATAGAATAGAATAGAATAGAATAGAACAGAATTAGAAGAATAGAATAGAATAGAATAGAATAGAATTATAGAATAGAATAGAATAGAATAGAATAGAATAGAATAGAATAGAATAGAATAGAACAGAATTAGAAGAATAGAATAGAATAGAATAGAATAGAATAGAATAGAATAGAATAGAATAGAATAGAATAGAATAGAATAGAATAGAATAGAACTGGAAGGGACCTTGGAGGTCTTCTAGTCCAGCCCCCTGCTCAAGCAGGAGAACCTATATATCATTTCAGACAAGTGACTGTCTAGTCTCTTCTTCAAAATCTCCAATGATGGAGGATCCTTTTATCTTGGGTAGCTTTGAAGTAGCCACGTAGGACAGTTATGAGGTTGTGCTGGACTAGGGAGAAGGAGACGTGGGTTCAAGTCCTGCCTCTGCCATGGAAGCTCACTAGCTGATTTGGGGGCAGTCCCGCCCTTTCAGTCCAAAAGTCAATCAGGTATAATGGGGAATGTGTTGAACTAGAAGAGCGGGGTGGGGGGGGGGAAGAGCCAGGTTCTAGTCCTGGTTGGGTTCCTGGAATTGGGAATGTCTAGTTTAATGAAAAGAAGGACTCGGGGTGACATGATAGCAGTCTTCCAATATTTAAGGGGCTGCCACAAAGAGGAGGGGGTCAACTTATTTTCCAAAGCACTTGAAAGGCAGGACAAGAGACAAGGGATGGAAAGTAATCAAGGAGAAAAGCAACCTGGAATTAAGGAGAAACTTCCTGACAGTTGGAACAGTTAACCCGTGGAACAACCTGCCTCCCGAAGTTGTGAAAAGTCTTTTAGGAAAAGGCTGGAGAGCCATTTGTCTGAAATGGTGCAGTATAGGGCTTCCTGCCTGAGCAGGGGGTTTGCCCAGAGCAGGGCTTTCCAACCAGTGGTACGGGTACCACCTGTGGTACATTGGCACCTGGCAGGTGGTACGCGGCCATCCCAAAAAAAGTGGCAGCGGGGGAGGGGAATGAGCTGAACTGGTGGCAGCACCGCACAAGCCTAAGCGAAAGACGGCTGGAGCTGCAGGGCTGTCAGGGCTCAGCGGAAGCGCCAGGATCAGCGCCAGGATCCAGCTGGAGCTCAGCGCTGATCCTGGCACTTCTGAGCCCAGAAGAAGCGCCGATCAGCTGGAATGTTGCAGCATCTCCAGGGTCTTGTGATTTACGTTCAGATGCTTGGCAACTGATTCACGTTTATGACGGTCAGAGTGTCCCAGGGTCATGGGAAGTGACCAAAACCTGCTGCAACCACCCAGCAGATGGGGGGGGAGAATAAAAACCAAACACCCCCCCACCCCACCCTCGCTGTCAATCCTCAACAGAAATGCTCACAACAATGACAACCTCGGACCGGAGGAAGAGCGCCACCAGGTGGGCAGGCAGGTGTTTTGCTCGGCTGTGGCTTGGGGGGGCACTTTTTTCAGTGCCATTGTAACTTCGAACAGTCACTAAGCGAACTGTTGTAAGTCGAGGACTACCTGTACTTCATCACTTTTTTCCTTTTTTTTTTTTTTGGTCATCAAGTTTTTGACACCTTGCTAGGCGACTGGCGGTACTCGGATGTTGCCCTATCCTAAAAGTGGTAGAATGGGTGAAAAGGTTGAAAAGCCTGCAAGGTCCCTTCCAACTCTTATTCCGTCAAATAACTGCATGAAACAAGGTTGGGAAGGGAGGGAAAAGGGGGAGTCAGTCGCCCACCCACCCCTCCCCACCAGCAGGCTGACCCTCAATTCCGCCTGCCCCAAATGAATGAAATTCATTTCGGACCGTCTTAGGATTTTTCTGAGTACGAAATTCCTTTTGGAGCTGTTTGAGAAGCTTATCGGCTCAGAACCCGGAGAATAAACTAAGCTGGAGTCGTTTGACGCAGATCTCCAAGCGGGAAGACGATTTTTTTTATTTATTTCTTCTTGCCAATTTGCAACTCGTTGGCTTCGAGAAAGGGGAAGATTAATCACAATTTTGCCTCCCGCCCGCTCCAACCTGGTACGGCGTCTTCCAGATGTTTGGGGATTACTTTGGCCCAGAACACCCACCAAGCACCACCAAGCAGGGTTTATGTTTTCCTCCTAATCCTCATTTGCAGCTGTCTCCAGCTTTTCGGGAGGCATCACGGCCTCACACAAGGCAAAAACTACATGGTGTATCTCGCTTTGCAAATTGCCAGCTTCTTTCCCGCCCTCGACTCCACTCCTTTGGGGGAGAAATCTCCATTTCCCCTGCTTATTTTCAGCCTGTGGATGCATCCCCCTTGGAGAATATTGGGAGCCAAATGCAAAACAGGCAGTCCTCGACTTGCAAACATTCGCTTAAATTTTACAACGGCACTGGGGAAAAAAAAAAGGTGAATTAGGACTGTTTTCCACGCTCACGACCATTGCAGCCATCCCCGTGGTAAGGTGCTTAAAATTCAGACGCTTGGCAACTGGTTCACGTTTACGACGGTTGCAGTCTCCCGGGGTCACGTGATCCCCTTTGGCGACCTTCTGACGAGCAGAGTCAACGGGGAAGCGAGGTTCGCTTAACGACCGTGTTACGGTGTAACACTAACCAAGGAGAGGAGCAACCTGGAACTAAGGAGAAACTTCCTGACAGAAGTGGAACAATGAACCAGTGGAACTACCTGCCTCCAGAAGCTGTGAATGCTACAACAATGGAAGTTTTGAAGAAGAGACTGGACAGCCATTTGTCTGAAATGCTATAGTTTCTCCTCCCCGAGCAGGGGGTTGGACTAGAAGACCTCCAAGGTCCCTTCCAACTCTGTTATTTTGTATTCTGTAAAAGTTCAGAACAGAAGGACTAGGGGGGGGAGATGGTAGCAGCCTTCCAATATCTCAGGGGCTGCCCCAAAGAAGAGGGAGTCAAGCTATTCTCCAAAGCGCCCGAAGGCAGGACAAGAAGCAACGGATGGAAACTAACCAAGGAGAGAAGCAACCTGGAACTAAGGAGAAACTTCCTGACAGTTAGAACAATTAACCAGTGGAACAACCTGCCTCCAGAAGTGGTGAATGCTCCAACACTGGAAGTTTTTAAGAAGAGACTGGACAGCCATTTGTCTGAAATGGTATAGGGTTTCCTGCCTGAGCATAGGGTTGGACTAGATGACCTCCAAGGTCCCTTCCAACTTTTAAAATTATTGTTACTGTTGTTGTTGTCACGGTGTTACAGTGATTTACCTTACAACGGTGGCAGGAAAAGTGGTAAAACCAGGCAAAAGTCACTTAACAAATGTCCCTTAACAAAACTCACTTAACAGCGGAAATTTTGAGCTGAACCGGAGTTGCAAGTCGAAGACGACCTGGAATGAATTCCAGATTCACTTAACGACCGTGGTGGTAACTTAACAACTGCAGTGATTTGCTGAACAACTGGGGCGAGAAAGGTCACAAAATGGGGCTAAACGCGCTTAAGAACGGTGCCGTTTCAAAATGGAAATGCTGAGCTCAATCGTGGTCATAAGTCAAGGACAATCTGTACAGGTAATCCTTGACTTATGACCAGAACGGGGATTAGAATGTCTGTTGTTAAGCCAGATGGTTGTTAAGTGAGTTCATGCCCTATATTACCATCTTTGACTGAGATGGTCTTGAAGTGGATCCCGGAAGTTATGTCAACTGGGTCGTCGGTAAGTGGATCTGGCTTCCCCTAGTGACGTTGTTGGTCGGAAGCTGGGTGGGAAAAAAGGACTACAGGACTGCAGGTGCAGCAAAGGTCATAAATATGACCCCTACATTTTGATCACGTGATCATGGGGATGCTGCTACGGTCGTAAGTACGAGGACTGATCGTTGGTCACATGTTTAGGGGCTATCGTAACTTCAAATGGTCACTAAAGAAAAGATTGTCAGTCGAGGAATATTGGCAAATGCGAGCTCCTTCTTCTTCTGTGAAAATAAGGGGAAAATAAAATAAATCAACTAGAATAAGAGCTGGTAGGGACCTTGGAGGTCTTCTAGTCCAGCCCGCTGCTTGAGCAGGAGAACCTATAGTATACCATTTCAGACAAGCGGTTGTCCAATCTCTTCTTACAAACTTCCTGTAATGTATTGGGCTTGAGTGTAACACCATGTGGTAAGCTGGAGCTAGCTAATGGCTCCCAGCACCTCAGACACCCTGTCTCCAGTGCTGCTATTGGCTGCCCCTAGGCGGCAATAGGTTGCTTTAAACCTATTGGCTGCCGCCTAGGGGCCAGGCTATAAATTGCTGCAGCTGCAGCCCAGTTCTCCAGTTCTGATCCTGCAAGCAATAAATCATGTTCTTTGCTGAACTCACTCGCCTCGTCTTCTTCATTCCTGTGCAACGAACCCAGTACACAACACTTCCAGTGTTGGAGCATCCACAACTTCTGGAGGCAAGTTGTTCCACTGGTTAATTGTCCTCACTGTCAGGAAATGTCTCCATAATTCCAGGTTGCTTCTCTCCTTCATTAGTTTCCATCCATTGCTTCTTGTCCTGCCCTCACAACCTTACTGTTGTAAGTCGAGCGCCACCTGTATTTTAGAACAGAACAGAACAGAACAGAACAGAACTGGAAGGGACCTTAGAGGTCTTCTAGCCCAACCCCCTGCTCAAGCAGGAGAACCTATACCATTTCAGACAAGTGACTGTCCAGTCTCTTCTTAAAAAAAAACCAAGTGATGGAGTGCCCACGATGTCTGGTGGCAAGCTGTTCCACGGGTTAATGGTCCTCGCTAAGATAAAAATTCTTCCCTCGCTCGGACCTGAAGAGAGCCTTAAGATCCTAAGCTTGCTAGTAGGGTGGCTTTAACTCACAGCTCTTACAAATAAAATAAGCTCATGACGTTGGAAATCTCTCTTCATTTTGCAGTCTTTCTGCTTTAAATCGGTGTTTATCTCCGGAAGAGGGTTTTAACGATGATTAGGAGGAAAATATCTTTTCTCCATACAATGTTGTAATGTGAAATCTTAAGAGGATTGAGGCAGGATTGGATTTGGGGCTACGTCGACGCTATTCTGAAATTCGGAGAGGCTGACAATGCTCTTAAGCAGGACAATTAGGAAACCTGGCAGCTGTAATTTGGACTTGGGTGGTTTAATCACCTCCCTTCCATTCTTGGCAGGCTGCTGTGTGAATGCAGCGCTTTCCCTGAGTTCAGGGTCCACTGTGAGGGTTTGCAGCCATAGGCAGGTAACCCTCGACTTACGACAGTTCATTTAGCGGCTGTTCAAAGTCACAACGGCACTGGAAAAAGCGACCGGTGATCATTTTTCACACTTAACGGCCGTCGCAGCAGCACCCCCCCTGGTCACTTGATCAAAATTCAGAGGCTTGGCAACTGACTCGTATTTATGACGCTTGCAGTGTCCCTGTGTGTGTTTGTGTGTGTGTCATACAATCCCCTTGGGCGACCTTCTGACGAGCAAAGTCAAAGTGTGGGGGGGGGAGAGCCAGATTCACTTAACAACCGGCTTACTAACTTAACGACTGCAGCGATACACTTAGCAACGGTGGCGAGCCAGGTCGTAACATGGGGCAAAGCTCACTTAGCAAATGTCTCACTCAGAGACATAACTTTTGGGCTCAGTTGTGGTTGTGTGCTGCCCCACTCATTCACACACACACACACAAACACACACGTAACTGTAGTTTAGTGAGTTTATGAATATTCCCCAGCAGTTCCCTTCACCAAAAACTCAGAACTGTCCTAATTAAGTCCAGCCACCCATCAGGCTAAGATTAGTCCACAGAAGTCCACAAAGCAATTGAAAGTTGCTTAAACACAATAATTCCACCAGGAAAAACTTAAAAGATCTACTCACAGTTCCAAATACAGTTCCAAACAGGGTGCCAAGGCACTGTTCCAAACAGGGTGCCAATCCAGAGCGAAGCAGGAATCGCAACGATCAAACACACCGCTAGAAAACCAACACATTGTTCCCAGCAATGCCTCCATCTGTCCGCTGTGATAAATAGCCAGCTTTCCAGTGCAGCCCATCGAGACGGGCAAGGCCCTCACCTCTTGAGTAGTCTGGCTGGCCTTCTCTGGTCCTGCCTTTTCTCTGCCCTGTGTGTTCTCCGATCAGGTGCAGAAGGCCATTGGCCATTGGCCACTACAAGCTTTCCCCAGCTGGATCCTCAGCCAAATCTCTTCCGGATGGCTGTTCAGAGCCATCGATCAACTGGGTTCCTGACGTGCCATCCCCCGAACTGACATCCGAGGAGGTACCTGTAATGTCTGTACAGGTGTTCCCCAACTTACAGCCATTTGTCTAGCAACTGTTTGAAGTTACAACAATAGTTGTAACCAGGGCTTTTTTTGTCATAGAACGCTCAGAACGGAGTTCCGGCACCTTTTTTGGATGGAACCTTGTAGGGTAGGCAAGGCGAGTTGTATGGCATGTGTGAATTCCGGCACCTTTTTCTTTTGCAAAAAAAGCACTGGTTGTAACAAGTGGTTCTCACAATTATAGCCATCACAGCATCTCCAGGATCACCTGATCGAAATCTGAGCGCTTGGCCACCAGCTTATATTTATGATGGTTTGAGCATCCCAGGGTCTTGTGATCGCCATTTGTGACTTTCCCAGCTGGCTTCCGACACCAAAGTCAACGGGGAAGGCTGGATCTGCTTAATGACTGTGTGATTGACTTAACAATTTCAGTTTTTGCCTTCACAACCGTGGCACAAAAGGTTGTAAAATCGGGCTCACTTAACAACCACTTTAAGTTGCTAACCATATGGCTAAACAACTCAGTTAAAAATTTGGTCTTTATGTCTGTATATCATGCTAAAGTGAGTTTTATTTCTGGGTGTGGATGATGTTATTGAGATGTGAGACTCCAGTCCTGTGAGCTAGGACTGTGTTTCTGAACCTCAGCAACTCTTTTAAGTTGTGTGGACTTCAACTCCCAGAATTCCCCAGCTAGCATGCTGGCTGGGGAATTTTGGGAGTTGAAGTCCACAAATGCTGCCTGGAAATTCTGGGAATTAAAAATCCACAAATGCTGGCTGGGGAATTCTGGGAGTTGAAGTCCACAGATGCTGCCTGGAAATTCTGAGAGCTAAAAATCCACAAATGCTGGCTGGGGAATTCTGGGAGTTGAAGTCCACAGATGCTGCCTGGAAATTCTGAGAGCTAAAAATCCACAAATGCTAGCTGGGGAATTCTGGGAGTTGGAAGTCCACAGATGCTGCCTGGAAATTCTGAGAGCTAAAAATCCACAAATGCTGGCTGGGGAATTCTGGGAGTTGAAGTCCACAGATGCTGCCTGGAAATTCTGGGAACTAAAAATCCACAAATGCTGGCTTAGGAATTCTGGGAGTTGAAGTCCACACATCTTAAAGTAGCCAAGGTTGAGAAACAATGCTCGGCACCACCACCACCACACACACACACACACACACACACACACACACACACACACATTTCCCTTTTTTTCCACATGACCCCTACCCCAGCATTCTCTAATTCTGCCAACCCCTTTAAGTTGCCCTCACATCCTGCATTTGCATCCACACGTCCCACTCATCTCGGTGGATTTGATCCTTGTTTCTTTTTGTTGCTCTGTGGCTAAGCATGTCGTGTGAACTCAACCCCTTGGGGTTTTTTGGGAGGTTTTTTTTTTTTTGCAATTTCTGAAATTGGATGAGATGGGCCTGGTTTTCCACCCCCGCCACCCCTTCTGTAAAAGAAAGGGAGATTTTTTTTTCCTGCGCACCCCAAGAGGCGAAAGACAATGTGCTTCCTTGGAATGGGAAAAATGCAGCCTAGCATATGCCGGGAACCGGTTGGGCCTGCCCTGCAGGGTGGCTGGCGTTCCTTCCTGAAACTCGGATCTCTCTGGAGTTCCTCCTCCTTGCATTCAGCTGCTGGATGCTCCTGACGGCTGCCGCGTTCTCCAAGGAAGGACTTTCGGGAGCCGGAGGCGATGGAGACCCTGCGGAGAAGTCTTTCCCGTTGGAAGAGGTACCACATCAAGGTCCACCTGGCCGAGGAAGACCTGTTGCTCCCGCTGACGGTGAGACCGACGGACACCATGATGGACTTGAGGGCTTACCTGGTCCGAGAAGGCGTCACTTCTTGGAAAAAGAACTTCCATTACAACGCCCGTCAGCTGGACGAGCACGAAACGGTCAAAGCAGCCAAGATCCAGAACGGCTCTGTGGTCTTGCTGGTGAGTGAGAAAAGGTAGGTTTCTGAGAGGAGGATGGATCTTCTGAAAGAAAGTGGTGTTTTTTTTTAAAGTGTGTTTGTGTGTCTGGGTGTTGTTGTTGTTGAAGCAGCCACCAGGCAACCTCAGCGAGGTGATCACATATCTGGGAACCCTGCCTGTCTGCCTGAGTATTTGTTCATCTGTCTGCCTGTCTCGCTGTCTGCCTGTCTGTCCATCTATTCATTCAGACAGACAGCCCTCCCTTTATATCTGTTTGTGCCTCTGACTGTTGATTATTTGTCTGTTTAGCTGTCCGTCTATCCATCCTTCCAATCATCCAGCCAGCCAGCCACCTTCTGTCTATACCTGTTGGCATCTTTCTATCTATCAGCTGAGTTGTCCATCATTCAGTCAGTCTGTCTGTTGATCTATCTCCATCTGTCTCTCTGCCCCCCTCTCTTATCTATCTATCTATCTATCTATCTATCTATCTATCTATCTATCTATCTATCTATCTATCATCTATCTATCTATCTATCTATCTATCTATCTATCTATCTATCTATCTATCTATCTGTTCCTCCTTCCTCCTTCCTCCTCCTCCTCCTCCTCCTCCTCCTCCTTCTCCTCCTCCTCCTCCTCCTCCTCCTCCTCCTCCTCTTCTTCTTCTTCCTCTCTTATCCATCCATCCATCCATCCATCATTGATCAATCTATCATCTTTTCTATCTATCCATTTTATTTATTTATTTATTTATTTTAATTCCGTTTATATCCCGCCCTTCTCCGAAGACTCAGGGCGGCTTACAAGCTTACCAGTATCCACTTATCAATCATCCATCCATCTATCCATTAGTCATCTGTCTGTCTGTCTGTCTGTCTGTCTCTCTCTCTCTCTCTCTCTCTTGTCATCTCTCTGTCTGTCTGTCTGTCTCTTTTCAAAGCTGGGCTATCGCTTATCTGTTACCTAGCTTCCTACGGAGTGGCCAAAATCTGATTTTGAGGAATATGATGATTGCAATCGGATGGAACTATGCACTAAGTGGGCAAACCTGAAGTGCCTCCCCTTGAAACGGGCCCATGCCCCCGTGTTTCTGAGTGCGCAGAGAGAGAGAGAGAGAGAGAGAGAGAGAGTCTGAAAAATGTATCCTGGTGATGCTCATCAAAGCTTTCGGGATGGGACTTTAGATTTCTGGTTGAAAAATAACCGCAGGCGAGCAGCTTGATGCATTTTTGAAAACTGTGAACGTTGAGAAGGACAAACAGGTTAGTAGTGGGAAATACTTCGGACCTTGTTTGGCCACCTGTGGCTTCCGTATTGTCGTTGTCCTTCCTAGATGGAAATGCCAAAGACGGGAAGACTCCTGGCTGCAACAAGCATGTGACCAATTTCCATAGCAAACACCCTTCTGTAATTAGGCTTTGTAAATAAAATAACCCCGGGAAATTTGAGTAAGTTGCTTGCTATTCAAAGCATCCCTCGGGATGTTCTGAAGATTCCAAAAGGCAGCTCCCACTGCGTGTTACGAGCGTTGTCCGTTTGTATATTTGCACATAAAAACGGGACGGAATTTCAGCGATGTGAATGGAAACCAGCAGCGCCATTTTGACTTTTTTGACCTTGCTGCCGATGCCCAGGTTTGCAGTGTCCAGCAACGTTACAAGGGTGTTGGCAGGAGCATTAAAAAAAATAATCACCGTGCAATCCTGTAAAAAGGGCAGGCTCGTTCTATTTTTTCTCATCTCCTTCACAGGCCCTCCCTCTGCTAACACATTATAATTATGCAGGCAAGTTCCTGATTTGTCAGAATTAAGATTCCTAATATGCCTTTTGTTTGATAGAGACTTTTTGAAATAGGACCTTTGATTCGGATGCCACTTTTTTTAAAAAAAAAGCATTTATTTTCAATGCACATGCCTGTTTTATTTTTTTAAAAGGAAATTTAGTTCAGTACTGTTCATCTCTGCCAGGATGAGAGAGAATTATACTTTAATGAAATCTGTGCTAGATTTAAGGAAAAAACCAAACATCCCTGAGCTTGTCAAGTGAATTTTAGCTGTGCTGGATTCAGTGCATGTGTTATTTTTATTTTAAGTTATTGTTATTTCCCGTGAGAACTAGTTTGGTCTGTGGTTAAGGAACTGGGAGTTGGTAACTTCTAGTTTCCATCTTAGGCATGAGAGCCAGCTGGGTGACTTTGGGCCAATCACCAGGAGACGGTGAGTTCTAGTTCTACCTTAGGCATGAAAGCCGGCTGGGTGACTTTGGGCCAATCACCAGGAGACGGTGAGTTCTAGTTCTACCTTAGGCATGAAAGCCGGCTGGGTGACTTTGGGCCAATCACCAGGAGATGGTGAGTTCTTGTTCCGCCTTAGGCATGAAAGCCAGCTGGGTGACTTTGGGCCAATCACCAGGAGACGGTGAGTTCTAGTTCTGCCTTAGGCATGAAAGCCAGCTGGGTGACTTTGGGCCAATCACCAGGAGAGGGTGAGTTCTAGTTCTACCTTAGACATCAATGCTGTCTGATTATCCTTGGACCATCTTCACTGGGGAGAAACTGCCTGAAATACTTGACATGAAGTAGTCTAGCCTAGTGTCTTTTAACCTGGGCAACGTTAAGATATGTGGATTCCAGCTCCCAGAATTCCCCTGCCAGCATGGCTGGTAGGGGAATTCTGGGACTAGAAGTCCACTTATGTGTTGAAAAACACTGGGCTAGGCAGAACAGAAAGCTCGCCACAAAAGAGGCTGATGAGATGGGACACGATTGATTTCCTATGTTAGATCCCCCTTCTTAATTTTTAACTCATGTATTCAATTTCTGAACTAATTCATTTTGATTCACGGGAGGAATAGAATGTCCCATGAGCTTAGGCTAGCCCCCCACCCTTTCATTTTTCTTTAGCAAATGAAAACTTGCATTTTTCAGGAAGGAAAATCACATTAAGCCCTGCCATTCCAGAAGAAACCCGATAGTTCCTTTCCAAACTCAGACATTTTATTAAAAGATAGAAAGGTTCCTTCTGATTTTAGGAGGAAGGTTGAGCCACTTCTGGTTTGTCAGATGTTCAAAACCAGGAGATTTTAAAGGAGGACTAGGATGTGTCAATCAATCAATCAATCAATCAATTTCATTTGCAGGCAGTCCCCGACTTACAACAATTCATTCAGTGACCAGTTGCAACGGAACTTTAAAAAAGTGACATGACCATCTTCATGCTTAACAATCCTTGCAGCATCCCCGTGGTCATGTCATCAAATTCAGATGCTTGGCAACTGACATGTATTTATGACAGTTGCCGTGTCCCGGGGCTGTGTGATCCCCTTTTGTGACCTTCTGACAAGCAAAGTCAGTGGGGAAGACAGATTCCCTGAACAACTGCGTCACTAACTTAACAACTGCAATGATTCACTTACCAACCGTGGCGAGAAAGTTCGTTAAATGGGACAAAAACTCGCTTAACGAATTTCTCAGCTAGCAACATCAATTTTGGGCTCAATTTTGGGCCATAAATTGAGGACTGCCTGTCAGTTTTTTTTTTACATCAGCCCACCCTGAGGATAGGTTGACATCAGAAGGTTGTTTTTTTTTAATCAACATACCGCGAAAAAGTGGATAATCCGTGGATTACTCCTGGAGAAGCAAATTGTGAGAATTAAAACACCAAAGAAAGGCCACATTTTTCGAAAGAAAGAAAATTGGTGGCAGAGAAAAAAACCCACCCGGTGGTCCATCAAATTCTGCCCTTTGAGACGGCTTCTTTTAGTTTATCTAATTACTGTTTTAAAATTATTGTTGTTATTCACGGTTATTTTATTATTCATTCGCTTATTTACTTTTAATTGTTCTCGGGTGGTGGACATGTTTGAGGGCCAGTCCAGAGAGGAGGGGTGGGGGGGGTCAACCCCTCAGAAGCGACAGATGGAAACTAATCAAGGAGAAAAGCAACCTAGAAAAAAAGGAGAAATTTCCTGACAGTGAGAGTGTGTCTGAAAGATTTCTGTTGGGAGAAAAAAAAAGAACTTTATATGCTCTGACATTCAATCAGAATAGACCTGGAAGGGACCTTGGAGGTCATCTAGTCCAACCCCCCCTGCTCAGGCAGGAAACCCTATACCATTTCAGACAAATGGCTGTCCGGTCTCTTCTTAAAAAACTTCCAGTGTTGGAGCTTTCACAGCTTCTGGAGGCAGGTTGTTCCACTGGTTAATTGTTCTCACTGTCAGGAAGTTTCTCCTTAGTTCCAGGTTGCTTCTCTCCTTGATTAGAATAGAATAGAGCTGAAAGGGACCTTGGAGGTAATAATAATAATAATAATAATAATAATAATAATAATAATAATAATAATAATAATAATAATAATAATAATAATAATAATAATAAGAATAAGAATAAGAAGAGAAGAGGAAGAGGAAGAGGAAGAAGAAGAAGAAGAAGAAGAAGAAGAAGAAGAAGAAGAAGAAGAAGAAGATGAAGAAGAGGAAGAGGAAGAGGAAGAAGAAGAAGAAGAAGAAGAAAGAAGAAGAAGAAGAAGAAGAAGAAGAAGAAGAAGAAGAAGAAGAAGAAGAAGAAGAAGAAGAAGTTGGAAGGGACCTTGGAGGTCATCTAGTCCAACCCCCTGCTCAGGCAGAAAACCCTATACCATTTCAGAGAAATGGCTGTCCAGTCTCTTCTTAAAAACCTCCAGTGTTGGAGCATTCAGAACTTCTGGAGGCAGGTTGTTCCACTGGTTAATTCTTCTCACTGTCAGGAAATTCCTCCTTATGTTCTAGGTTGCTTCTCTCCTTGACTAGTTTCCATCCGTTGCTTCTTGTCCTGCTTTCAGGTGCTTTGGAGAATAGCTTGACTCCCTCTTCTTTGGGGCAGCCCCTGAGATACTGGAAGACTGCTACCATGTCACCCCTCACCCTTCTCTTCGTTAAACTACACATACCCAATTCCAGCAACCGTTCCCTATATCTTTTAGCCTCCAGTCCCCCAATCTTCTTTGTTGCTCTTCTCTGTACCCTTTCTAGAGTCTCGACATTGTTTTTACATCGTGGTGACCAAAACTGGATGCAGTATTCCAGGTGTGGCCTTACCAAGGCCTTGTAAAGTGGTATTAGTACTTCACTTGGTCTTGATTCTATCCCTCTGTTAATGCAGCCTAGCACTGTGTTGGCTTTTTTGGCAGCTGCAAGCACACGGCTGGCTCATATTGAAGTGATTGTCCACTAGGTCTTGTAGTCCAGCCCTGCGCTCAAGCAGGAGAACCTTTACCATTTCAGACAAGATTAGTTTCCATACGTTGTTCCTTCTCCTGCCTTCAGGTGCTTTGGCAAATAAGTGAGTCAGGAGAAAGGCAGTTGCAGAAGCAGTCGTCCACCCAGGACGGTAATGATTGTTTACCCAAATGTGACACAGTGATTGTGCACAAACACCTGCACAAACACCTGGGTGGGCACCCCTCAAATACTAAAATTACTGCTATTGTGTCCCCACTAGTCCTTCTTTTCTCTAGACTGGCCGTACCCAAGTCCTGCAACCGTTATTCACATGGTTCAGTCTCCAGGCCTTTAATCATCTTAGCTGCTCTTCTGTGAACTTTTTCCAACGTCTCAAACATCTTTTTTGTAACGTGGTGACCAAAACAGGATGTGGGATCCCTAGAATCAACAATCCCTCACACCCAAAAATCCAACAGTCATCAGCTCCAGCCCCCGAAAAGCAGGATATGACCTTTGGGATATAATAGGATTAACCCACCATGATCAGGATACCAGAAAGGCACACTCAGACTCAGGTCAAAGTTCATGCCACAGGAACAACTCCAAACAAAAGGCTCCAGAAGGTATAAAAACCCACCACTCCCTACTCCATGTGGTCAGTTTTTTTTCTCAGAGCCATCTTTCTGTCTGGCTCTCCTCTTCAATAAAATGCAACTTCTTTCTAAAGCAGTCTCCATTTTGTATATTCCCGGCTTGGACTGGACCCTGATGACGATTTTTCTTTCAACATCCTCAAATACTGGAAGACTGCTATGGTGTCCCCTCAGGACGAGAAGCAACGGATGGAACTAGTCAAGGAGAGAAGCAACCTAGAACTAAGGAGAAACTTCCTGACACTTCTTCTTCTTCTTCTTCTTCTTCTTCTTCTTCTTCTCTTCTTCTTCTTCTTCTTCTTCTTCTTCTTCTTCTTCTTCTTCTTCTTCTTCTTCTTCTTCTTCTTCTTCTTCTTCTTCTTCTTCTTCTTCTTCTTCTTCTTCTTCTTCTTCTTCTTCTTCTTCTTCTTCTTCTTCTTCTTCTTCTTCTTCTTCTTCTTCTTTCTTTTCTCTAGACTGGCCAAACCCAAATCCTGCAGCCGTTCTTCGTACGTCTCAGTCTCCGGGACTTTGATCATCTCACTTGCTCTTCGCTGCACTTTTTCCAAGTCTCCACCTTCTTTTTTGCAACGTGGTGACCAAAACTGGATGCGGGATTCTTTTTCTTCCGACTTTCGACAGAAACCCGAATCTCTCTTTTCAGTCTTGATCTATTTGTCCCCGCCCAGGTGTTTGTGCACAATCGCTGCGTCACATTTGGGTAAACAATCATTACCGTCCCGGGTGGACGACTCTCCTTTTGCAACTGCCTTTCTCCTGACTCAGCGCTGGGACGCATCCCACCTTACAAACAGAACCTGTTTTTCTCGCGGTTTGGCTTCTGGAGTTTCAAGGATTGTTCGGGGTGGGGGGAGGCGTTGAAGGGGCAGGGAGGATGTTTGGGAGTAGATTTCCTAACCCCCACCCACCCCCTACACAAAACCACACAATTTTGCTAATCGGTCCACGTCCGTTGTTGACGAACCTGTCGCTATCGCACAGACTTTCTCAGCCAGTTCTTTTTGTAAAAAAAATAATAATATTATTTTTGCACAACTGTATAGGTAGTCTTGACTTATAACTGTTTCATTTTGTGACTGTTCGAAGTTACGGCGGCACTGAAAATAGTGATTTAGGACCGTTTTCACACTTACGGCCGTTGCAGCATCCCCGTGGTCACGTCGTCACCATTCAGAGGCTTAGCAACTGATTCGTATTTATGACGGTTGCCGTCTCCCGGGGGGGTCACGTGATTCCCCCTTTGCAAACTTCTGGCAAGCAAAATCAACGGGGAAGCCAGATTCACTTAACAACCGTGTGACTAACTGAACAACTGCGGCGATTCACTTAACAACGGTGGCGAGAAAGGTCATAAAATGGGGCAAACTTTACTTAAGAAATGACTCACCTAAAACAGAAATTTGGGGCTCAGTTGAGGTTCTTGCTAAGCAAGGAAGTTGTTTAGCGAGTCATGTCCCATTTTATGACCTTTTTTGGCCAGGGTTGTTAAATGAATCGCTAGAGTTCTTAAATGGATCATCCGGTCATTAAGCTAATCTGGATTCCTCCCCCGCCCCGCTCCCATTAGCTTTGCTTGTCGGAAGCTGGCTGGGAAGGTCTCAAACGGTGATCACATGACCCCAGAAATTTGACACCAAGATCCTCTTGCATTTCTGGGAGTTGAAGTCCACAAATGCTACCCCTGGAAACTCTGGGAATTAAAAATCCACAAATGCTGGCTGTGGAATTCTGGAGTTGAAGTCCACGGAATCTTTTTTTTCCGGTGTCCAAACTTTTGCCAATGAAAGTTTGCCAGTGTTTCAAGCACCCCGAATTTTAGTTCGGTTTGAACGGAACTAAACCTCAGAGGAAATGTTGTTCAGGTTTTATTTATTTATTCCTCGTTTATGGGAAATATACTATTACTACTACTACTACTACTACTAAAGTTGGGAGGGACCTTGGTGGTCATCTAGTTCCAACCCCCTGCTCAGGCAGGAAACCCTATACCATTCCAGACCAATGGCTGTTCAGTCTCTTCTTAAAAACTTAAAACTTAAAAACCTCCAGTGTTGGAGCATTCACAGCTTCTGGAGGCAGGCGGTTCCACTGGGTAATTGTTCTCACTGTCAGGAAATTTCGCCTTAGTTCCAGGTTGCTTCTCTCCTTGGTTAGTTTGGTTAGTCCTCAACTTGCGACCACAATGGACCCCCGAAATTTCTGTTGCTAAGTGAGACATTTGTTAAGTGAATTTTGCCCCATTGTACGCCCTTTCTTGCCACAGTCGTTAAGCGAATCAATGACATTGTTAAGTTGGTAACACGGTTGTTAAGTGAATCTGGCTCTCCCCCCCGCTGACTTTGCTGGTCAGTAGGTCACAAAAGGGGATCACATGACTCCAGGACATGGCAACCGTCATAAATACGAGTCAGTGGCCAAGCGTTTGAATTTTGATCCCATGACCACGGGGATGCTGCAACGGTCGTAAGTGTGAAAAAGGGTCATCAGTCACTCTTTTCTGTGCTATTGTAAGTTTGGACAGTCACTAATGATCGGGACTCTTTTTTTCCCCCTAAAGGTGCTTTTTCAAGTCATCAAACATCAAAGATCAGCCCAGGATTAATATGTACAAAATTTGGAAATTATCTGAAGCTTGCTGGGACCCGCATCTTGGGACGGATGTGGAGGGAAATTTACGACAATTTGTCACACACTTATGGCACTGAAACAACACCCCATATTGCTTTTTGTTGTGCAGGGCGCTTTACCTTTCCTGCACGGCCCCTTTAATAACAGCAGGCTTGGAATCGTTTTATTTGATTTATCCTCAGGCAGAAATGCGTCTATTTGGCTAAATGTTGCAAAATTTTGTTTGATGGGGTGTAACATTCTGCAAAAGTTAATGAGCTGGTGCCAGAGTATATGGCTTCTTTTTGTACGTTTTGCAAGTAGTTCCCTGGTTTATTTTATTACAAGCATTGTAATAAGTGTAAAAAAAGTACCTAACACTCTGTCCATTCATGCATCTTCTTTCTTGGTGGATCTACCTATCTACTGTCCACCTGCCTGTCTTCTAATGGTTCATCATCTAATTGATCCATCCATCCATCC
The DNA here is from genome assembly GCA_024294585.1 of Vipera latastei. Taxonomy (NCBI): domain Eukaryota; kingdom Metazoa; phylum Chordata; class Lepidosauria; order Squamata; family Viperidae; genus Vipera; species Vipera latastei. The sequence goes on along the minus strand of CM044354.1, from coordinate 7,506,874 downwards.
ATCCATCCATCCATCCATCCATCCATCCATCCATCCATCCATCCATCCAGTTCTTGCTTGGTGGACCTACTTAGCTTCTAATGGTCCAACCATTTATTCCATCCATCCATCATCCATCCATCCATCCATCCATCCATCCATCCATCCATCATGTTCTTGCTTGGTGGACCTACTTAGCTTCTAGTGGTCCAGCCATTTATTCCATCCATCCATCCATCCATCCATCCATCCATCCATCCATCCATCATGTTCTTGCTTGGTGGACCTACTTAGCTTCTAATGGTCCAACCATTTATTCCATCCATCCATCCATCCATCCATCCATCCATCCATCATGTTCTTGCTTGGTGGACCTACTTAGCTTCTAATGGTCCAACCATCCATCCATCCATCCATCCATCCATCCATCATCCATCCATCATGTTCTTGCTTGGTGGACCTACTTAGCTTCTAGTGGTCCAACCATTTATTCCATCCATCCATCCATCCATCCATCCATCCATCCATCCATCCATCATGTTCTTGCTTGGTGGACCTACTTAGCTTCTAATGGTCCAACCATTTATTCCATCCATCCATCCATCCATCCATCCATCCATCCATCCATCCATCCTCTCTTTTGATGGACCTTCCTACCTACCTCCTGTCTGATGATCTATCCATCTTTCATCCATCAATTTCTGATGATCTGTCCATCTATTTCATCCATCCATCCATTTGATCCATCCATCCATTCATTTATCCATCCATCCATCCACCCTCTCTCTCAGTGGACCTACCTACCTACCTTCTAATGGTTCATCCATCTAATTGATCCATCCATCCATCCATCCATCCATTCATCCATCTATCCATCCATCCATCCATGCTCTGCCTTGATGGACATACCTATCTACCCATCTGCCCATCCATCTATTTGAAACATCTATCCCTCCACTCATCCACCCACCAACAACTGTCTTGCTCTCCCTTGCTTTCTCTTCATCCACCACCTATTCACTAGCATCAGTAATGAAGTCAGTTTTAATAATGAGCAGTTAAATAAGATAATGCACCATTTTTCTCCTTTTTTAGAAGAAAACTAAAACAATGGTGAACCGAATTGGATATTGACCTGAAATCCATCCTTTTTCTAAATGCTTCCTTCCTGTATGAAGATGGCTTTTGTTTTTTTTTCCCATCCTCTACACCGAATGCTTTAAATTTTCTTTGGGCCTTTTTTGGGTAGTGATTCTGTGGCTTTCTTTTTTTTAAAAAAAAATTTTTTTGAAGGTCATCCGGAACATTAACTTCATTGTTCTCTAAACTCTATCCTGGAGAATCTAATTTCAGATGGGATTAAGGCAAACACTGCTGCAGTTTCTTATTCTATATTTAGATAACTTTCTTCCTAGAAAGTTGGGGCAGAGGAAGGGAGCGAGGGATTGCGAGACTGCCTGGGAAACTGTCACAAAACGTTGTCTCAAAGGTGTTTTTTCAAAAGGCAACTGGACTGCTTTTTCCTTGAGGAGGAAGAAGAAGAAAACGTTTTGCTTCTCATCCAAGAAGCTTCATCGTTTGCGGGGGTGATGGAAAAATCAGTTCTGACAGGATCGGGGGGGGGGAAGGGAGAAATCCCATTTCTTTGCGGTCGTCTGGTCTTAGCACTCTCCCTGAGAACTCTTGAAGCCACTTGGAGGGAGGTTTATCTATGCCCTCCAGCTTTCCTGTATCCGAATGCAAATGGGGATGGAATCTTCTTGGAACTGCTGAAAGGACCGTGTTGTAGACAGGGGATAGCGTTTGGTCACCTTATCACAAAAAAGATGTTGAGAGTTTAGAAAAAAATCAGAGAAGAGCAACTAAGATGATCAAAGGCCTGGAGGCTAAAACATACGAAGAACCAATGCGGGAATTGGGTTTGGCTAGTCTAAAGAAAAGAAGAAATAGGGGAGACATGATAGCCGTATTCCAGTATCTGAGGGGCTCCCAAAAGGCAGAGGGGGCCAGGTTGTTCACCAAAGCACCAGAGGGCAGGACAAGAAACAATGGTTGGAAACTGATCAAAGAGAGAAGCAACCTGGAATTAGGAGAAACTTCCTGAAAGTGAGGACAATTAACCAGTGGAACAGCTTGCCACCAGAAATCGTGGGTGCTCCATGGCTGGAAGTTTTTAAGAAGAGACTGGACATTCACCTGTCTGAGATGGTGTGTAGGTTCTCCTGCTTGAGCAGGGGGCTGGACTAGAAGACCTCCAAGGTCCCTTCCAGCTCTGTTCTATTCTAATTTTGACCCAGAGGGCCACATTGACCCCTCTTTCAAACCAGCGGTCCTCTCTGTCCAGAATGTGGACTCGGCTGTCTTCGAAAGAGCGGCTGTTGTCTTTCAAATGCAGATGGACTGCTGAATCTTGTCCTGACGGGTTTGTTCTCCTATACTGTGCCGTGCGTTTGTGAATAGGTTGTTTTCTTTCACCAATGGCACAACACAGGAGAGCAATGGGTGCCCGATGATGGGCGCATTCTGTCAGTTAGCCCATTTGGGGTACCTTGCTTCAAAAATGGTTGCCCTGCGGAGCACTGTTTTGCCCACTTAAAGGTCACGAGAACGAAAATTTAGCAGTACGGGTGGTCCTCGACTTACGATCACAGTTGAGCCCTAACATTTCGTTGCTAAATGAGATAGTTCTCAAGTGAGCTTTGCCCCATTGTATGCCCTTTCTCACCAGAGTTGGTAAGTGAATCACTGCAGGGGTTAAGTTAGTGGCGCGGTTGTTCAGGGAATCTGGCTTCGCCATTGACTTTGCTTGTCAAAAGGTCGCCAAAAAATGATGACATGGCCCGGGACACTGCAACTGTCATAATACGTGCCAGTTGCCAAAGCGTCTGAATGTTGATCACATGACTGGGGACGCTGCAATGGTCGTAAGTGTGAAAAACGGTCATATTGCACCTTTTTAGTGCTATTATAATTAATCAATATCAGAGTCCAAAGGGTCTTTGGAAGTCTTCTAGTCCAGCCCCAGCTGAAGCAGGAGTCCTATACCATTTCAGACAAGTGACTGTCTAGTTTTCTTCTTAAAAACCTCCAGTGATGGGGCGCCTACAACTTCCAGAGGCAAGCTGTTCCACTGGTGAATTGTCCTCACTGTCAGGAAATTTCTCCTTAATTCCAAGTTGCTTCTCTCTTTGATGAGTTTCCATCCGTTGCTTCTTGTCCTGCCTTCGGGTGCTTTGGAGAATATCTTGACCCCCTCTTCTTTGGGGCAACCGCTGAGATCTTGGAAGGCTGCTATCAAACTATATCTATCTATATCTATCTATCTATCTATATCTATATCTATATATCTATATCAATATCTATATCTATATCTATATCTATATCTATATCTATATCTATATCTATATCTATACTATATCTATATCTATATCTATATCTATATCTATCTATCTATCTATCTATCTATCTATCTATCTATCTATCTATCTATCTATCTATCTTGGGGGTGGGGAAGGGTCTAGTATCCCATGTTGAGTGCAAGCTTATATAAAAACTAGCAAGAAGATTATTTTTAAATTTTAAAAATGTTGTACAGACAGGAAGCAAAAGAAACAGGCTTAACTGTTGCTGCCACAATTTGCAATGCGAAAGTACATTTCTTGGATTGAAGAATGGAAATTGGAGGATAATAGAATACTAGAGCTGGAAGGGACCTTGGAGGTCATCTAGTCCAACCCCCTGCTAGGAAACCTATACCATTTCAGACAAATGGTTGTCCAGTCTCTTCTTAAAACTTCCAGTGTTGGAGCATTCACCGCTTCTGGTGGCAGGTAGTTCCACTGGTTAATTGTTCTAACTGTCAGGAAGTTTCTCCTGAGTTCTAGGTTGCTTCTCTCCTTGGTTAGTTTCCATCCGTTGTTTCTTGACCTGCATTCCGGTGCTTTGCAGAATAGCTTGACCTCCCCTCTTCTTTGTTGCAGCCCCTTGTGGAAGTCAGCCACCCTCCCGAGAAAGAAATATTTTTGGGAACATTCAAAGGCAGAATATTATATTTCCCCAAAGGATCTTAAAGGCAGAAGCCAACCCCCCAACCCTCAAGTCTCTCTGCCCCCAACAGAAACCGGGTCTGCAGAAATGCAGATGTGATAATCTTGTCAGAAAGATTGGAGTAAGGAAGCT
>CM044354.1:7423151-7470448 GCA_024294585.1 Vipera latastei | reverse complement strand
ATGTCATTGCAGGTGCCTAAAGGAGGGGCTTCCACAGCAATGTCGCTGAAGGGAAGGGCTTGTCCGATCTGGGTCCACTTTGCTGTGGACAAGAAAGCGACGGATGGAAACTGACCAAGGAGAGAAGCAACCTAGAACTAAGGAGAAAAATCATAACAGTGAGAACAATTAACCTGTGGAACAGCTTGCCTCCAGAAGACACTGGACAGCCTGCTTGAGCAGTAGGTTGGACTAGAACAGAGGTCACCAACCTTTCTCAGTTGGCAGACGGATGGAAGGGGAGGGGGAAGCAATTTATGCACGTGCGCGCACAGGGCTGCAAGCATGCGTGCGATGTAAATGGGCGGGGCTAGCACTTGCATGATACTCGCTAGCCTTGCCCCATTCTGTGCCCTGTGGTGCGGTGGCACCTGTTTTTGCACCCCAAGGCTCAACATTGGCCTTGAGGCATGGCATTGGCCCGTTTTCACGCCCCGAGGCATGGTGGCATCCTGTTTTTGCACCCTGAGGCCTGTCATTGTCCCATTTTTGCACCCTGAGGCCTGTCACTGACCTGTTTATGCGCCCTGAGGCGTGGCATTGTCCAATTTCTGCGCCCTGAGGCATGGCGTTGGCCCATTTTTCCACCCTAAGGCGCATCACCGTCCCATTTTTACACCGTAAGGCACATCATTGTCCCATTTTTACACCCTGAGGCATGGTGTTGGCCCATTTTTGCACCCTAAGGCGCGTCGTCATCCCATTTTTGCACCGTAAGGTGCATCGTTGGCCCATTTTTACACCCTGAGGCATGGCGTTGGTCCATTTTTGCACCCTAAGGCACGTCGTTGTCCCACGTTTGCACCCTAAGGTGCATCGTTGGCCCATTTTTACACTCTGAGGCATGGCATTGGCCTGTTTTTGCACCCTAAGGCATGTTGTCATCCCATTTTTGCACCCTGAGGCGCATCGTCCCATTTTTGCACCTTAAGGCATGTTGTCGTCCCATTTTTGCACCCTGGGGCGCATCATCCTGTTTTTGCAACCTGAGACATAGCATTGGCCCATTTTTGCACTGAGGCATGTCGTCGTCCCGTTTTTGCACCCTGAGGTGCATCATCGTCCCATTTTTCCACCCTGAGGTGCGTTGTCATCCCATTTTTGCATCCTGAGGCATGGCTGCATCCCGTTTTTCTGTCCTGAGGTACGTGCTTGTCCTGTTTTTGCACACTGAGGCACGGCATTGGCCCGTTTTGGCGCAGCATCCTGTTTTTGCGCCCCACCAGCCCGTTTTTGCACTGTGTAGCAGCACGGTGTCCCGTGGCATGGCAGCGTCCTATGTTCATGCCCCAAGGCGTCACAGCGGCTCATTTTTGCACTGCGCGGCACGGCATCCTGTTTTTGTGCTCCGCAGCTACAGTGCTAGCATGAGTGGGGGTGTGCGCACCCGACTGTGCCGTGGCCCGGTCGCCAGCAGCCCACGACCCACTACTGGGCCGTGGCCCACAGGTTAGGGACCCCTTGACTAGAAGACCTCCTAGGTCCCTTCCAAATCTGTTCTTCTGTTATTCTGTAATTCTGTAAAAGTGCTATGCTGTGGTATGTCTAAGTGTTTTTTCTATTAAGAGTGCAGAGAAGAGCAGCAAAGGTGCTTAGGAGAACTGGAGGCTAAAACATATGAAGAAGGGTTGCAGGAATTGAGCAGCTTAATGAAAAGAATGACTCACAGTGACATGATAGCCGTCTTCCGTTATCCAAGGGGCTGCCACGAAGAAGTGTGTGTGTGTGTGTGGGGGGGGGGGTCAAGCTATTCTCTAAAGCCCCTGAAGGCAGGACAAGAACCAATGGATGGAAGCTAATCAAGGAGAGAAGCAACCTGGAACTAAGGAGAAATTTCCTGACAGGGAGAACAATTAACCCGTGGAACGACTTGCCTCCAGACGTTGTGGGTGCTCCAACCCTGGAGGCTTTTAAGAAGAGATTTGACTAGGTTGGCATAAGCCCTGAGTAGGGGGTTGGACTAGAAGACCTCCAAGTGCTCTTCCAGCCTTGTGATTCTACATTGTATGTTCCTTCAGCTGGGCTATGATGTGTAGGAAAAGCACACCCATTGTTTCTATGGAGATTCTCAGTCAATCCAGGTCCTGCTTGTCCCAAAGGTGCTTTTTTCATGAGGCAACTGGACTTTCTGCTCTTTCTCTGAAGACGTTTCGCTTCTCATCCAAGAAGCTTCTTCAGCTCTGAAGAGCTCCAGTTGCCTCATGAAAAAGCACCTTTGGGACACCCACTGTTTGCAAGAGATGTATAGAATAGAGCTGGAAGGGACTGTTGAAGGAAAAGTCTTCATCGTGGTTCAGTCCAAGCTGGGAATAAACAACACGGTGACTGCTTTAGAAAGAAGGTTGCAGTTTATTGAAGAGGAGAGCCAGACAGGAAGATGGCTCTGGAAGAAAAAAGAGTGAGCACATGTAGGGAGTGGGTTTTTATACCCTCTGGAGCCTTTTGTTTGGAGTTGTTCCTGGGGCATGAACTTTGACCTGAGTCTGGGTGTGCCCTTTGGCCTCTGTGGGTTAATCCTATTATGTCCTGTCTTAGAGTTTGGGTGGGGTATGTAGACTTTAGGTGTCTTTGTCTTCCTAAGCTTCTAGATGGGGGCCTCCAACCTTCCTGAATGGATGATCACATCTGCATTTCTACAAAGCTGGTTTCTGCTTGGGGGAGGGAGACGTGGGGCTATCAAGAAAAACTGGGCATGCTTTTCTGCCTTTTTAATATTTCCTTCTCTGGGGGGGGGTGACTTCCCACAGGACCTTGGAGGTCATCTAGTCCAGCCCCCTGCTCGAGCAGGAGAACCTATACCATTTCAGACAAGTGACTGCCCAGTCTCTTCTTAAAAACCTCCAGTGATGGAGCGCCCACGATTTCTGGAGGCAGGTTGTTCCACTGGTTTAATTGTCCTCACTGTCAGGAAGTTTCTCCTTAATTCCAGGTTGCTTCTCTCTTTGTTCAGTTTCCAACCATTGTTTCTCGTCCTTCCCTCTGGTGCTTTGGAGAAGAACGTTACCCCCCTCTTCCTTGTGGCAGCCCCTCAAATACTGGAACACCGCTAACATGTCTCCCCTATTTCTTCTTTTCTTTAGACTTGCCAGACCGAAGTCTCGTAGCTGTTCCTCGTATGTTTTAGTCTCCGGGCCTTTGATCATCTTAGTTGCTCTTCTTTGGACTTTTCCCAAGGACTTAACTAAGGCAGAGTTTCCATCACACCCCCCCCCCCAAACATGGGGATCCTGCAAAGTCCAGTTGCTTCATTCAAAGCGAAGATGTTCCAATATCTCAGGGGCTACCACAAAGAAGAGGGAGTCAAGCTATTCTCCAAAGCACCTGAAGGCAGAAGAAGAAGCAACGGATGGAAACTAGTCAAGGAGAGAAGCAACCTAGAACTAAGGAGAAACTTCCTGACAGTTAGAACAATTCACCACTGGAACAGCCTGCCTCCAGAGGTGGTGAATGCTCCGACACTGGAGGTTTTTAAGAAGAGACTGGACAGCCATTTGCCTGAAATGGTATAGGGTTTCCTGCCTGAGCAGGGGGTTGGACTAGATGACCTCCAAGGTCCCTTCCAACTTTATATATTATTATTATTATTATTATTATTATTATTATTATTATTATTATTATTATTATTATTATTATTATTATTATTATTATTATTATTACATTTCCAAATCACGCTTTCCCAAGTTAGATTTACGGCTTGCAGGCTCCAGGCAGGGACCGACGGCTCGAAAGAAACTGCACCACTGACAGGTTATGTTTTGTTCTCTTTTCCTTCCCCGGATTAAAGAGTCAAAGAAAGAAACCGGACAGGCTGTTTTTTTTTCGTGGCAACCATCGTGCGACGCTCAGTTTGGGTCAGGAGGGCCATTTTAATGGGCAGCCCAAAATGGTGGGATTGGAGAGCCTGCAAGTCTGGGGCCAAGATTATTTTTTTGGGGGGAGGGGGCAGCGGGCGGCTGGAGTGACAGCAGAAAGCTTCCTCTCCTCAAATTACCCATAGTCCTTGACTTCCAACGGTTCATGTAGGGACCGTTCAAAGTTTCAGGGGCACTGAAAAAGTGACTTCGGACCGTGTTTCAGACTTACGGCCATCGCAGCATCTCCCCCACGGTCATGGGATCAGAATTGGGAGACTTGGCAACTGACTCATATTGATGACGGTTCCACTGTCCCGGGGGGTGGGGGTGGGTGGGGAAAGGGGTCCCGTGATTGCCTTGTGCGACCTTCTGACAAGCAAAGTCAATGGGGGAAGCCAGATTCACTTAACAACCATGTGGCAAACTTAACAACTGCGGTGATTTGCTTAACATCCGTGGCGAGAAAGGTCGTAAAATGGGGCAAAATTCACTTAGCCATTGTCTTACTCGGCAACAGAAATGTTGGGCTCAGTTGTCGTAAGTCGAGGACTATCTGTTTTACACACACACACACACACACACACAGAGAGAGAGAGAGAGAGAGAGAGAGAGAGAGAGTGAGTTAAAAAGTTTTGTCAGGTTACCGTGAGGCTGCAAAAGGTATTGAGCAGAGATTAACCGAGGATGAACTCATGGTAGAGGCATTTCTCAACTCACAACCACAACCTGCCTCCAGAGGTGGTGAATGCTCCAACACTGGAGGTTTTTAAGAAGAGACTGGACAGCCATTTGCCTGAAATGGTATAGGGTTTCCTGTCTGAGCAGGGGGTTGGACTAGATGACCTCCAAGGTCCCTTCCAACTGTATATATTATTATTATTATTATTATTATTATTATTATTATTATTATTATTATTATTATTATTAATTAGCTTCAGCATTGCCATTGTTAAGAAACATGGTTGTTAAGGGACTCATGCTCCATTTTGCAATCCTTTTTGCCCTGATTGTTCAGTGAATCACTGCAGTCGTTAAGGGAATCACACGGTCGTCAAGCAAATCCAGCTTTCCCCATTAATGCTGCTTGTCAGAAGATCGCAAAAGGTGATCACATGACCCCAGGATGCTGCAACCTCATGCTGGCTATGCATTCTGGGAGCTGAAGTCCACCAATGCTGGCTGAGGAATTCTGGGAGTTGAAGTCCACAATGCTGGTTGGGGAATTCTGGGAGTTGTGGTCCACGAAGGCTGCCTTGGGAATTCTGGGATTTGAAGTCCACAAAGGCCGGCTGGGCAATTCTGGGAGTTGAAGTCCACCAATGCTGCCTGGGGAATTCTGGCAGCTGAAGTCCACAACGCTGACTGGGGAATTCTGGGAGTTGTAGTCCACAAATGTTGCCTTGGGAGTTCTGGGAATTGCACAAAGGCTGGCTGGAGAATTGTGGGAGCTGAGGTCCACAATGCTGGCTGGGGAATTCTGGGAGTTGTAGTCCACAAATGCTGGCTGGGGAATTCTGGGAGCTGAAGTCCACACATCTGAAAGTTGCCATATTTGAAAAAAAATATACTGTCCTAAACAGCAGAGGGTAGAAACCTTGGCAAAAATATTTGGAAAAAAAAAGAGACTTTAACTCAATGAACTGGCTATAAATAAGGCTGAGAAATTCACATTACAGTTTCCAGACACTGTACTGACTCCGAAAGCTTCCTGCCATCCGGAGATTGGACTGAACGTGCCAGAAGCCTGGGGTTTGACGAAAGTGGACCAGGCAGACACTTTTGATTCTGGCAAGGCGTGAAGCAGCCTCTTGGCGTGTGCTGGCTGTAAAGTTGTGAACTGCCTTTTCACTCATCACTGGATAGAAGGAAATGTGTGCAAGCTCAAGTATGTAGCATGAAAAGGGTTTGCATGGTGAAAAACATCAACATTGCAGGCAGGAACAACTTTTTTGAAAATTAAACATTTACATATTTCAGTCATACGGAGCCTCACTGTAAGCAGGGAGGTACAGAAAGCTTAAAAGAAACTAAATTGTATTTTATTGTATTTATTGTCTTGTCTTGTCTTGTCTTACCTCACTTCACTTCACCTCACCTCACCTCACCTCACCTCACCTTATCTTATCTGATCCTATCTTGTCTCATCTCATCTCGCCCAGCAGACTTTCATGGCAAAGTTGGGACTCGAACTCACCTTTTCCTGGTGATTGGCTCAAAATCACACAGCTGGCTTTCATGCCTAAGGCAGGCTGGAACTTAGGTCCTGGGCGAGAATATACAAATTTAACCAATTCCACCATACAGTAATTATTCTGGGGAGACTCTGAGTGAAGCTGACTTAATCAGTCTCCTCAAAGAGAATAATTATTCTTGATAAAATGGCAGAGATGCCTTTGGCTTCTTCTACACTCTGGAAGCCAAGCTGCTAGTCCTCAGCGGCTCTACTTCCGATTTTCCCTGCTTCTATTCGTTTGGATCCGTGGCTGGGTAGAAATGCCATTATCTGTGCAAAACTCCTCTCTTAATATAATTGACAAGCTTTTCCATCCGTTTTATCCAGTCTGGCGTGTCACGATCCACGAAGTGCTGAGAGACGTGTCCTACTGTGTTGAAGATGCCACCATTTGTGTGATTTGTCATCTTCGGATGCTTGATGTGTTCGGACAGCGCTGCGGATTGACAGCCGAGCCAAGGGCGAAGTCTGGTGCTTGTCAGTCATGATGACGGCCTGCTGCTACAAGTTCGAATGGCGCTTCCCCGCCCAGGAAGCATCGGCCTGTGTTTAGTTGCCGATTTCCAAGGGAGAAAAAAAAGAAAAATTCAGGCACCCCCGCTGGGATGTTTTGTAAAATTCTGAAAGATGTTTCATTTGCAGCATTTCTTGATTGCTAACTTCATCAGAACCTTGGGAGAGACATCTCCTGGGTTTATTTGAGGGAGGAAGTATGGATCTTCTTGAGAGACAATCACTGGTGTGTCAGGTTTACGGACTGACTGATTTGGGCTTTTCGATTCCAAGAAATGGGCTCATATTGCTTGAATCAGATCCGTCAAAAGCCAGACGGTTGTATTCGAACACAAATAGATTACAGGAGTTTAAACCAGAGTTTCTTTACCTCAGCAACTTTATGATAGATGGACTTCAGCTTACAGACTGGCCATACTGGGATTCGGGGAGCTGGTCCATACATGCTGGCTGGGGGATTCTGGGAGCTGAAGTCCATGCTTGGCCGGCTGCAGGATTCTGGGAAGTAAGGCCCATATGCGTTAACTGGGGGATTCTGGGAAGTAAGGCCCATACGCCTTGATTGGGGGATTCTGGGAGCTAAAGTCTACACATGCTGCCTGGGGGATTCTAGGAGATGCATGTGTACTGGCTGAGGGATTCTGGGAGCTGAAGTCTATATGTGCTGTCTGGAGGTTTCTGGGAGCTGAAGTCTGCATATGCTGTCTGGGGGATTTTGGGAGCTGAAGTCCATGTGTGCTGGTAAATGAGGGTCCATTAAATGGAGGCTTTAGCTGTGTTTCCCCAAAACTGCCACTGTTTGGGGGTTCAGAATGTCCCCTCCAGCTTGTCCGGAGTGGGGGTGGTGGTCAGCACAATGAGACCCTGATTCAAAACCTCGCATATGTTAGCCCTTCTCCTCTTTTGTTCCTTTCTTGTTCCTCGCTCTGACTCCTAAAACCATAGACGTTGAAAGAGAACCCAGAGACCATCTAGTCTTGCCCCCATCGATCTGTTCTTCCAATATACAGGCAGTCCTCGACTTAACAACAGTTCGTTTAGGGGCTGTTCAAAGTTACAACAGCACTGAAAAAATGACTTTTTCAACGCTTATGACTGCTGCAGCATCCCCCGTGGTCCCGGGATCAAAATTCAGACGCTGGGCAACTGACTCATATTTAGGACGGTGGCAGGGTCCCGGGGGGGGGGACTTAACAACTGTCTTACTTACTTAACAACAGAAATGTGGGTCTGAGTTGTGGTCATAAGTTGAGAACTATCTGTAATTATGCCCAAAGGCAGTTGTAGGTAAAAAAAATGAGTTCTTTCTTTCTTTCTTTCTTTCTTTCTTTCTTTCTTTCTTTCTTTCTTTCTTTCTTTCTTTCCTTCCTTCCTTCCTTCCTTCCTTCCTTCCTTCCTTCCTTCCTTCCTTCCTCCTTCCTTAATTCCTTCCTTCCTTCTTTTCCTCCTTCTGTCCTTCCTTCCTTCCTCATCAAATACTTCCTTCCTTCCTTCCTTCCTTCCTTCCTTCCTTCCTTCCTTCCTTCCTTCCTTCCTTCCTTCCTCTTTCTTTCTTTCTTTCTTTCTTTCTTTCTTTCTTTCTTTCTTTCTTTCTTTCTTTCTTTCCTTCCTTCCTTCCTTCCTTCCTTCCTTCCTTCCTTCCTTCCTTCCTTCCTTCCTCCTTCCTTAATTCCTTCCTTCCTTCTTTTCCTCCTTCTGTCCTTCCTTCCTTCCTCATCAAATACTTCCTTCCTTCCTTCCTTCCTTCCTTCCTTCCTTCCTTCCTTCCTTCCTTCCTTCCTTCCTTCCTCTTTCTTTCTTTCTTTCTTTCTTTCTTTCTTTCTTTCTTTCTTTCTTTCTTTCTTTCTTTCTTTCCTTCCTTCCTTCCTTCCTTCCTTCCTTCCTTCCTTCCTTCCTTCCTTCCTTCCTTCCTTCCTTCCTTCTTTCCTCCCTCCCTCCCTCTTTCTTTCTTTCTTTCTTTCTTTCTTTCTTTCTTTCTTTCTTTCTTTCTTTCTTTCTTTCTTTCTTTCTTTCTTTCTTTCTTTCTTTCTTTCTAAATAGATTTGTTAGGTATCTCTTTCAAAACCTGCCAATTCACATCACTGCCCTGACTACTAAAGAGTTGTGAAGAGTTGTGAAGCACAGGAGAGTTCTCTGACATCCCTCCAAAATACACAATCTGTCAAGCCACAGGAGCGAACGTGGATAGTAACAGGTTGTAGCTGTGCCATTTTTGTCTTCCAAGATGTAAAAAGAACTAAGAGCCGTGGAGTTCAGAGGTTGGATGGGGAACAGGCGAAAAGGAATGGAAAAATCTCTTTGGATTTGCAAAAAAGCAAGTTTCTCTCTCTTTTCTTTCTTTCTTTCTTTCTTTCTTTCTTTCTTTCTTTCTTTCTTTCTTTCTTTCTTTCTTTCTTTCTTTCTTTCTTTCTTTCCTTCTCTCCTTCCTTCTTTCCTTTCCTTTCCTTTCCTTTCCTCCCTCCCCCCTCCCCCCCTCCCTCCTCCTTCCTTCCTTCCTTCCTTCCCTCCCTCTTTCTTTCTTTCTTTTCTTTCTTTCTTTCTTTCTTTCTTTCTTTCTTTCTTTCTTTCTTTCTTTCTCTTTCTTTCTTTCCATCATTCATTCCTTTCCTTTCCTTTCCTTTCCTTTCCTTTCCTTTCCTTTCCTTTCCTTTCCTTTCCTTTCCTTTCCTTTCCTTTCCTTTCCTTTCCTTTCCTTTCCTTTCCTTTCCTCCCTCCCTTCCCTCCCTCCCTCCCTCCCTCTCCTTCCTTCCTTCCTTCCTTCCTTCCTTCCTTCCTTCCTTCCTTCCTTCCTTCCTTCCTTCCTTCCTTCCTTCCTTCCTTCTTCTTCTTCCTGTGGAGCAGTGGTAAGAATGCAGCATTGCAGGCTAACTCTGCCAATTGCCAGCAGTTCAATCCAGACTGTCTCAAAGCTGACTCAGCCTTCCATCTTTCCGAGGTCCATAAAATGAGGGCTCAGATTGTTGGGGGCAATATGTAAACAGCTTAGAGAAGGCTGCAAAGCACCATTGAGTGTTCTGGATGGTGAGCGGCTTCATTTTTAAAACATTTCCCGCAGCATTAGCAAATAAACAGCAGATATCAGATTTTTCCCTGCTGGGGATGAGCAAGTGAGCGAGACAGGCATTAAAACTGCAACAACACCCCCCCCCCCCCCCGTAATGGAGCTTTCCCTTGCAGGCTTGTGGGGTTGGGGGCGCTGGTCCTCATGATCACATGACCCAAATTTGGAGGCTTGGCAACTGGTTCATATTCATGACGGTGGCAGCATCCTGGGGTCACTTCGTCCCCTTTTGCAACTTTCTGATGATGGGGAAACTGGATTCACTTTACAAGCGGGGTTGCTAACTTAACAATTGCAGAGATAATAATAATAATAATAATAATAATAATAATAATAATAATAATAATAATAATAATAATAATAATAAGGTTGGAAGGGAACTTGGAGGTCCAACCCCCTGCTCAGGCAGTAAACCCTATACCATTTCAGGCAAATGGTTCTCCAATCTATTCTTGTTCCACTGGTTAATTGTTCTAACTGTCAGGAAGTTTCTCCTTAGTTCTAGGTTGCTTCTCTCCTTGATGAATTTCGATCCGTTGCTTCTTGTCCTGCCCCATTTCACGACCTGTCTCCACTACAGTTGTTATGTGCAAGTTGTTAAGCTATTCACACGGTTGTTAAGTGAATCTGCCTTCTCCCATTGACTTTGCTTGTCGGAAGGTTGCAAAAATGGCAATCACGTGACACACACACATACACACACCCAGGACGCTGCGACCATCATAAATATGAGCCAGTTGCCAAGCGTCTGGATTTTTTTTGCGTGATCCGGGGGGATGCGGCGACGTTTGTGAAAGTGTGCAAAACGGTCCTTGTAACTTTGTATGGTCACTAACAACCCTGGTGAAAGAAGCTTGTAAAATCAGATGTGACTCGGTTAACAACCAGCTTGCTTAGCAGGAGAAATGGTGGCCGTAAATCGAGAATTACCTGTATTGCATTGCAGCTGCCTAAGGGAGGGGCGTCCACAGCAATGTCGCTGGGGGGAAGGGCTTGTCCAATCTGGGGGGGGGGTCCACTTTGCTGTGGATGAGAAGCCAAAATTGCAGTGTGAAAAACGATCCAAAGTCACTTTTTCCCAGCGCCCTTGTAACTTTGAACGGTTGCTAAATGAACTGTCGTAAGTCGAGGATTCCCTGTACTCAAACTGTCTTTCATCCATGTTCTAGAGCAGGGGTCCCCAACCCTCTTGTCTGTGGACCGGTACTGGGCTGCAGCATGCCAGCAACCGGTCTGCACAAACAAGTAAAGCCCCATCTGCAGGATGCGGGCAGCACACAAAACCACACATTCTCCGCTCTGCGGAAAAACCTCTCTCCGCAGAACTGGTCCCCAGTGCCCAAAAGGTTGGGGATGTCTGGTCTAGATAAGGCCTCAGCAGTGGTGGGATTCAAATATGTGAACAACCAGTTTTCTGTGTGGATGCCGCTTCCAGAAGTCCATTCTGGACCTGGGCAAGAAAAAGTTAGCTACTGGTTCTGCCGAAGTGGTGTGAACCGGCTGAATCCCACCATTGGACCTGGGTAATCCTGCAGTCTTCTTCTGGGGTGCGAGAGAGAGATCGTGGAAGAGCTGCCGTGAAGAAAATGCTCGCTCGGATTCTCTCTCGTTGTTTTTCACACTTACGACTGTGGGAAGTCAGCCCCCCAGAGAAGGAAATATTAAAAGGGCAGAAAAATATTATATTTCCTCAAAGGATCTTAAAGAGGCAGGAAAGCATGCCCAGTTTTCTTAATAGCCCCAAGTCTCCCTCCCCCAAGCAGAAACCAGCTCTGTAGAAATGCAGATGTGATCATCCATTCAGGAAGGTTGGAGGCCTCCAGCTAGAAGATTAGGAAGACAAAGACACCTAAAATCTACATACACCACCCAAACTCTAAGACAGGACATAATAGGATTAACCCACAGAGGCCAAAGGGCACACCCAGACTCAGGTCAAAGTTCATGCCCCAGGAACAACTCCAAACAAAAGGCTCCAGAGGGTATAAAAACCCACTCCCTACATGTGCTCGCTCTCTTTTCTTCCAGAGCCATATTCCTGTCTGGCTCTCCTCTTCAATAAACTGAAACCTTCTTTCTAAAGCAGTCGCCGTGTTGTTTATTCCCGGCTTGGACTGAACCATGATGAAGACTTTTCCTTCAACACGACTGATCATGGCCACATCACCCTGGTCATGTGATCAAAATTCAGATGCTGGGCAAGCGAAGCATTTACAGTGGCAGTGTCCTGGGTCATGTCCTAGGAAAGATGCTAGGAGGAGGAAAAGGAGGAGATTGGGAAGGAGGAGAGCAGGAAGGAGGGGAGGGGGAGAGGAAAGAGGTAGGAAAGGGGAAGAAGGGGAAGAAGAAGAGGAAGAGGAGGAGGAGGAGGAGGAGAAAAGGAGAAGGAGGAGGAAAGAGAAAAAAAGGAAGAGGAGGAGGAGGAAGGGAAAAGGAAAGAGGAAGAGGGGGAGGGGGAGGAGATTGGTAGGGAGGAGATCAGGAAGGAGGGGACAGGAAGTGGGAAGAGGCAGGAAAGGGGAAGAAAGTGAAGAAGAAGGGGAAGAGGGAGGAGGAGAGAAGGAGAAGAAGGAAGAAGAGGAGGAGGAAGGGAAAAGGGAAGAAGAGGAGGAGGAGATTGGGAAGGAAGAGATCAGGGAGGGGGAGAGGGAAGAGGGAGGAAAGGGGAAGAAAGGGAAGAAGAAGAGGGAGGAGGAGGAGGAGAGGAGGAGAATAAGGAAGAAGGAAGGAGAAAGAAGGAAGAGGAGGAGGAGGAGAAGGAAGAAGAAAGGAGAAAGAAGGAAGAGGTGGAGGAGGAGGAGGAAGGGAAAAGGGAGGAAGGAGGAGGGGAAGAAGGAGGAGAATAGAGAATGAGAAGAAGAAAGAAAGAAAGAGAGAGAAAGAAAGAAAGAAAGAAAAAAAGAAAGAAAGAAAGAAAGAAAGAAAGAAAGAAAGAAAGAAAGAAAGAAAGAAAGAAAGAAAGAAAGAAAGAAAGAAAGAAAGAAAGAAAGAAAGAAAAATAGATGGGAGGAAGAAGAGCAGAAGAAGGAAAAGGTTGCTAAGCATATTATGTGATTATACTCTACCTGTGCTTCCTCTAATGCTTTGTTCCCTTGCTGGCTGAAATTAAGAACAAGGTTGCAGGTTATGTAATCAGTTTATTACACAATGACAGAGAAGCCTTCTTCTGAAATCCCTGCAGTCTTTGCATTCTGGACACACATACACACTTGCTTGCGTGCGCGCACACACACACACACACACACACACAGAATTATTTTCCTTCCAGAAATACTAATTAGCTTTAAACGCAGGAAAAGATGGGAGGGTGTTAAAATTTCTCAGAAGAATGCATTCATCTGCATTCATTTGCACTGATGGATCGTATCGTTAATTGAAAAAAGTAATTAAAAATCAACAGTTTGTGGGTTTGTCTAAGATGGAGAGGAAAAAGGGGGGATTATTTCATTTCCAAAGAACTTTAAAAAAAAAATTAAAATAATAATAATGAAAAGAATGCCCTTCCGCACTCTTCAGGCTATGAATTTTAGGCGATAGATGGAATTTAAAAAGTTCTTTTTTGTCGTTTTGTTTTTTTTTTGTAAAAAAGAAAGAAAACGCACACTCTGAAGTGCTTGTAAATCTAAAATGTAAACAGTTTAATCTTCTTTGCTTACATTTTTCAGCTGCCTTTTTTTTCTCTTCCCCAATTTACCCCTGGGTGTTCCCTCCCTGTATTTAAGAACGCCTTTTGCAGGAGAAAAAAAAAAGGGGGGGGGGAAAGACATTTTTATTTTCCCTGGCCGCTTTATAATGCCGCTGTAAGTCTTAATCTTTCTCTGCAGCTTTTTTTTTTTTTGCTTTGTTTCCTTTGTTATTTGATGCCTTATTTTATTCTATATATTTTAATACAGCATTTTCATGTGGGCTTTAACAGCCGAAGATGGCTTTAATTGCTGGCTTTGATTATTTGTTTTTAAATTGACTTCTCCTAAGCATGAAAAATATTTCTTTTCCCCGAGCCTCTGAAGCTTTTTTCTTCCACCTATAAATTTGCATGCTTTGATGTTGATAACATTTGTTAGAGGCTTCTTTTTAGTTTTAGTTCATTTTGGGGGGGGGGGGGAAAGTGGTTTTTTTTATGCTGTATTATAACGAAGTGCCCCGTGAGATGGCTGCTGTTTAACTGAGGTTTGGATACAGTATCAATCAAAGTGGTGAAGGCACCAAGCTAGAAACCGGGAGACAGTGAGTTCTAGTCCTGCCTTAGGCATGAAAGCCAGTTGGATGTCTTAGAGCCAATCACCAAGAGCTTATGAGTGCCACCTAAGGCATGAAAAACGGCTGAATGAATTTGGGCCAATCACCAGGAGATGGTGAGTTCTAGTTCCACTTAGGCATGAAAGTCAGTCCAGTACCTTTGGGCCAGTCGCCAGGAGACGGTGAGTTCTAGTCCTGCCTTAAGCATGATAGCTGGTTGGGGGACTTTGGGCCAGTCACCAGGAGACAATGAGTTCTAGTCCTGCCTTAAGCATGATAGCTGGTTGGGGGACTTTGGGCCAGTCACCAGGAGACAGTGAGTTCTAGTCCTGCCTTAAGCATGATAGCTGGTTGGGGGACTTTGGGCCAGTCACTAGGAGACAATGAGTTCTAGTCCTGCCTTAAGCATGATAGCTGGTTGGGGGACTTTGGGCCAGTCACCAGGAGATGGCGAGTTCTAGTCCTGCCTTAAGCATGATAGCTGGTTGGGGGACTTTGGGCCAGTCACTAGGAGACGGCGAGTTCTAGTCCTGCCTTAAGCATGATAGCTGGTTGGGGGACTTTGGGCCAGTCACCAGGAGACAATGAGTTCTAGTCCTGCCTTAAGCATGATAGCTGGTTGGGGGACTTTGGGCCAGTCACCAGGAGACAGTGAGTTCTAGTCCTGCCTTAAGCATGATAGCTGGTTGGGGGACTTTGGGCCAGTCACCAGGAGATGGCGAGTTCTAGTCCTGCCTTAAGCATGATAGCTGGTTGGGGGACTTTGGGCCAGTCACCAGGAGACGGCGAGTTCTAGTCCTGCCTTAAGCATGATAGCTGGTTGGGGGACTTTAGGCCAGTCACTAGGAGACGGTGAGCTCTAGTCCTGTCTTAAGCATGATAGCTGGTTGGGGGACTTTGGGCCAGTCACCAGGAGACGGTGAGTTCTAGTCCTGCCTTAAGCATGATAGCTGGTTGGGGGACTTTAGGCCAGTCACCAGGAGATGGCGAGTTCTAGTCCTGCCTTAAGCATGATAGCTGGTTGGGGGACTTTGGGCCAGTCACCAGGAGACAGTGAGTTCTAGTCCTGCCTTAAGCATGATAGCTGGTTGGGGGACTTTGGGCCAGTCACCAGGAGATGGCGAGTTCTAGTCCTGCCTTAAGCATGATAGCTGGTTGGGGGACTTTGGGCCAGTCACCAGGAGACGGTGAGTTCTAGTCCTGCCTTAACCATGATAGCTGGTTGGGGGACTTTAGGCCAGTCACCAGGAGATGGCGAGTTCTAGTCCTGCCTTAAGCATGATAGCTGGTTGGGGGACTTTGGGCCAGTCACCAGGAGACAGTGAGTTCTAGTCCTGCCTTAAGCATGATAGCTGGTTGGGGGACTTTGGGCCAGTCACCAGGAGACGGCGAGTTCTAGTCCTGCCTTAAGCATGATAGCTGGTTGGGGGACTTTGGGCCAGTCACCAGGAGACAGTGAGTTCTAGTCCTGCCTTAAGCATGATAGCTGGTTGGGGGACTTTGGGCCAGTCACTAGGAGACAATGAGTTCTAGTCCTGCCTTAAGCATGATAGCTGGTTGGGGGACTTTGGGCCAGTCACCAGGAGACGGCGAGTTCTAGTCCTGCCTTAAGCATGATAGCTGGTTGGGGGACTTTGGGCCAGTCACCAGGAGATGGCGAGTTCTAGTCCTGCCTTAAGCATGATAGCTGGTTGGGGGACTTTGGGCCAGTCACTAGGAGACGGCGAGTTCTAGTCCTGCCTTAAGCATGATAGCTGGTTGGGGGACTTTGGGCCAGTCACCAGGAGACAATGAGTTCTAGTCCTGCCTTAAGCATGATAGCTGGTTGGGGGACTTTGGGCCAGTCACCAGGAGACAGTGAGTTCTAGTCCTGCCTTAAGCATGATAGCTGGTTGGGGGACTTTGGGCCAGTCACCAGGAGATGGCGAGTTCTAGTCCTGCCTTAAGCATGATAGCTGGTTGGGGGACTTTGGGCCAGTCACCAGGAGATGGCGAGTTCTAGTCCTGCCTTAAGCATGATAGCTGGTTGGGGGACTTTGGGCCAGTCACCAGGAGACGGTGAGTTCTAGTCCTGCCTTAAGCATGATAGCTGGTTGGGGGACTTTGGGCCAGTCACCAGGAGACGGTGAGTTCTAGTCCTGCCTTAAGCATGATAGCTGGTTGGGGGATTGTGGGCCAGTCACCAGGAGATGGAGAGTTCTAGTCCTGCCTTAACCATGATAGCTGGTTGGGGGACTTTGGGCCAGTCACCAGGAGACGGTGAGTTCTAGTCCTGCCTTAAGCATGATAGCTGGTTGGGGGACTTTAGGCCAGTCACCAGGAGACGGTGAGTTCTAGTCCTGCCTTAAGCATGATAGCTGGTTGGAGGACTTTGGGCCAGTCACCAGGAGATGGTGAGTTCTAGTCCTGCCTTAACCATGATAGCTGGTTGGGGGACTTTGGCCAGTCCCTCTCCCTCAGCCCAACCCACTTCACAGGGTTATTGTTGGGGGCGAAATAGGAAGTTTGTTTGTATTAGGTATGTTGGTCACCTTGAGTTATTTATAAAAAGTTATAAAGGCAGGATATAAATACATAGATAGATGAATACCCATTGCTTGGCCAGGGCAGTGATTAAGGCTATTGTGGTTGTTCAGGACAGCAGGCAACAGATGGAAACTAAACAAGGAGAGAAGCAACCTAGAGCTAAGGAGAAATTTTCTGACAGAGAGAACAATTAATCAGTGGATCCACCTGCCTCCAGAAGTTCTGGGTGCTCCAACGCTGGTTTAAGAAGAGATTGGACAACCATTTGTCTGAAATGGTATAGGCTCTCCTGCTTGAGCAGGGGGTTGGACTAGAAGACCTCCAAGGTCCCTTCCAACTCTGTTATTCTGGAATCATTGAAGGCTACTCAAAGGGCATTCAGTCCACCCATTCCTGGAGGCAAGACCTTCTGCCTTAAACTGAGCGGTTATGTAGCAACCTCAGTCTTGATTTTATAGCTGGTTCGGCACTGAAATTTCCTAGGCTCAAAATCCTTGGAAACTTCAACCTGTCATTTCCAGCAGCAGAGTTGAAAGTGGCTCCTGGATCCATTCATTTTACTCTTTAACTCGGCAGAAAGACTCTTGAAAGAAGAATGTCAAAATGCCAGAAGCCCACAAAGCCTGGCAGAGCTTTGATGGCTCCGCCCTGGCTGCCATCTTGACTTTTTTGACCTGACGTTCCTGCCCGTGGAGCAGAAGTCATCCAGGAATTCAGATTGGCTCATAAAAAAAAAAGTATTGTGTGTCTCCCTCCATCTTCCCTCCTCTCACAAAAGAGCTAGATTAAAGTCTGAATGGAAACCTAAACAGATAATTATGGGTTGATTATCCCTCATCAATGGAAATTACAGCTGCACCAGGTAGAAGCAGCTGCGTGTTAAAGAGGCTGCTTCTCTGCTTTCCAGGAGTAAGTTAGACTCAGAGAATGCAACTGTTAGTTGGTGGGAGAGAGGAATTCTGCTCGGTGCTAATGGCATCGGGCTGGGTGTCAAACTCGCAACGTCACGTGACGTGTCGCAACATATCACAGCTTTTTTCCCCCCTTGCCGGCAAGGGGGTGGGTGCAGTTTCACCATGACGCGTCCGGCCTGTGGGCCGGCAATTTGACCCCCCCCCCCCGCTCTAAACTAATGCTTCTCACATCTGGCCACTTTAAGACGTGTGGACTACAACTCCCAGAATTCCCCAGCCAGCATGGCTGGCTGGGGAATTCTGGTAGTTGGTAGTCCACACGTCTTAAAGTGGCCAGGTTTGAGAAGCATTGCAAGATTAAACCCTGATAAATAAAGAGGAATGAGATTTACTGATGTTTACCGATACTTCACTGAGTTTGGTCACCATATTTATTTCCCCATAATGCCCTAGAGCAGAGGTAGGCAACCTCAGCACTTTTATGACTCATGGACTTCAAGGCAGTTGAAGTCCATGAGTCATAAAAGAGGCGGGGTTGCCTACCCCTGCCCTAGAGGAAGCTATGTTGACCCTGGCATTGATTAGGGAATGCTGAGAGATTGGGGGGGGGGGATTTGATTTTTTTTCTTCTTAAAAATTTCCAGTGATGGAGCACCCACAACTTCTGGAGGCAAGTTGTTCCACTGGTTAATTCTTCTCACTGCTTGGAAATTCCTCTTTAGTTCTAGATTGTATCTCTCCTTGATTGGTTTCCATCCGTTGCTTCTTGTCCTGCCTTCAGGGGCTTTGGAGAATAGCTTGACTCCCTCTTCTTTGGGGCAGCCCTTGAGATACTGGAATACTGCTATCATGTCACCCCTTGTCCCTTTTTTCACTAGATTAGACATATGCAATTCCTGCAACTGTTCTTTAGTTGATATAAACTTGGTCATCTTAGGGACCACGTGTTTCTGAAAGCGGAAATTGGAAGGATCTGTTACAGAGTTTCTGACCATATGCAGAATCCCTTGACTCTGACAGTTAGAACAATTGATCAGTGGGACAAGTTGCCTCCAGACGTTGTAACTGCTCCAACATTGGAAGTTTTTAAGAAGAGATTGGATAACCATTTGTCTGAGTTTCCTGCCTAGGCAGGGGGTTGGACTAGAAGACCTCCAAGGTCCCTTCCAACTCTACTCTACTCTACTCTACTCTACTCTACTCTACTCTACTCTACTCTACTCTATTCATATATACTATTATTATTTTACTCCATTCCATTCCATTCCATTCCACTTCATCCACTCTACTTCCACTCTACGTTCTGTTCTGTTCCATTCCATTCCATTCCATTCCATTCCATTCCATTCCATTCCATTCCATTCCATTCCATTCCATTCCATTCTATTCTATTCTATTCTATTCTATTCTATTCTATTCTATTCTATTCTATTCTATTCTATTCTATTCTATTCTATTCTATTCTATTCTATTCTATTCTCTAGGCCTCTCTAGCTAAACATCGTGAATGAGAAATCAGGTGATATACAAGAAGTTTCTTCCTGGTTCCCAAGACAGGATGTTCAACCTTCCATTCCCAGGCCTGATTTTTCTACCCTTTCATCCTCAAGCGCAGCCTTTTTAAAACTCCCCCGAGATTGCTGTTTTATTTATATTTCTAATTACACTTGCCGTTATCTCTCCCCGCTGTTTTGTATGCTAAGCTTTAGGATCATTTTGGGTGTTGTTTGAGAAAAGATCATTAGGAAATAAGGAACGTTTTTGTTTTTTTAAAAAAGAATCAACGGGGCTCTGTAATGGATATTCACACAGTGTCCCAGATTAGGCTCCAATGGGACTGGTTGGTTAGTGTTCTGCACATTGTGGGAATTGATTAGAAACAAAACAATAGACCACGGAAGGTTAAGTTGGACAGACTTTGGAGGCCATCTAACCCAGGGCTCTCCAAGCTTGGCAACTTTAAGACTTGTGGACTTCAACTGCCAGAATTCTCCAGTCAGCCATGGACACTTCCCCCCCCAGGTCTTCCCAGAGGAAAAATAATTTGGGGTTCCAACTGGAACCGGGGGTTCTACAAGAATAAATAAAAATGAGATCCAGACAGCTATGAGGAAAGAAATATTTATTCCTAAAAGCCAACAGATTGCCTTTAGAGGCAGCTGCAGAGAAATGGGGTACAGTAACAGACTTTTAAAAGGGACGCGGTGGCTCAGTGGGTTAGGACGCTGAGCTTGTCGATCAGATGGTCGGCAGTTTGGCGGGTCGAATCCCAAGTGCCGCATAACAGAGTGAGCGCCTGTTACGCGTCCCAGCTTCTGCCAACCTAGCAGTTCGAAAGCACGTAAAAATGCAAGTAGAAAAATAGGGACCACTCCGGTGGGAAGGTAACAGCGTTCCGTGCGCCTTTGGCGTCTAGTCATGCCGGCCACATGACCACGGAGACGTCCTTGGACAAGCGCTGGCTCTTCGGCTTTGAAACAGAGATGAGCACCGGCCCCTAGAGTCGGAAATGACTAGCACGCATGTGTAGGGGAACCTTTACCTTTACCTTTAACAGACTTTGATAAGGGAGCTTGTCCAGGCTGTGGAATTGTCTGTGTGCGGATTCTAGGGTGACACTTTGAGGGATGTTGTGTGCAAAGGTATGTATTCTCATGCAGTTCTGCTAGGAGACTGAATTGAATTAACTCTGGTTGTATTGACAGACCTTATCCTTTGATATGTGGATCAGGTCTGGGTAACTTATTTTGGGGGGGGGGGTTTGAGGAAGTTTGAATAAAAGATTTTTTTTCCCCTCAGTAAAAATCTACCAACAGAGAAAGAATTAATTAAGAAAATTTTAGATTGTGCAGAAATGGACAGCTTGACATTGAAGATAAAAGAGAAAGAAGATTCAGTATAGTTTAGAACACGGGACAATTTTTATCAATGGCTGGAGAAACGAGCTAGAGAGAAAGGAAGATAATATGTGCTACGTAACATCAAATATGTATTAGTAAGAAGACGACTATCGGGTGAAGAGAAGATTTAAGAAATATATTATTTGTCAGAATCCATTTATATCACATTTCATAAATGTATGGTTAGAATATTGTGCTTATTCTCGGGATTCTGCCATCTCTCTGAGGCGGGGGGGGGGGGAAGAGGATGGTTATTCAGATTGCAGTCGGCTGTTTTCAAAGACCAGGAAAGCTTTTGATCTGGGTGGAACAGGGGGAGAGATCGAGATCTGGGTTGCATCTCCATTTGGAACTGACAGGAAGAAAGCAATAACAATAAACACAAGAGGAGGGGGTTGAAACGGGAATGCTTTATATAGTATTGAAATGCAACTCAATGTCAGATCCCGTCTTGTATTGCCACAACCGATCTCATCCTAGTAAACTTTTCCTTTTGGACAAACTTGGATCCAGGAGTTCTTATTTCCTAAGATGTGGATTGGGGTGTTATGAAAATATAGAAACTAATTATTACTGATTGTTTTTTAAACACATGAATCCAGACAATATGCTATTTGTTTGCTAAATACTAAAGAATGTTTGCTCATAAAAATTTATATATATTGGTTACTGGTCCATTGGGACGAGTAGACCGGTAACCCGTTCAATGAGCAGGACGCAAAAACAACTGACATAATAATAATAATAATAATAATAATAATAATAATAATAATAATAATAAAGTTGGAAGGGACCTTGGAGGTCATCTAGTCCAACCCCCTGCTAAGGCAGGAAACCCTATACCATTTCAGACAAATGGCTGTCCAGTCTCTTCTTAAAAACTTCCAGTGTTGGAGCATTCACCACCTCTGGAGGCAGGTTGTTCCACTGGCTAATTGTTCTAACTGTCAGGAAGTTTCTCCTTAGTTCTAGGTTGCTTCTCTCCTTGACTAGTTTCCATCCGTTGCTTCTTGTCCTGCTTTCAGGTGCTTTGGAGAACAGCTTGACTCCCTCTTCTTTGTGGCAGCCCCTGAGATATTGGAAGACTGCTATCATGTCACCCCTCACCCTTCTCTTCATTAAACTACACATACCCAATTCCAGCAACCGTTCCCTATATGTTTTAGCCTCCAGCCCCCCAAAGCAAGGTCCCAGAACTCCGGCATTTTACTAAGTGTATTAGTGTATTAAACAGTTTTTGTTTACATTTTATCCTGGTGTTCGATCATTTCCATTGTGGATTCTGTTGATGTTTTTAAGGAAAGATGGAAAAAGTATAAAGAATAAAATATATTTTTATATAAAACTTCTCACAGTCTTTTTCGGAGAAAAGAAAGCCCTTTGGCTGAAAAAAGTCTTAATAATCCCAAGACCTTTGGGATAGGTGGTACCTTGCCCAATAGTAGCAACTGTGAGAGGGATCTCGGAGTCCTAGTGGACAATCACTTAAATAGGAGCCAGCCGTGTGCTGTAGCTGCCAAAAAAGCCAACACAGTGCTGGGCTGCAATAACAGAGGGACAGAATCCAAGATCACAGGAAGTGTTAATACCACTTTACAACACCTTTGTAAGGCCACACTTGGAATCCTGCATCCAGTTTTGGTCACCACAATGTAAAAAAGATCTTGAGACTCCAGAAAGAGTGCAGAGAAGAGCAACAAAGATGATCAGGGGCCTGGAGGCTAAAACATATAAGGAACGGTTGCTGGAATTGGGTATGTCTAGTTTAATGAAGAGAAGGACGAGGGGTGACATGATAGCAGTCTTCTTGCCCCAAAGAAGAAAGAGTCAAGCTATTCTCCAAAGCACCTAAAGGCAGGACAAGAAGCAACGGATGGAAGCTAATCAAGGAGAGAAGCAACCTAGAACTAAGGAGAAACTTCCTGACAGTTAGAACAATTAACCAGTGGAACAACCTGCCTCCAGAAGCTGTGAATGCTCCAACACTGGAAGTTTTGAAGAAGAGACTGGACAGCCATTTGTCTGAAATGGTAGGGTTTCATGCCTGAGTAGGGGGTTGGACTAGATGACCTCCAAGGTCCCTTCCAACTACTACTACTACTACTTCTTCTTCTTCTTCTTCTTCTTCTTCTTCTTCTTCTTCTTCTTCTTCTTCTTCTTCTTCTTCTTCTTCTTCTTCTTCTTCTTCTTCTTCTTCTTCTTCTTCTTCTTCTTATTATTATTATTATTATTATTATTATTATTATTATTATTATTACCTTAATTTGCAAATTGATTTAGTGCATTGACCTGAAAGGGGGATTCGTACTGCCCCCTCTCGCAATAATATAGGTTACTTTAGATGGGCTTGGAAATGCAAACTATGTAGGCAGAGCACTTTATGCTACCTATTCTTTGTGCATGGGCTGGGATGGGGAGAGAAAGCTTTGCGCTGGTTTTCATTGCCATGTGTTCCCCATAAGACCTCATGATGATACCGTATTGCATTGGGGAGTTTGTGTAGGGAAAACTTGAAAATGGCGGGTCAAACTGCCAATGGATGCTTCTGTTGCCTCTTGCACCGGCTGGTGCATCCAATTTTGGTCACTGCATCTTGCCTTTTGGAATTCTGCATCCAGTTTTAGTCACCACACTACAAAAAAGATGTTGAGACTCTGGAAAAAGTGCAGAGAAGAGCAACTAAGATGATTAAAGGCCCGGAGACTGAAACGGGTCAAGAACAGTTGCAGGATTTAGGTAAGGGTAATTTAGAGAAAAGAAGGAGTAGGGGGGTTGACATGATAGCAGTGTTCCAGTATTTGAGGGGCTGTCACAAAGAGGAGGGGGTCAACATTTTCCAAAGTACCAGAAGGCAAGACAAGAAACAAGAAGCAACGGATGGAAACTAACCAAAGAGAGAAGCAACCTAGAACTAAGGAGAAACTTCCTGACAGTTAGAACAATTAACCAGTGGAACAACCTGCCTCCAGAAGCGGTGAATGCTCCAACACTGGAAGTTTTTAAGAAGAGACTGGACAGTCATTTGTCTGAAATGGTATAGGGTTTCCTGCCTTAGCAGGGGGTTGGACTAGATGACCTCCAAGGTCCCTTCCAACTTCTTCTTCTTCTTCTTCTCCTTCTTCTTCTTCTTCTTCTTCTTCTTCTTCTTCTTCTTCTTCTTCTTCTTCTTCTTCTTCTTCTTCTTCTTCTTCTTCTTATTATTATTATTATTATTATTATTATTATTATTATTATTATTATTATTATTATTATTATTATTATCATCACCTGGAATTAAGGAGAAACTTCCTAACAGTGAGGATAATTAACCAGTGGAACAACTTGCCTCCAGAAGTTGTGGGTGCTTCGTCACTGGAGGTTTTGAAGAAGAGGCTAGACAGCCACTTGTCTGAAATTCTATAGAGTCTCTTGCTTGAGCAGGGGGTTGGACTAGAAGACCTCCAAGGTCCCTTCCAGGTCTATTCTGATTGAATGTCAGAGCATATAAAGTTCTTTTCCCCCCCTCTCCCAACAGAAATCTTTCAGACACACTCTCACTGTCAGGAAATTTCTCTTTTTTTTCTAGGTTGCTTCTCTCCTTGATTAGTTTCCATCTGTCGCTTCTGAGGGGTTGAACCCCCCCCCCCTCCTCTCTGGGGCAGCCCCTCACGTATGTCTACCATTTGGAGTCTAGAAAAAAGAAGGGGGCACACGATAGCAGGATTCCAGAATTTGAGGGGCTGCCCGAAAGAGGAGGGGGTCAACTTATTTTCCAAAGCAGCATAAGGCAAGACAACAAACAGTGGATGGAAACGAACCGAGGAGAGAAGCAACCTGGAATTAAGGAGAAACTTCCTAACACTGAGGACAATTAACCAGTGGAACTGCCTGCCTTCAGAAGTTGTGGGTGCTTCAACACTGGAGGCTTTTAAGAAGAGACTGGACCGCCATTTGTCTGAAATGGTATAGGTCAGGGGTAGGCAACCTCGGCTCTTTTATGACTCGTGGACTTCAACTCCCAGAATTCCTGAGTCAGCTATGCTGAGGGGAAAGGGAGAGGTTTCCAAGCTGAGCCGTGCTGGCTCAGGAATTCTGGGAGTTGAAGTCCACGAGTCATGAAGGGGCCATAGTTCCCCCATGCTGGCTCAGGAATTCTGGGAGTTGAAGTCCATGAGTCATGAGGAGGCCATAGTTCCCCCATGGTGGCTCAGGAATTCTGGGAGTTGAAGTCCATGAGTCATGAAGGGGCCATAGTTCCCCCATGCTGGCTGAGGAATTCTGGAAGTCCATGAGTCATAAAAGAGCCGAGGTTGCCTACCCTGGTATAGGTTCTCCTGCTCGAGCAGGGGGTTGGACTAGAAGACCTCCGAGGTCCCTTCCAGCTCTATTCTGATTGGGAGCTTTGCGCTGGTTTGGATTGCTAATGTTTTTACCATAAGGCCTCATGATGCTGCTGTATTGAACTGATGGGTCAGGGAGTACCGAAAACTGGAAAATGGCAAGCCAAAGTGCCAATGGAAGCTTCTGTTGCCTCTTGCAACAGCTGGTGAGGAAAAACATGTAGGGAAAGAAGGGAGGGGAGGAAAGGAGGGATGAAGGGAAAAGAGAGGAGGAGAGGAAGGAAGGGAGGAAATAAATAAATAAATAAATCAGGAAGGAAGGAAGGAAGAAAGGAAGGAAGGAAGGAAGGAAGGAAGGAAGGAAGAAAGGAAGGAAGGAAGGAAGGAAGGAAGGAAGGAAGGAAGGAAGGAAGGTGGATGGGAAGAAAGGAAGGAAGGGAGGAAGGGGGATGGGAAGGAAGGAAGGAAGGAAGGAAGGAAGGAAAGGGAGGGAGGAAGGAGGGGGAATTCTGGGAGTTGCAGTCCACAGATCTTAAAGTTGCCAAGCTTGGAGACCTCTGATCTAACCCAAGTTCTTGGCCAGTGTCCCTCGCAAAATTCTGCTGAACTCTGCTTTCTTAAAATTTCCAGTGCTTGTTCCATTTTTTATTTTTTTTTTGCACTGAAGGAACAGACTCTCATTTCTTCCCATCATTGTGGTCTTTTCAGACATTGGAAGATAATGAATGTGTCTTCTTTATAGCTTTTCCTCTCCGCACCAACCTTTCCAGCTCTTTCAAGCAGTTCTCTTTCCAGGAGTCCATTTCCCATTCGAATGGCTATCTTGATCTTTTTCCGCTGCGCAACGGTCCAATTTGTCACTGTCCTTAAAAGTGTCTTCACCAGAATTTTTCATGGTATTTGAGTCTGCTGTGGAGGTTTAAGAATAAGCCCTAACCTTTATCTCCTCTCTTTGCAGAGCAGAAGAGGAATAAGTGATCTGGAGAAAAAAACATTATTATTTAAATGGCCTTGCTTTGCGTAATATGGATTTTCAAAATTCAGCTTTTATGTGGGGCAGCGCATGAAGAGAGAGAGAGAGAGAGAGAGAGAGAGAGAGAGAGAGAGAGAGAGGGAGGGAGAGAAAATGGAGAGAAGAGGGAAGGGAAGGAGGAGATGAGGGGAAGGAAAGAAGGAATGGAAAAAGCAAGGGGAGAAGGAAAAAATACAGGAGGAGAAAATGAAGAAGGCAACAGGGAAGAATAAATAATAAATAATAAACCTTTTGTTGTGATTCAGGGTCAGCCTGTGGGTTCGGCAGTTGGGTCGGACGATTCAGAGAAGGAGGAGGGGGGTGTTGGAGAGGTTGCTGAGGGGGTTGGAGAGCTTGCTGATGAGAGCCCTCAGCCAGGCCCCTCCCACCTGGTCACGACGGAGACCCAGCTGTGTGAGCCTGACAGCGTGGATGAAGATGACCCACAGCTGGCCCTGTTCAAGGACGCCCGACGCAGGAGGCAGTCAATCAGGAGTAAACAGAGGAAGGCAATGGGGCACCTCGGAAGGAGGCAAAGAGAAGCCACGCCCTGAACTGTATAAAAGGGGAATGCGTGGGAGGGCTGGTTTGCTGAAGGCAACCGCTTGATTAGTTCCTGTTTCATAGCTCCTGTTTCATGGTTGGTGTCTTGTTTTGCTCTGTTTTATGTTAATAAATTTGGCAGGCTTAATTCCAGCCTCTTGCCGTTTGTAAAGGGGTTGTCCCTGCTTTTTCTGCAGGGCCGGTAGCAGGCTGGTACAGAACACCTTTATTGTCAAAGTACAACTATGTGTACATTGAGATTAGCTGAGCCTCCCCCCACCCCCGTGCTCTCTCTCCCCCCAACACACAGTGACAACAAACCCTCCATCCCACCACAACCATGTGAACCAACCACACCACACGCCGGCCCCCCAAGTCAATTCTGCATAAGAATATGTCCCATTTAAAAGAAGGAACAGAAGGAGAAACTGGAAGAGAAGGAGAAGAGGAAGGAAGGAAGGAAGGAAGGAAAAGAAATGATGAAAAAAGGAAAAAAAGAAGGGAAAGAGGAAATGGAGAAGGAGGAGAAAAGGGAGGGAATAGGAAGGAGGAGGAGAAGGGGGAATGGAAGGAAAAGAATAAAAGGAAGGAGGAAATGAAGAAGGTGAAGGAAAAGAATGGAGAATGGAGAAGAAGCGAAAGAGGAAGTGGGGAAGGAAGGAGAGAAGAGGAAGAGGAAGGAAGGAAGGAAAAAAATGAAGTCAAGGAGGAAAAGGAAGAGAAAGAAAAAGGAAAGGGCAGAGGAAACGGAGAAGAAGGAGACAAGGTAGAAGTCAAGAAGAAGGGAAGGAAGGCATAGAAGGAGTAAGTGGAAAAGAAGAAAAAAAGAAGGGAAGGAAGGAGGAAATGGGGAAGACGGAGAAAAAGAATGAAGGTCAGGAGGAGATTGAAGGAGGAGGAGAAGGAGGAGGAGACAGATGGAAAGAAGGAAGGGAAAGCAGGAATGAAAACGGAAGAACAGAAGGAAAGGCGTGAAATAAAGGAGGAGGAAATGGTGAAGAAGGAAGGAGAGGAAACGGAGGAAGAACTGAAGAAGGACAAAAAGAAAGGATGCTTGCTGACAGAGCAGAGTAGTTCAGGGCCTCCATCCAGTCTCTCTCTGGCGTTGCTTTGCACACACCCCCCACAACCCCCCCCAGCTTCCTCCCGGCGGGTGTGTGTGTGTGTGTGCGAATCTGATCAAGATCTTTTCCCCCAGGCTCTGGGATCCATCTCGCTCACTCCCCCACTGCGCTATTCCTAAAGCAGGATGGGGGCGGCTGGGGGGGGGGAGGGGAGAATTCTGCATCTCCTGCCAAACCACCATCCGATCCAGGACAATTCAAATTCTTCCTCCTCCTCCTCCTCCTCCTCCTCCTCCTCCTCCTCCTCCTCCTCCTCCTCCTCCTCCTCCTCCCCCTCCCCCCTCCTCCTCCTCCTCCTCCTCCTCCTCCTCCTCCTCTTTGTTGTCTGTTGGAAAAGTGGGTTTGGGGTCAGGCTCTTGGCTGGGGCGAAAATGTTAGGCTTTGTGGGTTGAATTCCATTTCCATTTCCATTTCCCTGGCAGCTGTAGGGCCATCTGCTCCAACCTCCTGCGTCTTACACAAACACACACACACACACACACACACACACACGAATGTTTTCGCCTCCCGAAAACACATTTTCTACACTTGTCCCTTCAGCCAGATCTTCTTCCTCTTCTTCGCCGTCACCTCCGGGAAAGGCTCTGCAACTTGATCCACACAACATGTTTGTTTGGTTATGTGCCACCACGTTGGCGGTTGACTTTAGGAGGACAATGTTCTCCAGGATGATCTATGCCCATCTTGGTTAGATGTTCTCCAGGATGATCTGTCCCCATCTTGGTTAGACGTTCTCCAGGATGATCTGTCCCCATCTTGGTTAGACATTCTCCAGGATGATCTGTCCCCATCTTGGTTAGATGTTCTCCAGGATGATCTGTCCCCATCTTGGTTAGACGTTCTCCAGGATGATCTGTCCCCATCTTGGTAAGACATTCTCCAGGATGATCTGTCCCCATCTTGGTTAGACGTTCTCCAGGATGATCTGTCCCCATCATGGTAAGACGTTCTCCAGGATGATCTGTCCCCATCTTGGTTAGACATTCTCCAGGATGATCTGTCCCCATCTTGGTTAGAAGTTCTCCAGGATGATCTGTCCCCATATTGGTGCTTTGGGTCTTCTAAGGATGCCCACTGTAACTGGCTCCATTCTCTTGTTGCTGGTGGTCCTCTTCTTCTCTTCTCTTCCACCTCTCCCAGCATTTTATTTTATTTATTTAATTTAATTTGTATACCGCCCTTCTCCCGAAGGACTCAGGGCAGCATGACAGACTTCTCAAGGAAACTGGGTCTTCTTACCAGGTATCCAAAATATGATAATTGGAGCCTGATCATTTGGTGCCTCAAATGGAAACTCTGGATTGGTTTGTTTAATGATTGACTTGTTTG
Source organism: Vipera latastei (assembly GCA_024294585.1). Lineage (NCBI taxonomy): Eukaryota > Metazoa > Chordata > Lepidosauria > Squamata > Viperidae > Vipera > Vipera latastei. Next base: position 7,441,842 of record CM044354.1, on the reverse strand, counting down.
CTGTCTTGGCCATCCATGGTCTTCCTAGGAGTCTTCTCCAACCCCAACATTGAAGAGAGTCAACACTTCCTATCCTGGTTCTTCAAAGTCCAACTTTCACTTCCCTAGTGGGTGACTGGGAAGACCATGGCTTGCCCAGTTGCAGTCATTGTAGGAGTAGACACATCCCAGCATCTGAACCAGTAGTGGGATTCAGCTGGTTCGCACCACTTTGGCAGAACCGGTAGCTAATTTTTTGTTGCCCAGGCCCAGAATGGACATCCGGAAGCGGCATCCACCCAGAGAACCGATTGTTCAACATATTTGAATCCCACCACTGATTTGAACATCTGTTCCAAGGGCTTCGCTGCTACCCTACCGAGAACTAGTTTGTGGTGTATTTCTTGACTGTGGGTGTCACACTTCACAAATGAATAATAGTTGACAATTTCCCTAGAAATAGATTTTTTTTTTAAAAAAAGAAATACATCAGGTAAAGATTAGTCCTTTGGTGCATAAGCAAAAACATCCCTAAGGTTTTTGGGTTTTGTTTTGGTTCGGGATAGGATGGGAGGGAGGGAGGGAGGGAGGGAAGGAAGGAAGGAAGGAAGGAAGGAAGGAAGGAAGGAAGGAAGGAAGGAAGGAAGGAAGGAAGGCGAAAAGGCAGAGGAAGGAGAGGGAAAGGAGAGGAAGAGAAAGAAAGGAAGTAAATGGATGTAGAAGGGAAGGGAAAGATGAAGAGAAGGAAGAGAAAGATGGAGAGAGGGAAGAGAAGGAAGGAAGGAAAAGATGGAGAGAGGGAAGAAGGGAGAAAGAGAAAGATGGAGAGAGGAAAGGGAGGAAGGAAAGATGGAGAGAGGGAAGAGAAGGAAGGAAAAGATGGAGAGAGGGAAGGGAGGAAGGAAAGATGGAGAGAGGGAAGAGAAGGGAGAAAGAAAGACGGAGAGAGGGAAGGGAGGAAGGAAAGATGGAGAGAGGGAAGAGAAGGGAGAAAGAAAGATAGAGGGAAGGGAGGAAGGAAAGGATTGAGAGAGGGAAGAGAAGGGAGAAAGAAAAAGATGGAGAGGGGGCAGGGAGGAGAATGGAAGGGAAGGGAAGGGAAAGGGAGAAGCAAGCAATTTCAGGATAGTGGGTGTGTTGTGAATCAAAAGAGTTACAAAAATGTGCAGGAAATATACAGAACAGCATTAACGTAACTGACTCATATCCCCAATCCAGCCAAGTGTGAATCAATCCAAGAGGCCACCATATTGCCCAAACTGAAATGCATTTGGGGGGGGGGAACCCTCCCTGCTGTTCCTGACACTCCACAACCCCAACCAAGTGTGGCCCTCTTTCTGTTTTGACACACAATCCTCTGCTTGTTTACTTGATTTCCCCAACCCACCTTGTCTGAATCATCTTCCCCTGCTTCCGTCCTCCGGCTGACGGCTCTGACTGAGAGGCTGACCTTGATGAATAAGGCACGAGGGGCTTAATGAGGAAGGAGCCGAGTCTTCGCCAGGGATGAGGAGAGGGTAAGATGGGCACGGGGGGTCTTGGAGAAGCAAAACTAGAATAGAATAGAATAGAATAGAATAGAATAGAATAGAATAGAATAGAATAGAATAGAATAGAATAGAATAGAATAGAATAGAAAATAGAATAGAAAAAAATAGAATGGAATAGAATAGAGAATCGAATAGAATAGAACATAACACAATAGAATAGAATAGAAAATAATAGAATAGAATAGAATAGAATAGAATAGAATAGAATAGAATAGAATAGAATAGAATAGAACACAATAGAATAGAAAATAATAGAATAGAATAGAATAGAATAGAATAGAATAGAATAGAATAGAATAGAATAGAAAATATAGAAAATAGAATAGAATAGAATATAGAATAGAATAGAATAGAATAGAATAGAATAGAATAGAATAGAATAGAATAGAATAGAAAATATAGAAAATAGAATAGAATAGAATATAGAATAGAATAGAATAGAATAGAATAGAATAGAATAGAATAGAATAGAATAGAATAGAATAGAATTCTTTATTGAGAATAGGATTGAATGGAATGGAATAGAATAGAATAGAAAATATAGAAAATAGAATAGAATAGAAAATAGAATAGAATAGAATAGAATAGAATAGAAAAGTGACTTTTAAGACTAAGACTATTTGTATGTTCAAATTTTACAAGGTGCTCACAAGACTCAAACCCAATCAATACATCTTCAGAGGTCTTAGGGAATGGTCATCAGGAGGCGTGGCCAACATCACATCCCGTTCTGGCCCTGATGATGTTACCTAGTTGGGTAATGAGATGTCTGCAAGAAAGCAACCAAGTTCTGAGAGCACCAAAGAACCCACAGTCCTCCTCCCTGCAAACCCCACTCCCTTCTAGCACTGATGATGTTACCTAGTTGGGTAATGAGATGTCTGCATGAAGACAACCAAGCTCTGAGAGCACCAAGGACCCCACGGTCCTCCTCCTCCTCCTCCTCTCCACAAACCCCGCTCCCTTCGATCACTGATGGCGTTCCCTACTTGGGTCATAAAAATGCCTGCAAGCAAACCGCCAAGTTCGGAAAGCACCAAGGATCCCTCCTTTCAACCCGGAGCTACAAATATTCTCTTTTGTCGAGCTGCACCTTCCTCCTCTTCTGCCTTGGAAAACCCCACGTCCCCTTAAACCAGGGGTAGGCAACCTCGGCTCTTTTATGACTCGTGGACTTCAACTCCCAGAATTCCTGAGCCAGCCATGCTGAGGGGAAAGGGAGAGGTTTCCAAGCTGAGCCATGCTGGCTGAGGAATTCTGGGAGTTGAAGTCCACGAGTCATAAAAGAGCCGAGTTTGCCTACCCCTGTCTTAAACCTTCTCAGGGATTTTTTTCCCCCTCCAAATCTTTGCCCGTTGAAGGTTGCCTTTTTTTTTTTTTGTCTTTTCCCCAGGATGCTGGATGAAAAAACCTCGAAATACCTGACCTATCTCAGTTAAGCAGATTGTCCATTTGATCCTGGCCGGCCGGACAGCGGGAGCATCTCCTGACTCGCCAGTTTGGGCTAAATGGCTCATTAAATCCTCGGGGCTGCGTTGAAGATCTGTGCCCATCTCTGAAAGAGGAATCGCAATGCGCCAGGAGAGACCCAGACGAGCCCTTATTAGCAAAAAGAGGAACATTTTGTGTCTTCTTTCTGCGCTGCTGCGACATTCCCGGGAACTTGTGTATCCATCGTGGGGGGCCGGAGGCAAAATACTCTCTAATCCATTTCCAGCAGGAGAGCCAGGAGGCTACAGGAACAAAACTATTTAACATGGATTATTTTTCTTCGACTTGTTGGCTCGCCGGCTGGGCTGCCAAAGTCAGGTTTTCTAAACTGAGCGCGCCTTAAATTGTGGAACTTCAATGCAGAGCGTAGAAAAGTGGGGGGAGGGGGAATGGGAAGCGAGACCCCGCTCGATATATTGCAACAGGAATCCTGATCCCTACTGGGGTCGTAAGTCAAGTACTACCTATAGCGGGGAAGGCGCTGCATAAGGAGCGGAGAGATCTGAGTTCTAGTCTCGCCACAGTCCCAGAAGTTGATTGGCCGAATCTGGGCCAGTCCCTGATTCCCAGAGCCAATAGGGATAGAATAGAATAGAATAGAATAGAATAGAATAGAATAGAATAGAATAGAATAGAGTAAGAAATAAATTCAAAAGAATAGAATAGAATAGAATTACAGAATAGAGTAGAGTAGAGTAGAGTAGAGTAGAGTAGAGTAGAGTAAGAAATAAATTCAAAAGAATAGGAATAGGAATAGGAATAGAATAGAATAGAATAGAATAGAATAGAATAGAATAGAATAGAATAGAATAGAATCTGGAAGGGACCTTGGAGGTCTTCTAGTCCAGCCCCCTGCTCAAGCAGGAGAACCTATGCCATCCCAGACAGAACCTATGCCATCCCATCCAGTCTCTTCTTGAAAATCTCCAGTGATGAAGCACCCACAGTTTCTGGTGGCAAGCTGTTCCACTGGTTGATTGTCTTCACTGTCAGGAAGTTTCTCCTTAATTGCTTCTCTCTTTGACCAGTTTCCGACCATTGTTTCTCGTCCTTCCCTCTGGTGCTTTGGTGAACAACCTGGCCCCCCTCTGCCTTGTGGCAGCCCCTCAGATACGGGAATACTGCTATCATGTCTCCCCTATTACATTTTTTCTTTAGACCAGCCAAACCCAAGTCCCACAGCTGTTCTTCATATGTTTTAGTCTCCAGGCCTTGGATCATCTTAGTTGCTCTTCTCTGAATTTTTTCCAAACTCTCAACATCTTTTTTTTGTGATCTGGTGACCAAAATTGGCCGCAGTATTCCAGGTGTGGTCTTACTTGGATCGCGTGATCTTGATTCTTTGCCTCTGTTTATACAACCCAGGACTGTATTAGCTTTTTTGGTTGCTGTTGCACACGGCTGGCTCACAGTCAAGTGATTGTCCACTAGGACTCCAAGGTCCCTCTCACAGTTACTGTTTTTAAGTCAGGTCTCGCCCAGTCTGTATTTGTGCATTTGGTTTCTCCTGCCTAAATGTAAGACTTTGCTTTTCTCCACATTGAAACTCATTTTGTTGGCTAGGGCCCATTGTTCAAGTTGGTCAAGATCTTTTTGGATCCTGAGTTGGTCTTCTGGGCTATTGGCTACTCCTGCCAGTTTGGTGTCATCTGCAAACTTGATAAGTTCCCCTTCTATTCTCTCATCTAATATAGCAATCCCAGTTGCAATGTATGGCAATGAAAGTTGGACCATAAAAAAGGCTGAGAGCCAAAGAATGGAGGCCTTTGAACTCTGGTGCTGGAGAAGACTCCTGCGAGTTCCTTGGACTGCAAGGCGATCAAACCGGTCAGTCCTAGAGGAGATCAACCTTGACTGCTCTTTAGAAGGCCAGATCCTGAAGCTAAAACTCAAATACTTTGGCCACCTAAGGAGAAGGAAGGACTCATTGGAGAAGAGCCTAATGCTGGGAAAGATGGAGGGCAATAGAAGAAGGGGATGACAGAGAATGAGGTGGCTGGATGGAGTCACTGAAGCAGTAGGCGTGAGCTTAAATGGACTCCAGAAGATGGTAGAGGACAGGAAGGCCTGGAGGAACGTTGTCCATAGGGTCGCGATGGGTCGGATACGACTTCGCAACTAACAACAACAACAAAAAATATAGCAATAAAATGCATTTCCAACAATGTTCAGAAATACGTTGGTGAAATCAAAAAGTTTTCGCTCTTCTTATCAATTCTGGAAACAGTCATGATTTCAAATGAGCTTCAAAACACCCCACAGGTCAATTTTTTGTCTTCACTTTCCCTCGTTCTCTCTCTCTCTCTCTCTCCACTCCTGTTGCCTTTTAATCATTAATGGCATTCAAGGATTAGGAAAATGTCTATTACGGTGAGTAATTGGTAGCTGGTGTTCTTTCCTTTCTAAAATTTAATTGTTCAGGATGATCCATCTGTGGAAAGGCAGAAATTCAAACCAAGCCGAAATGAGACTGTATGGTTACTTTGCAAACTTCAATATGGGGAGAATTGACAGAGCTCGCCGTGTGCTATTAATGCTCTTCCTCTTTCCTGCCTTTATTTCTGTCAAAGTATAAAGTGTGAGGATGTCACTCAATCCATTTCCTCTGCCTTGAATTGGCCACCTGTTTCTTGCTGTCTCAAGCAGTAACCGCAAGAGGGATCTTGGAGATCCTAGTGGACAATCACTAAAATAGGAGCCAGCCGTGTGCTGCAGCTGTCAAAAAAGCCAACACAGTGCTGGGCTGCATTGACACAGCGATAGAATCAAGATCACGTGAAGTATTAATACCACTTTACAAGGCCTTGGTAAGGCCACACTTGGAATACGGCATCCAGTTTTGGTCACCACGATGTAAAAAAAGATGTTGAGACTCTAGAAAGAGTGGAGAGAAGAGCAACAAAGATGATCAGAGAATTGGAGGCTAAAACATATAAGGAATGGTTGCTGGGATTGGGTGTGTCTAGCTTAATGAAGAGAAGGATGAGGGGGACATGATAGCAGTCTTCCAATAACTCAGCGGCTGCTCCAAAGAAGAGGGAGTCAAGCTATTCTCCAAAGCACCTGAGGAATAATAGAATAGAATAGAATAGAATAGAATAGAATAGAATAGAATAGAATAGAATAGAATAGAATAGAATAGAATAGAGTAGAGTAGAGTAGAGTAGAGTAGAGTAGAGTAGAGTAGAGTAGAGTAGAGTAGAGCAGAGTAGAGTAGTAGAGTAGACTAGAGGAGAAGAGAAGAGAAGAGAAGAGAAGAGAAGAGAAGAGAAGAGAACAGAACAGAACAGAACAGAACAGAACAGAACAGAACAGAAGAGAATAACAAAGTTGGAAGGGAACTTGTAGGTCATCTAGTCCAACCCCCTGCCCAAGCAGAGTCCCTACAACATTTCTGACAGGACAAGAAGCGATGGATGGAAACTGATCCAGAAGGGAAGCAACAATTAATCAGTGGAACGACTTGCCTCCAGAAATTGTGGGTGCTCCAACACTGCAGCTTTAATGAGAGGGTTCATTAAAGGATTCACAACTTGAACCAGAGGATTCATTAAAGCAGCCACCTCTTTCTTTTCAGAGCAGCTCCCTGCCCCGCCCCTCTCCGCCCCCCCCCCAAAAAAAGTTCGACCACTTTCAGGCAGAGTGGTGTTGTGCACTCAGACAACAGGCAAATAACCCACACCGTTCTTCCGAATCGTACTGAATCGCACCGCGTGCGGCTCTAATGGACGATAAATTGAGAATTGAGAAGTGGTGGGCATTTTAAAAAAATTCAGAGTATCATTTTTCGATGCTCTCAGGAAGACAGCCGTTAGTCAGGGTCAGGCGAACATGAACTCAAAACGGTAGCAAATTATGTAATTTTATGTTGCAGTGTCTGGCAAAATGGGATGGATTTTCCTGCTCTGCCACATGATAACTACAGGGGTTCCTCAGCTTAGGGCCACAGCTGAGCCCCAAATTTATGTTCTTAAGTGAGAAATTTGTTAAGTGGGTTTGGCCCCACTTTGTGACTTTTCTTGCGACAGTTCTTAAGTGAATCACTGCAGTTGTTAAATTAGTAACCCGGTTGTTAAGTGAATCTGGCTTCCCCCATTGACTTTGCTTGTCAGACGGTCGCAAAAGGGCATCACATCGCCCCGGGACACTGTAACCGTCATAAATGTGAGTCAGCTGTCAAGCATCCGAATGTAAATCACATGACCGTGGGGATGCTGCAACCGTCATAAGTGTGACTCTCTTCTCTTCTCTTCTCTTCTCTTCTCTTCTCTTCTCTTCTCTTCTCTTCTCTTCTCTTCTCTTCTCTTCTCTTCTCTTCTCTTCTCCCAATCTCTTCCCCTGCCCTCCCCTCATTTGTCTTCTCTTCACTTCTCCTTTCCTCTTCTTCTCTCCTCTGCTCTTCCCTTCTCTTCCCCTCCCCTCCCCTCCTTTCTCTTCTCCTTTCTCTTCTTCTCTCTTCTGCTTTTCCCTTCCCTTCCCTTTTCTCTTCCCCTCCCCTCCCCTCCCCTCCCTTCTCTTCCCCTGCCCTCCCCTCCTTTCTCTTCTCTTCTCCTCTCTCTTCCCCTCCCCTCCCCTCCCCTCCTTTCTCTTCACTTCTCCTTTTTCTTCTTCTCTCCTCTGCTTTTCCCTTCCCTTCCCTTCCCTTTTCTCTTATTTATTTATTTTATTTATTTAGTTAGATTTATATACCGCCCTTTCCCGAAGGACTCAGGGCGGTTTACAGGGCATTTAAAAGAGAGTCAATACAAACGTTAAAACAAATTAAAAAAGATTAAATAAAACCCTGAGAACAGTAAAAAAACCCAATTAAAATTAAAATTAATTCCCCTCCCCTCCTTTCTCTTCTCTTTTCTTCTCTTCTCTTCTTTTCCTCTCCTTTCTCTTCTCTTTTCTCCTCTTCTCCTTTCCTCTTCTTCTCTCATCTCCTCTTCCCTTCCCTTCCCTTCTCTCCTCTTCTCTCTTCCCCTCCCCTCCTCTCTTCTTTCCTCCTATTGGCATTTCTACAAATGCCAGGTTGCATTTCTCTTATCCAAAGCTACGTACCTAGAGCCACCTTTAGCTCAGCGACAGAAATTTTGGGCCCCGCTCTGGTCCTAAGTCAAGGACTCCAGGTAACCAGCGATTTTCCTTGTGAAAGAAGATTGAAAAGTTTGCACCCTGGCCTTTGGGCAGAAAAAAGCATCCCAAAAGGGTGTTAGTAAGTGGAATAATGCTTTTGACAGAAAAAACTATCTTGCGTAGCAATGGAAAATTTAGACTCCGTTGTGGTCGTACTTCGAAGGTTACAATTTTGTCATGGGATCTAGTCGGTTCCAGGAAGAAAAACAAAACAAAACCCTAGGGTGATTTCTCTTTCTTTGTCGGTTGATGCTCCTTGACCGAAGCACAATTAACCAAAGAAGGACGGCCCTTAGCTCTAGATTATAATTGTATTATATCCTACACAAGGTGTAAATTGCATTGGGTTAGAGAACGACAACCTCCATGGCTATGGGCCAGAACTGCACACCTGCTCTCAGGAACGCCGCTGTTCTCAGTATAATTGACTAATTAAACCACTAATTGAAGTCGGTAGGGAATTATAATTCTAGGATGCAATTAAGGTCGAGGGCCAGGGAGATCATCAGGGCAAGAGGCTTGTGGTCCAGGGCACAAAACAAGCTAATAATCAAAAAAATAATAATAATGACAAGCAACAGAGAAAGGAGTACCCTTTTCAATACCTCTCTGATTCCATCCTTTTCTGCTCCCTCTTTCAAACCGAACGATTCCTGCGAGTTTTCCTCTTTATTTTGTCCCCTTTTCTGCAGTTAAAGCAGAGGAATATACAACACAGAATAATGGTGATGATGATGATAATAATAATAGTAACAACAACAACAACAATAATAATAGTATTATTGCAGTGTATGCCTCCCAGCATACACAAAGGACAGCACAGCAGGAGGCTGATGGTGCAGATCAGCAGAGGGGCTGGACAGCTCCGGGCGATGACTGCTCACTCAGGATAAGCCTAATGACTTAAGCTGTTGACAGCCCCAGGCATGGTCAGCCTGGTGGGAAGCCAGGATCTACACCCATTGTCACCTGCACTGGCAGGAAGCCCAGGTTTAACTGATTGGATGCCATCCACCTGGGCAGGTACAAATAGACGCCAGGCTTCCCTGTTTCCCCAGTTCGTTCTGTTCAGAATAAACTCATCTCCACCCCAGCTCTGTGTCCGTCTCTATGTGAAGCACACGACTTTGCAATTATGAAAGCACTAGTAAAGGATGATGGTCACAAATACCTAGGTATATTGGAAGCAGATAACATCTTGAATGGAAAAGTCAAAGGGTCAACACAAAAGGAATACATCAGGAGACTCCGCAAAATACTAAAATCAAAGCTGAATGCTGGAAATATAATTAAAGCCATTAATACATGGGCAGTCCCAGTGATACGCTACCCAGCTAGAATTATCAACTGGACTTTGGGTGAATTGGAACACCTAGACCGGAAAACGCCTAAACTTTTGAATATGCACCATGCTCTACATCCACGAAGTGACAATAATAGTCATAGGCGCCTTGGGTGCAATCCCAAAACGACTGGAGCACCACTTGAACACCATCATCGGCATTGACAAATTCGCCATTAGTCAATTGCAAGAGGTGGCCTTACTAGGAACTGCTTCCATCCTGCGACGATATCTATAATTCCATCAAACAGCCACATCTGCCTATCCCAAGTCCTTGGTAAGGACTCGATAGGTAGACAGAAATGCCAAATCCAGTCTGAACATCTGGCTGTGCGATGAATAATAATAATAATAATAATAATAATAATAATAATAATAATAATAATAATAATAATAATAATGATGATGATGATGATGATGATGATGATGATGGAAGGGGTCTTGGAGGTCATCTAGTCCAACCCCCTGCTCAGGCAGGAAACCCTATGCCATCCTACACCCTTCCTGACAAATGGGTTGAACTGTGGGGTCTTTGGTGCTCTCTGGGCTTGGAGATTTTCTTGCAGACGTTTTATGACCCAACTAGGTAACATCATCAGTGGTAGAAAGGAGTGGGGGATTGTTAGAGGAGGAGGAGGAGGAGGAGAAGGAGGAGGAGAAGTCCTTGGTACTCTTTGAGCTTGGTTGTTTGCCTGCAGATATTTCATTATCCAACTAAGTAATCTCATCCATTGCCATCACTGGTAGGGCAAGCCATTGTATCTAAAAACTGGGAGGACGCGCAACGCTTTCTTGCCCTGATGATGTTACCTAGTTGGGTAATGCAACGTCTGCAAACCGCCAAGCTCAGAGAGCATCAAGGTACTCCAGTCTCTTTCCTGTTTCAAGCCCCAATCTTTTCATTTCCCAAACCTTGCCCATTTTCCTTTGTCATCGCTGCTATAATGTTCTTCCCTCCCTTGCAATGTTCGTACATACCTCAGCTAGCTTCACATCACAGCATTTCGAAATGGACCTTCTTCACATCTGGAGAGACACTTGAATAAGTTGAAGAAAGCCGCCTGGAGCGAAAACACAGTTCCAAAGAAAGGATGTGCTAAATAATAGAGATGCTTTTCTACGTGGATTAATAGGAAAGTATTTCTGTCTATCATGGATTCTTTTTCATGAAAGGGGAAAAAAGGCTTTTATATATATATATATATAAGTGGGTTAGGACTCTGAGTTTGTCGACCAGATGGTTGGCAGTTTGGCGGGTCGAATCCCGAGTGCCGCGTCGCAGAGTGAGCACCTGTTACTCGTCCCAGCTTCTGCCAACCTAGCAGTTCGAAAGCATGTAAAAATGCAAGTAGAAAAATAGGGACCACTCCGGTGGGAAGGTAACAGCGTTCCGTGCGCCTTTGGCGTCTAGTCATGCCGGCTACATGACCACGGAGACGTCCTCGGACAAGCGCTGGCTCTTCGGCTTTGAAATGGAGATGAGCACCGGCCCCTAGAGTCGGAAACGACTAGCACGCATGTATATATATATATATACATAAAGCCTCATCCGGTTTCGTTCACAATCTTTCTTCCTTCTGCAAAGGTACAGGTAGTCCTTGACTTACAACCATGACTGAGCTCAACTTTCTGTTGCTAAGCAAGACAGCTGTTAAGTGAGTTTTGCCCCATTTCATGATCTTTCTTGCCACAGTTGCTAAGCGAATCACTGCCATTGTTCAGTTAGGAACACGGTTGTTAAGTCAGTCTGGCTTCCCCATTGGTTTAGGCTTGCCAGAAGGTCACAAAAGGGGAATCACATGACCCCGGGACACGAGCCACTTGGCAAGCATCTGAATTTTGATCAGGTGATCATGGGGATGCTGCAATGGTTGTCAGTGTGGAAAAAGGTCATAAGTTGTCTGTCCCAGTCTACGTACCCCCTTGCTACTTCACAAGGCAACCCCTAATTTAGCAGTAGACTGGATAAATAAACCCCTCTTATTGAAGTTACAGACAACAGAGCACAAGCCAAAACAGGAAATAACTCACTGGTAAAATAAACAGACCATCTGTCAGAATCCATTTATATCACATTCATAAATGCAGTGCTTTTTTTGTAAAAGAAAAAGGTGCCGGAACTCACACATATCATACAACCCACCTTGCCCTACTCTACAAGGTTCCATCCAAAAAAAGGTGCCGGAACTCCGTTCTGAGCGTTCTATGAGGAAAAAAAAAGCCCTGCATAAATGTATGTTTAAAACATTATTCCCCCCCGCCATGGATTCTGCCATTTCCCGAGGAAGGAGGAGCGGATGTGGATTCAACCTGCCTTAGGTTATGTCAAAGACCAAGGGAAACCTTTTGAACTGGGGGGAACAAAGGGGAGAGTTAGGGAAGGAGGCATCTGGCCTGTGTCTCCATTTGAATCTGCAGAGGAAGAAGGCAATAACCATAAAGATTCGAAGTTCCCTTTTTCCCACAAAAGGGATGACACGAAGTAAAATGATGGGGGGGGGCTGACCAAATGGGGTTGAGGGAAGGGGGGTTGAACTGGGAACTCTTTATAAAGTTTCAATTTGTAAAACAATACCAAGTCCTGTCTTGTATTTCCACAACCAAGCATGTCCTAGTAAAAATTCCTTTTGGACTAGAACTGACTCCAAGAGTTTTTGTTTTCCTAAGACGTGGATTGGGGTGGGTCCTGACACCATCACCACTTGACACAGAAGTTGTTTGCAAATGGTTGCCTCCAGCAACCAGCCCTGCCCACACATTCCCTTTTTGTTATGCAGCCCCCAAGGTGTGGCTTCTCACTGCTTTCTCCTTCTCCCCTGGAGTCACCCCATTGCCTCCCTCTGATTTACTCATGTGACCTGTCTACGTTTCCAAGCATCTCTGAGGTTTTCCAGCTGTGCTGCCTCCGAGTCTGACACATCCTCTCAGCACAGCTGGCTTTCAGCTTGACCACGAGTGGAGGGGCCAGGTTCTTCCTCACTTTGTAAGTCTTATAACTCTTCAGAGCCTTCCTCTGACTCTGATGGCTCTCCAGGCCCCTCCTCCTCCTCTTCCTCCTCTGATTCCCCGGACTCAGATTCAGATTCAGATTCATTAAATTTATATGCCACCCTTCTCCCCAAGGACTCAGGGTGGCTCACAACAATAAAAATTAAAAAACATAAAGTACAAAATTTAAAAAAGAATTAAACAATGAGTATAATAAATAAATGACAATTTAACTCAATAAAAGCCAAATTTAAAACCATAGTCAGTCCAGGCCCGTTGGTTGGAACATCCATGTCTTCAGGTCACGGCGGAAGGACCGAAGGTCGGGGGCCGTCCGCAGCTCCAGAGGCAACTCATTCCAGAGGGTCAGTGCGCCCACAGAGAAAGCTCTCCCCTGGGGGTCGCCAGCCGGCATTGCCTGGCCGACGGAACCCTGAGGAGGCCGACTCTGTGGGAGCGAACCGGGCGAAGGGAGGTTGACAATGGCAGCAGGTGGTCTCGCAAGTACCCCCGGTCCTAAGCCACATAGGGCTTTAAAGGTAATTACCAGCACCTTGAATTGCACCCGGAGGGCAACCATAAGCCAATGCAGCTCACGCAGAAGTGGTGTAACGTGGGAGTATCGAGATCCTCCCATAAGCACCCGCGCGGCCACATTTTGCACCAGCTGAAGCCTCCAGGTGCACTTCAAGGGCAGCCCCATGTAGAGAGCATTACAGTAATCCAGGCAAGAAGTGACAAGGGCGTGGGTGACCGTGCATAGGGCATCTCGGTCCAAAAAGGGGCGCAACTAGCCCAGTAGGCGAACCTGTGCAAAGGCCCCCCTGGTCACAGCAGTTAGATGATCTTCCAAGTTAAGCTGTGAATCCAGGAGGACACCCAAGTTGCCGGCCCTTTCTGAGGGGGGCAGTACCTCCCCCCATCAAAAGAGATGGAATATGTTGGACAATCCAAGATGCCAGTATCCACAGCCACTCGGTCTTCAGCCTGAGTCTGTTCCTTCCCATCCAGACCCGCACCGCCTCCAGGCACCGGGACATCACGTCAAGGGCATCACTGGGTTGGCTCGGGGTGGAGATGAACAACTGGGTATCATCCGCATATTGGTGATACCTCACCCCAAAGCCACGGATGATCTCACTCAGTGACTTCATATAGATGTTAAACAGGAGGGGGGAGAGAACTGACCCCTGAGGTACCCCGCAAGAAAGGGGCCTCGGGGTAGATCTCTGGCCCCTGCCAATACGAACTGCGAACGGCCCGAGAGGTAGGAGGAGAACCATCATAAAACAGTGCCTCCTACTCCCAACCCCTTGAGCCGTCGCAGCAGGATACCATGGTCGATGGTATCAAAAGCCGCTGAGAGGTCAAGTAGGACCAGGACAGAGGAGCAATCCCTGTCCCGGGCCCGCCAGCTGCTGGGATCACAGGCTGGCATGGAATCACAACATAAGTCATGTGATGACTTTCCCGGACAGTCCCCCAGACACCTCTCCAAATGCTACTTTGGAGGAGGATAAGTTGGCAGCTGAAGGCTGTGAGTCAGGAGTGGAGGGGCTGAGCAACCAGATGAACAGCTGGCTGAGGCACAGGTGCAGCTGGGAAGCCCAGAGGTTTTGGATGTCGAGGACAGATAGCTGCACCTGTCAGTGGAGATGAAGAAGACCTTCTCCTCCTCCTCCTCCAGATGTGAGGGCACGTAGGGCAGAGAGGAGGCAGGCACAAAGAAGGTCAGCTAGGCTATTTGCGAGGAGGCAACTTCGGCTCTCTTGATGAGCTGCACTAGGAAGCAATTATTTAGCTCAGCAAGGGGAGTGAAACGAGGCTGGGGACAATGCGTCCATTTCGAACATCATCATCATCATCATCATCATCATCATCATCATCATCATCATCATCATCATATAACAACAACAACAATAATCTTGGGGTCATCTAGTCCAACCCCCTGTTCAGGCAGGAAATCCTATACCATTTTGAACAAATGGCTGTCCAGTCTCTTCTTAACAACTTCCAGTGTTGGAGCATTCACAGCTTCTGGAGGCAGGTTGTTCCACTGGTTAATTGTTCTCACTGTCAAGAAGTTTCTCCTTAGTTCTAGGTTGCTTCTCTCTTTGATGAGTTTCCATCCGTTGCTGCTTCTTCTGCCTTCAGGTGCTTTGGAGAATAGCTTGACTCCCTCTTCTTTGGGGCAGCCCCTGAGATACTGGAACATGGCTATCATGTCCCCCCTGGTCCTTTTCTTCATTAAACTAGACATCCCCAGTTCCAGCAACCGTTCTTCATATGTTTTAGCCTCCAGTCCCCCAATCATCTTTGCTGCTCTTCTCTGCACTCTTTCTAGAGTACAGAGTACGTACTGAGTGTTCTTGCCTTGAATCTCAGTTTCTGCCTCTTCAGTGTGGCCTTGCCCTTGCCTTGCGGATTTAGCTTTGCCCTGTGGATTTGCCTTGTCTTGGGGACTTGCCTTTGCCTTGGGGTCTAATGTAGGCTTCTTTTGGGTAGCCTGTGGAACTCGTTGGGTGGAGCTGATGCCAGCACAGGGAATTGCTGGGGAATACTAATTTAGGCTCAGAAGCCTTAATTAGAAGCTCCTGACACCTGTGGTTTGTGTGTGAGTGTGAGCAGAACAGCGTGTCACTTTTTCCAGTGCTGTTGTAACTTCAAACGGTTACAGGGGGTTCAACTAGAAGACCTCCAAGGCCCCTTCTAACTCTGTTATTCTGTAATAATAATAATAATAATAATAATAATAATAATAATAATAATAATAATAATAATAATAATAATAATAATAATGATAATAATAATAATAATGTTGGAAGGGACCTTGGAGGTCATCTAGTCCAACCCCCTGCTCAGGCAGGAAACCCTATACCATTTCAGAAAAATGGCTGTCCAGTCTCTTCTTAAAAACTTACAGTGTTGGAGCATTCACCACCTCTGGAGGCAGGTTGTTCCACTGGTTAGTTGTTCTAACTGTCAGGAAGTTTCTCCTTAGTTCTAGGTTGCTTCTCTCCTTGTTGTTATTCTGTTGCTGTTCTGTTCTTCTATCATTCTCTGTTCTGCTATTCTACTATTCTATCATTCTGTTATTCTATCATTCTGTTATTCTATCGTTCTGTTATTCTATCGTTCTGTTATTCTGCTGTTCTTTTATTCTGCTATTCTTTTATTCTGTTATTCTATCATTCTGTTATTCTGCTGTTCTTTTATTCTGCTATTCTGTTATTCTATCATTCTGTTATTTTTATCATTCTGCTGTTCTTTTATTCTATCATTCTGTTATTCTGCTATTCTTATTCTATCATTCTGTTATTTTTATCATTCTGTTATTCTGCTATTCTTTTATTCTGTTATTCTATCATTCTCTTATTCTATCATTCTGTTATTTTTATCATTGTTATTCTGCTATTCTTTTATTCTATCATTCTGTTATTCTGCTATTCTTTTATTCTGTTATTCTATCATTCTGTTATTTTAATCATTCTGTTATTCTGCTATTCTTTTATTCTATCATTCTGTTATTCTGCTATTCTTTTATTCTGTTATTCTATCATTCTGTCATTCTGCTATTCTGAAAACCATCAGCATTGACAAAATCCCCATCAGTAAATTGCAAAAGGCGGAACATCTGACATCCTGCAACGAGGCCTTCAACATCGTCAAACGTCCACATCTGCCTACCCCAGGTCCTTGGGAAGGACTCGATAGGCGGGCAAAAATGCCAAATCCAGTCTGAACATCAGCCTGACGGTGTGACCAACCACAATAACACACCTTTTTTCCCCTTACACCTCTTTCCCAAAGAAATCACACACACACACACACACACACACACACAAAACTGGGCACAAACCCGATCTATTCCATCACGCCGTGCGCACCAAGGCGGATTACGCTTCCGTGAACGTCTTTATTTTCTGGTAAAGCAGAAATCCGTGGTGGCTTTTGCTTTGACATCCTTATGAAGCGGCTTGATTGATCGTGACCCCAGGAAGCCGTCCTCCCCTCGTGGTGCCGAGAAAATAAGGGTAATGATCGTCCACGTGGAAAAAAAACGGGGGCCTTGAAAAGACTATTGAGACAGTATCGTTCTGGCTGTCAGAGCATCCAATTTCCTGCAGCTCTGTTTGAATAATAAACTAAATAAGATAAGAGAGTTGGTAAGCAGGTGTGCGGTTGTCTTTATAAACGCCTTGGATCCAGATAGCCACGGCTCGGTTTGTTTTTTTTTTAAAAAAAACAACATTAAAAAAAAAAGAGCTTGAAATAATTCAGCTTTTTGCCATCTGGCTGAGGTTGGAAAGCGTGAGGCTGGCCTCCCGCATTTTAATAACTTAAAATGAAATAAAATCAGCAAGTCCTACAGAAGGTTGGCGAAATTTGGCATCTCAGAAATGTTTGCAAAGGCAGGAAAAACAAGTGAAGAATATGCCGCACGCTTTTCCTTCATATCTCCTTTCTTCCCCCCCTCCCCTGCCACCCCCGCCCATTTTGTCTGTTTTGCATTTTAGGTTTTTTGTTTGTTTGTTTAAAGAAATGTTGACCCTAAAATAGATCTAATTTTCAGCACTCTTACTTGAACGCAGACTTTTGATGTGGACAGAAACTCTTTGCAGTTTGTACTATAAGCTTTATACGGGCGGCGTATAAATTTAATAAGTAAATTTAATAACAGACCTTCTTCCTCCTATTTTCCCCACAACAAGAAGAACCCTCTGAGGTGATTTGGGCTGAAAGAGAGGGACTGACCCAAAGTCATCCAGCCAACTTTCAGGCCTAAGGTGGGACTCGAACTCACCGTCTCCTGCTGATTGGCCCAAAGTCACCCAGCCAACTTTCAGGCCTAAGGTGGGACTCGAACTCACCGTCTCCTGGTGATTGGCCCAAAGTCACCCAGCCAGCTTTCAGGCCTAAGGCGGGACTCGAACTCACCGTCTCCTGCTGATTGGCCCAAAGTCACCCAGCCAGCTTTCATGACTAAGGCAGGACTAGAACTCACTTGTCTCCTGCTGATTGGCCCAAAGTCACCCAGCCAGATTTCATGACTAAGGCAGGACTAGAACTCACTTGTCTCCTGCTGATTGGCCCAAAGTCACCCAGCTATCTTTCATGCCTAAGGGGACTAGAATTCACCATCTCCTGGTGATTAGCTCAAAGTCACCCAGCCAGCTTTCATGCCTAAGGCTGGACTGGCTTGGTGCCGTCTCTGGCTTTCGAGCTTGGTGCCTTAATCACTAGACTTTGGCCAGTCCCTCTCTCTTCACCCAATCCACCTCAAAGGATTGTTGTTTTGGGGGAAAATGGGAGAAAAGTGGACACATTTCCTACCTAGAAGCAACCTAGAACTAAGGAGAAACTTCCTGACAGTTAGAACAATTAACCAGTGGAACAACCTGCCTCCAAAAGCTGTGACTGCTCCAACACGGGAAGTTTTTAAGAAGAGACTGGACAGCCATTTGCCTGAAATGGTATAGGGTTTCCTGCCTGAGCAGGGGGTTGGACTAGATGACCTTCAAGGTCCCTTCCAACTTATTATTATTATTATTATTGAGTTATTTGTAAAAATAATAAAGGCAGGATATAAATAAATAACATTAAGCATGTTTCTTCATATGAATGCCTTTGGGAGCTCTATTTTTTTCTTTCCTTAAACATTTTTTTTAAAAAATTATGTTTTATTGATTTTTAACATAATCACCTTAATATTTGGTAAACGGTGTGTTGTCTGGGTTAGTGTTTAAAAAACAATAACAATTAATTTCTGTAATTCTACAGTCCATGTAATGGCTTTGTTTGATTTTCTCTTCTTCCAATAATATTCTCTTTTGCCCCAACTTAAATTAATACATTTCTTTTTATTTGAATAAATGACAATTAAATATAGACATTTTCTGCAAGTAATAACCACATCAGCATAAAGCTTCTTTTCTAATTGATCATCTTGATTGCATCGTCATAGATCCTGTTTACAAAATTCTTATTTAAATTTGTTTTCCCCACAATATTCAAAGCATTCTTACTGGTTAAGATTTTCTCAAAATTAGTTACACTTAAGTATTTAAGTCTTTTTTTTTTTCTCATACAAGCCATCCCAACACTTTTACAATTCTCATATCTTACAAAAAAAAAATAGAAAGAGAAAAAAAACCTAAAAAACATTTCTTTTATATAAACCATCCCAACATTTTTATGGGATGGAAAGAAAAAAATACGGTAT
>CM044354.1:7360651-7418151 GCA_024294585.1 Vipera latastei | reverse complement strand
TTCCTTTCCTTCCTTCCTTCCTTCCTTCCTTCCTTCCTTCCTTCCTTCCTTCCTTCCTTCCTTCCTTCCTTCCTTCCTTCCTTCCTTCCTTCCCCAAAGTCAGGGCTTTTCAACTTTTTCACCCATTGTACCACTTTTAGGATATGGCAAAATCCGAGTACCACCAGTTGCCTAGCAAGGTGTCAAAAACTTGATGACCAAAAAAGAGGAAAAAAGTGATGAAGTACAGGTAGTCCTCGACTTACAACAGTTTGCTTAGTGACTGTTTGAAGTTACAGTGGCACTGAAAAAAGTGCCCCCCCAAGCCACAGCTGAGCAAGACACCTGCCCGCCCGCCCGGCGGCGCTCTTCCTCCTGTCCGAGGTTTTCATTGTTGTGAGCATTTCTGTTGAGGATTAGCAGCGGGGGTGGGGGGGGGTGTTTGGTTTTTATTTCCCCCCCCCTCTGCTGGGTGGTTGCAGCAGGTTTTGGTCACTTCACATGACCCTGGGACACTGTGACCGTCATAAACATGAATCAGTTGCCAAGCATCTGAATGTAAATCACAAGAGCCTGGAGATGCTGCAACATTCCAGCTGATCGGCGCTTCTTCTGGGCTCAGCAAAAGCACCGGGATCAGTGCCGAGCTCCAGCTGGATCCTGGCGCTGATCCTGGCGCTTCCGCTGAGCCCTGACAGCCCTGCAGCTCCAGCCGTCTCTTGCTCAGGTTTGTGCGGTGCTGCCACCGGTCCAGCTCATTCCCCTCCCCTGCTACCACTTTTCTAGAATTTGTCCCGTACCACCTGCCAGGTGCCAACGTACCACAGGTGGTACCCGTACCACTGGTTGAAAAGCCCTGCCCAAAGTCACCTAGCTGGTTTTCATGGCTAAGGACGAGACTAGAACTCACCGTCTCCTATTTTCTAGCCTGATGCCTTAACCACAAGGCAACTCCAACGTACACCCCTCATTTTCCCTATTTGACTATAAGAGGAATTTTTACAACTTAGATTTATTTTCATTCCTCACACTGTGTAGAATGTCAAAACATCATTTCCAAAGTCTTGGGTTTATTTTAATTTCCCTTCGCTCCTTCTCTTTTTCCAGTTTCCCACACATTATTGAAAAATCTTCATTTCTATTTTCAGTCTCCGTCACTTAAGTGAGCATTTATCCATAATCTCTGTTCGGCACTGTCTGAGCTGTAATAATAACAATAAAAACACTTCTATAAATACACTTTCCAATATGTAGTGAAATGTATGATTCTTATTTGAAGGATGCAATTAACGGTGTTACTTGATACCTAGAAAAACTGGGGGGAATCTGCAGCCAGATGTCAGATGTTCCAAGTCAAGCTGCCTTTTGCCATTGACTGGTAGTGATTTTGTGCAATTGACTGACAACGATTTTGCTCAAGTAATAAAAACACTTCCATAAATACATTTTCCAATAGGAAGTGGAAAGGGCAGTTCTCGCTTGAAGGATGCAGTTAACGGTGTTACTTGAAAGCTAGAAAAACTGCTGGGAACTATCCTCCAGGAAGTACGGGGAGTCCTTGACTTATGACCAGTTACTTAACGACCAGAGGATTCAGAAAAACGAAAGAGATGATTGTCGGCTTCAGAAAAGGCAGGCACAGCCACACTCCTCTGCCCATCAATGATTCACCTGTGGAGGTGGTTACCAGCATCAAATTCCTGGATGTGCAGCTAACGAGTAGGCCAACCTGGTCGCTCAACATTGAGACCCTGGTGAAGCAGGCAGAGCAGCGCCTGCATTTTCTGCGTCGCATGAGAAAAGCACATCTTCCTTCCCCCGTCCTCACCACTTTCTACGGGGGGGGGGGACGACGGAGAGCATCCCGTCATACGGCATCACAGTCTGGTTTGGAAGCATCCCTGCTTCGGACAGGAAGGCAGTGCAGAGTGGTGAGGACGGCAGAAAAGATCATCGGCAGTTCCCTCCTTCCCATCCAGGACGTGGCACAGAAGCGTTGCTTGAACAGGGTCCACAAGATTGTCTGTGACGCTACACATCCTCTTCACAACCTGTTTTCCTTGTTTCCCACAACCTTCTGGGAAGAGAGGGCTCCGTGGTATCTGAAACAGAACATCGAGATTCAGTCACACTTTTGTTCCATACAGTATCAACCTTGTGAACTCTAAAGCTTCCTCTTTCCGCTATGTATTCAAGGTGGACAGTGATTAATATATATGTATGTATGGGGTAAGGGACGCGGTGGCTCAGTGGGTTAGGACGCTGAGCTCATCGATCAGAAGGTCGGCAGTTTGGCGGGTCGAATCCCGAGTGCCGCGTAGCAGAGTGAGCGCCTGTTACTCGTCCCAGCTTCTGCCAACCTAGCAGTTCGAAAGCACGTAAAAATGCAAGTAGAAAAATAGGGACCACTACGGTGGGAAGGTAACAGCGTTCCGTGCGCCTTTGGCGTCTAGTCATGCCGGCCACATGACCACGGAGACGTTCTCGGACAAGCGCTGGCTCTTCGGCTTTGAAACGGAGATGAGCACCGGCCCCTAGAGTCGGAAACGACTAGCATGCATGTGCGGGGGAACCTTTACCTTTACCTTTATGTATGGGGTAGGTAAAAATGACAATAAAAGTTATCCTCTCCTATGCTATCCTATCCTGTTCTATATCTTCTTGTCCTTCCCTTCCCTTCCCTTCCCTTCCCTTCCCTTCCCTTCCCTTCCCTTCCCTTCCCTTCCCTTCCCTTCCCTTCCCTTCCCTATCCTATCCTATCCTATCCTATCCTATCCTATCCTATCCTATCCTATCCTATCCTATCCTATCCTATCCTATCCTATCCTATCCTATCCTATCCTATCTGCAATGCTTTGCTTAACAACCATGGCAAAAAGTTTGCAAACTTGAGAGCGTCTTACTTAACAACCGTCTTGCTTAGCAATGGAATGGAAACTGCGATCAAAATTTCTATTGCTAAGCAAGGCGGTTGTTAACTGAGTCAAGCTCAATTTTACCACCCTTTTTTTGCCACGGTTGTTAAGCAAACCGCTGCTGTTAAGTGAATCCTGGTGGTCCTTAAGCCAAATCCAGCTTCCTTTATTGATTTTGGCTGTTGGAAGCCAGCTGGGAAGGTCGCAAATGAGGATCACATGACCCCAGGATGCTGCAGCTGTCATAAATACATGCTGGTTGGCCAAGCACCCCCCGATTTTGGCCACCTGATCTTGGGGGCGCTGCGGCAGTTGTAAGTGCGAGGACCGGCTGTAAGTCCATTTTTTCAGGGCAGTTGTAACTTCAAACAGTCGCTACACAAATGGTTGTAAGTTGAGGACTACCTGCAACCTTTCCAAGTACAGGTAGTCCTTGACCTATGGCCACTGTGGAACCCCAAAATTTCTGTTACTAAGCGAGATGGTGGTGAAGTGAATTTTTCCCCATTTTGCGACCTTCCTTGCCACTGTCATTAAGTGGATCGCTGTGGTTAGGAAGTCAGTAACAAAGTTATTAAGTGAATCACTGCAGTCATTAAGTGAGTCACAAGGTCGTTAAGTGAATCTGGCTTCCCCCGTTGACTTTGCTTGTCAGAAGGTGATAAAAGGGGATCCCCTGACCCCGGATGCTGCAACCGTCATAAATACGAGTCAGTTGCTAAACGTCTGAATTTTGATCATGTGACCGTAGGGGATGCTGCAACGGTCGCAAGTGTGAAAAAACGGTCATAAAAGTCACTTTTTTCAGTGCCGCTGTAACTCCGAGCTGTCGCTAAACAGATGATTATAACTCGAGGACTACCTGGAGATGAAACCCAGACGTGGAAGGCTGGTTTGATGACTTGATTGGATTAAGGGTGGGTGTGTTTATTTATTTATTTATTTATTTATTTATTTTTGCGCTAAGGTTTTAATCAGTGATCGTAAAGGCAGGAGGGGGAGGAGGTTAAATTATCGTTAGATATTATTT
The DNA here is from genome assembly GCA_024294585.1 of Vipera latastei. NCBI lineage: Eukaryota > Metazoa > Chordata > Lepidosauria > Squamata > Viperidae > Vipera > Vipera latastei. The sequence goes on along the minus strand of CM044354.1, from coordinate 7,414,227 downwards.
TGTTATTAAGTTTTGCTTTATAGATCGGTGGGGGATTGACACAATCAATCAATCTCATAAATCAAGGGAGAGAGCCACAGGGATGTCTCTGCTTATTATAATTATTCCAATCCCTTTTTTACGCTGGACCGGGAGGGTGAAAATGGGGGTTCAAGGGCACCTTTCCCCACAGAAAAAAATAGGTGCAAAACTATGGACTGGCCGCCTCGTCTCATTCACCAGGTTGTAGTCGAGGAAATGCACCAGGTTGTAGTCGGTGCAAATTCGAGGAAGAAACCAATAAATCATCTCTGTCAGGTGGTTCTCAATTTACAACCATTGATTTAGCACAGGGCTAGGCAACCTTGGCTCTTTTATGACTCATGGACTTCAACTCCCAGAATTCCTGAGCCAGCCACGCTGAGGGGAAAGGGAGAGGTTTCCAAGCTGAGCCATGCTGGCTCAGGAATTCTGGGAGTTGAAGTCCACGAGCCATCAAAGAGCCAAGGTTAAAGACCCCTGAACTAGACATTCCCAATTCCAGCAACCGTTCTTTGTATGTTTTAGCCTCCAATCCCCTGATCATCTTTGTTGCTCTTCTCTGCACTCTTTCTAGAGTAATAATAATAATAATAATAAAGTTGGAAGGGACCTTGGAGGTCATCCAGTCCAACCTCCTGCTCAAGCAGGAAACCCAGGGGTAGGCAACCTTGGCTCTTTTATGACTCGTGGACTTCAACTCCCAGAATTCCTGAGCCAGCATAGCTCAGCATGGAAACCTCTCCCTGTCCCCTCAGCATCGCTGGCTCAGGAATTCTGGGAGTTGAAGTCCACAAGTCATAAAAGAGCCAAGGTTGCCTACCCCTGGGTTAAGGGAAATAGGTATATCTCCTCAATGTGTGGTCCTCAAATGGAACTGCATCCATATGGAGGGAAGTGTGTAGTGGGGTGCCCCAGGGCTCTGTTCTGGGCCCAGTGCTCTTCAACATCTTCATCAGCGATTTGGAGGAGGGGATAGATGGGAAACTCATCAGATTTGCAGACGACACCAGGCTGGCAAGGAATAGCCAATACCCCAGAAGACAGGCTTAAGATACAGGAGGATCTGGACAGACTAATCTATCTATCTTATGTCAGGGGGTCTTCAAACTTGGCCCTTTTATAACTCGTGGACTTCAACTCCCAGAATTCCTGAGCCAGCCATGCTGAGGGAAAAGGGAGCCATGCTGGCTCAGGAATTCTGGGAGTTGAAGTCCACAAGTCATGGGGCCATAGTTCCCACATGCTGGCTCAGGAATTTTGGGAGTTGAAGTCCACGAATCATAAAAGAGACAAGGTTGCCTACCCCTAGCGACTTGCAAGATTTTGTTATTAAGCCGATCTTGTCTCGAGGGTTTTTCCCCTTCTTCTAGGGCTGGTTTCTGGGCTCAGCCTACCTCGCAAGGTTGGCAGACAGCTCAGACAAGGGGTGAAGAGACAGGAGGAAAAGCGGTCCCTACTCCCGGTAATTCCTCAAACTACACCCATTCGTTGAGTGACTGTTGGAAGTTCCGACGGCGCTGAAAAAACGGGACTTGTGAACTTTTTTCCACACTTAACGACCGTTGCAGCATCCCCCTGTGGTCACATGATCAAAATTTGGACACTGTTGTGTGTTTTTGACAGTTGCCCCACCATGGGCTCACCTGAACCCCTTTTTGCGACCTTCCAAGCCGGCTTCCGACCAGCAAATTCAAAGGGGGAAGTCAGATTTGTTTAAAAACTGCCTGATTCGCTTAACGGCTATGGCAAAAAAAGTCGTAAAATAGGGGACACCTCTCTTGCTTAGCAATGGAGGTTCGGGGCTCCATCCTGTGCTATTAACACTCTCCTGTTTGTAACTTTAACCGGGGCAAAACAGGACATGGTAGGGCAACATTTTTTGATTCAAAATCCCTCATGTGGGCTGTCCCAAAGGTGCTTTTTTTTTTTCCCCAGGAGGCCACTGCACTTTTTTTGTTTTTCTTTGAAGACATTTCGCTTCTCCTCCAAGAAGCTTCCTCAGCTCTGACTGGATGGTGAAGAATGGAAGGATTTATACTCCTTGCAGACAGCTGATCCTTTGCATTCTTTAGAGCAGGGGTCCTCAAACTTGGCCAGTCTAAGACTTGTGGACTTCAACTCCCAGAATTCCCCAGCCAGCATGGCTGGCTGGGGAATTCTGGGAGTTGAAGTCCACAATTCTTAAAGTGGCCAAGTTTGAGGAACCCCTGTTTTAGAGGGCCGTTGAGGCCATTTGGAGGATTATCTGTGTCCTCAAGGTCGCCTGTGCAGTGTATGCCTCTCAGCATACACAAAGGACAGCACAGCAGGAGGCTGATGGTGCAGATCAGCAGGGGGGTTGGACAGCTCCGGGCGATAACCGCTCACGTGGGATAAGCCTAATGAGTTAAGCTGTTGACAGCCCCAGGCATGGTCAGCCTGGCGGGAAGCCAGGATTTAAACCCATTGGTCACCTGCACTGGCGGGAAGCCCAGGTTTGAACTGATTGGATGCCATCCACCTGGGCAGGTACAAATAGACGCCAGGTTCCCCTGTTTCCCCAGTTCATTCTGTTCTGAATAAACTCATCATTACCCAGCTCTGTGACTGCCTCTCTGTGAAGCACGCGACTTTACAGCCTGAGTGGTGCAAATGGGTGTGGAGCACTACTCCGTCAGAGCTGAAGAAGCTTCTTGGATGAGAAGCGAAACATCTTCAAAGAGAAACAAGAAAGTCCCGTTGCCTCTTGAAAAAGCATCTTTGGGACAGCTATGACCTGGATGACTGAGAATCTCCATAGACATTAAGCGATGCACCTCAAATGGGCTAATTTACAGAATGCACCCCCAAATCTGGAACCCCCAACTCCCACGGGATTGCAAAGTGTGGGACTTCAGTGCTGCTACACGAAGGTTGCGTAGACCAGTAAAGTTCTACATTTAGGCAAGAAAAACCAAATGCACAGGTATAGTATGGGTGGTACCTGGCTCAATAGTAGTAACTGTGAGATGGGCCTTGGCGTCATAATAGACAATCACTTAAATGTGAGCCAGCCTGTGTGCGGCAGCTGCCAAAAAAGGCAACACAATCCTAGTGTCATGGTTCCGACAGATGAAACTCTTCAAAGGAACTTCGAGGCATCGTTTACCTTAAAGGATCTTTTATTCGAGTAGCATAACATCAACACTTACATAATCGAAGCCGAAAACTGAATTTCCCCTCCGCTGGGCACTTAGTATCCAAGCACAATTCCCTCCTCCAATTAAAAGTCATAAATCACATTCCCCAATTAGCTTGAAGCGCGGGCTTCCTCTCCAGCTCTCCAGCCCTCCAATTCTTTATCAGCTCTGGGCTCAGTAACCTTGATTCTCACGCTAGGTTTAGTGTTGTTATGTCTAGCTGGACTCTCATTTGCATTCCCCCCTCCCAGCACCATCTGACTCTAAAAGCGATAGAGGAAAAATGGCTGCATTTCCATTTGTTGTCAATGCAAAAACATCCGATGTTGGCAGTGTTGACACCTAGGCTGCGTCAACAGAGGGATAGAATCAAGATCACGTGAAGTGTTAATACCACTTTACAAGGCCTTGGTAAGGCCACCCTTGGAATCCCCCATCCACTTTTGGTCCCCACGATGTAAAAAAGATGTTGAGACTCTAGAAAGAGTACAGAGAAGAGCAACAAAGATGATCGGGGGACTGGAGGCTAAAACATCTAAAGAAACAAGGATGAAGGTTCGTTCTCCGAGCTTGTGGGTTGGTTTCCGAATCTGATTTTGCTTGTCAGAAGGTCGCCAAAGGGGATCCCCTGACCCCGGGATGCTGCAAGCATCATAAATACGAGTCAGTTGCCAAGCGGCTGATTTTGATCACGTGACCATGGGGGATGCTGCAACGGTTGTAAGTGTGAGAAACGATCGTAAGTCACTTTTTCAGGGTCGTAACTTCAGACAGTCACTAAAGCAAGTGTTGTAAATTGAAAACTGCCTGTATTCCAAAGAAAGTGGCAGATCCTCTTTCGTAAAGCCAATCTGACAAGCCAGGAGGAGCGTCAGAGTCCAGATGAAAGATTGGTGCGGGGTGGGTGGCTGCATTGCAAATGTCCAAGGATGAGGCTTGCTGGGTTTTCTTGGCCAAACGTGAGAACTTGCCCTCTGGGTGACAAACATCGAGGTAGTGAAGCGATTAAAGGATGCACTGCAGCCGAATGTGGGTTAAAATCTACCTCCTTGAGGCCACTTGTTCTGACCTCAGCTCAGCCTACCTTATAGGGTTGCTGTGAAGAAAGAGTGGAGGAGGTATCTGTCTTCATTCCTGGAGGAAAGGCAGAATTTCAATTTAGATCCTCCTCCTCCTCTCCTCTTTCCCATCCTTCTCATTTTCTCTCTCTCTCCTCCTCCTCCTCCACTCTCCCATCTGTCTTTCTCCTTTCCTCCTTTCCTGCTCCTGCTCTCTGCCTTCCTCTTTCTCCACTCCCTCCCATCCTTCCCCTTCTCCTTATTTTTCTCTTCCTCCTCCTCCCTTTCCCATCCTTCTCATTCTCTCCTCCTCCATTCTCCCATTTTTCTTTCTCCTTTCCTCCTCTGCTGCTCCTGCTCTCTGCCTTCCTCTTTCTCCTTTCCCTCCCGTCCTTCCCCTTCTCCTTATTTTTCTCCTCCTCCCTTTCCTCCTCCTCCTCCTCCTCCTCCTCCCTTTCCCATCCTTCTCATTCTCTCCTCCTCCACTCTCCCATCTGTCTTTCTCCTTTCCTCCTTTCCTGCTCCTGCTCTCTGCCTTCCTCTTTCTCCTCTCCCTCCCATCCTTCCCCTTCTCCTTATTTTTCTCCTCCTCCTCCCTTTCCCATCCTTCTCATTCTCTCCTCCTCCATTCTCCCATTTGTCTTTCTCCTTTCCTCCTCTGCTGCTCCTGCTCTCTGCCTTCCTCTTTCTCCTCTCCCTCCCATCCTTCCCCTTCTCCTTATTTTTCTCCTCCTCCTCCTCCTCCTCCTCCTCCTCCTCCTCCTCCTCCTCCCTTTCCCATCCTTCTCATTCTCTCCTCCTCCACTCTCCCATTCGTCTTTCTCCTTTCCTCCTCTGCTGCTCCTGCTCTCTGCCTTCCTCTTTCTCCTCTCCCTCCCATCCTTCCCCTTCTCCTTATTTTTCTCCTTCTCCTCTTCCTCCTCCTCCTCCTCCCTTTCCCATCCTTCTCATTCTCTCCTCCTCCACTCTCCCATTCGTCTTTCTCCTTTCCTCCTCTCCTGCTCCTGCTCTCTGCCTTCCTCTTTCTCCTCTCCCTCCCATCCTTCCCCTTCTCCTCCTGTTCCCTCTCCCCACCTTCTCATTTAATCCTCCTCCTCCTCTCATCACCTCCGTCCCTCCCTCCCTCCTCCTCATGCTATGCTATGCCCGCCATGCCATGCCATGCCACCCAGGAGACCCCCTTGGCAGCAAATACCCAGGGCCAGCCCTCTACCCATCACACACACACAGACACACACACACACACACACACACACACACTGCACTGATACAGCACATAGGAACCTTCCCTACAAGATGTGTATTCATCCCTCCCTCCATGCCTTGATGACCCTCAAGGCAACGGCTGCAATCCCAGGTCGCTCTCCCCTCCGTGCCTGCCCTTCCCTCCCCACTGCCGGCTGGCCGGCTGGCCTCCCCCCACCACTTCAGCAGCTTTTCCCAGCCAGCTGCGTCCCTAGTGATGACCTCTGAGGGAGCTTTCCTCTTCTGCAGCTCTGCTTCTCTCCCCGCCCCCACCCCAGTTTTGAAGGTCATCAGTGGCAGTGGAGAAAACGGGCCAAAGGATCTGAAGATTAATCGGGTTTCAAGGTTTAGGTCTCAAGTCTGCCAAGCTGGTCTGCAGAGGGGGGCCAATGACGGCGAATGCAATTTTATATACACGAGTGGGTCCTTACCGGGAGCAAAAAAAAAATAAAAAATAAAAAATCTCCTCCTTTGAAAGGCTCTTTGCAGCCTGGGCTTCCATCTGAATTTCGTTAAAGGAGACCAGCTCTTAAGTTGACTTCTCAGATGTCCAATTAAAGGAGTGGAAATCTTTTTCATTTTCTTGCTGAAGTTCGCTTGGAGGACAACCACACCGGGAGTCGTCTGATCCAAAGGACAGAAGCTTGAGCAGGGAAGACGCGACTCACATTCCCATAAATTGGCACTTACGACTGCTCTGAGATGCTTTCTCACGTTACAGTTCTGCTCCCGAACTCAGATTACTTTCATCTGACCTTTGTCGTCAGTAGCAGCGGTTTGTCCTTTTTTTTGTGTGTGTGTGTGTGTGTGTTTTTTGTGTGGGTTGCAAAGCACCCGAAGGCCAGGTAAGGAACAAAGGATGGAATCTGATCAAGGAGAGATTCAACCTAGAACTAAGGAGAAACTTCCTAATAGTCAGGACAATTAACCGGTGGAACTGCGTGCCACCAGAAGTTGTGGGTGCTTCATCACTGGAGGTTTTAAAGAAGAGACTGGACAGCCACTTGTCTGAAATTCTATAAGAAGCCCACGGATGGAAACTAACCAAGGAGAGAAGCAACCTAGAACTAAGGAGGAATTTCCTAACAGTGAGAACAATTAATCAGTGGAACGACCTGCCTCCAGAAGCTGTGAATGCTCCAACAGTGGAGGTTTTATAGAAGAGATTACACAACCGTTTGTCTGGAATGGGATTGGGTTTCCTGCTCCAGCAGGGGTTTGGACTATAAACAGAGGCATAGAATCAGGATCGCGCAAAGTATTAGTACCACTTTACAAAGCCCTAGTAAGACCACACCTGAAATATTGCAGCCAATGTTGGTCGCCAGATCACAAAAAAGATGTAGAGAGTTTGGAGAAAATTCAGAGAAGAGCAACTAGGATGAACAAAGGCCTGGAGAGTAAAACATATGAAGAACGGTTGTGGAACATGGGTTTGGCCAGTCTAAAGAAAAGAGGAAATAGGGGAGACATGATACCAGCTATTCCCGTATCTGAGGGGCTGCCACAAGGCAGAGGGGGCCAGGTTGTTCACCAAAGCACCAGAAACAATGGTTGGAAACTGACCAAAGAGAGAAGAAACCTGGAATTAAGGAGAAACTTCCTGACAGTGTGGATAATCAACCAGTGGAACAGCTTGCCACCAGAAATCGTGGGCGCTCCACCACTGGAGATTTTTAAGAATAGACTAGACATTCACCTGTCTGAGATGGTGTAGGTTCTCCTGCTTGAGCAGGGGGCTGGACTAGAAGACCTCCAAGGTCCCTTCCAGCTTGATTTGCGTCTGATTCTTGGAGACTGCCTGGATAAGACCCTGCAATTTTCTTATAAGACTTCTGTCCTGGTCATTCCTTCTGCCATTACAGGTAATCCTTGATCTACGACCAGAACTGATCCCAAATTTGTTGCTGCTAAGCAGGGCAGTTAAGTCAGTTTTGACTCGTTCTACGACCTTTTTTTGGCAGGAAATCACTGCAGTTGTGTTAAATGAATCATGCAGCCGTTAAGGGAATCTGGCCTCTCCGATAGATTTTTCTTATTGAAAGGTTGTCCATGATGACCGCGTGACCCTGGAACCCTGCAACCATCATAAATATGAGTCAGTTGACAAGTGTTTGAATTTTGATCACATCACACACACACACACACACACACACACACACACACACACACACACGCTGCGACGGTTCTAAGGGGGAAAACCGGTCCTAACTCGCTTTTCTCAGTGCTGTCGTACCTTTGAACGGTCACTAGAAGAATCGTTGTAAGTCGAGAACTATCTGATGTCAACGCTGCTGACATCGGATGTTCCTGCTTTGACAAACAGATGGAAATGCGGCCATTTTGTCTCTGTCGCTTTTAGAGTTAGATGATGCTGGGAGGGGGGATGTGGATGAGAGTCCAGCTAGTCCTAACAATAATAACTCAGCAGTGGGAACCCAAGGTCATTGGGCCCAGAGTTGATAGAGATCTGGCAGGATGGAGAGCTGGGGAGAAAGCCCGCCCTTCAAGTTAATTGGGGAATGTAATAAATAAATAAATAAATAAATAAATAAATAAATAAATAAATAAATAAATAAATAAATAAATAAATAAAATAAAAAAATAAAAATAAAAATAAAAATAAAAATAAAAATAAAAATAAAAATAATAAAAATAAAAATAATAAAAATAAAAATAATAAAAATAAAAATAAAAATAAAAATATAATAAAAATATAATAATAATAATAATAATAATAATAATAATAATAATAATAATAATAATAATAATAATAATAATAATAATAATAATGATGTTGGAAGGGACCTTGGAGGTCATCTAGTCCAACCCCCAGCTCAGGAAGGAAACCCTATACCTGTGGTGGCGAACCTATGCCATCGCCCCAGCCCTAGGCCTTCAGCTGGGTTTTATAAAACCTTTTCGCTTTAGGCCTCCACTGCCGTGAGCAAAAAAAAGAGAAAAGGTTCAGTCAATCAATCAATTTCAACTTCTTGTGGGGAAAAAAAAAATCTCGCAAAGTTGGAATTGATTGATTGAATTTTTTAGTCCCACCCACTCTGCCATTACCATGCCAGCCACGCCCACCCAATGGGCCATGTCCACCCGGCACCCAACGATACATAAGTGGGTTTGGGGTTGCGGTTTGCGCACTTCGTCTCTAAAAGGTTCGCCATCACTAAAAAAGTAAAGGTTCCCCCGCACATGCGTGTTAGTCGTTTCCGACTCTAGGGGCCGGTGCTCATCTCCGTTTCAAAGCCGAAGAGCCAGCGCTTGTCCGAGGACGTCTCCGTGGTCATGTGGCCGGCATGACTAGACGCCAAAGGCGCACGGAACGCTGTTACCTTCCCACCGTAGTGGTCCCTATTTTTCTACTTGCATTTTTACGTGCTTTCGAACTGCTAGGTTGGCAGAAGCTGGGACGAGTAACAGGCGCTATAATTGTTCTCACTGTCAGGAAGTTTCTCCTTAGTTCTAGGTTACTTCTCTCCTTGACGAGTTTCCATCCGATGCTTCTTGTCCTGCATTCAGGTGCTTTGGAGAATAGCTTGACTCCTTCTTCTTTGGGGCAGCCCCTGAGATATTGGAAGACGGCTATCATGTCCCCCCTCATCCTTCTCTTCATTAAACTCGACAATTCCAGCAACCGTTCTTTCTATGTTTAAGCCTCCAGACCCCTGATCATCTTTGTTGCTCTTCTCTGTACTCTTTCTAGAGTCTCAACAACTTTTGTACATCGTGGTGACCATAACTGGAGGCAGTATTCCAAGTGTGGCCTTCCCAAGGCTTTGTAAAGTGGTATTAACACTTCCCGTGATCTTGATTCTCTCCCTCTGTTAATGCAGCCTAGCACTGTGTTGGCTTTTTTGGCAGCTGCAACACACGGCTGGCTCCTATTTAAGTGATTGTCCACTGGGACTCCGAGATCTTTCTCACAGTTGCTACTGTTGAGCAAGGTACCACCTATACCAGGGGTAGGCAACCTTGGCTCTTTTATGACTCATGGACGTCAACTCCCAGAATTCCTGAGTCAGCTGACTCAGGAATTCTGGGAGTTGGAGTCCATGACTCATAAAAGAGCCGAGGTTGCCTACCCCTGTCCTATACTGGACCTGTACACTTGGTTTTTCTCGTCTAAGTGTAGAACCTTGCTTTTTTTCACCACTGAATTTCATTTTGTTAGAGAGCGCCCAGTGTTGAAGTCTGTCCAGATCCTCCTGTATCTTAAGTGATTTATGACTGTTAATTGGAGGAGGGAATTGCACTTTGTGCAATTCGTATCCAGGGGAGGGGACTTCAGTTTTTGTCTTCAACTATGTGGTGCCAATACTTTCTTTCTCGAATAAAAGATCCTTTAAGGAAAACAATGCCTCGAAGTTCTTTTGAAGTGATTCATCTGTCCGAACCATGACATTTGGATCATCATCGTCACCCTCAACTTTTGCAACTATATGCCGCTTGCCATCCTGCCTTAATTTTGATCACGTGACCAAGGAGATGCTGCAATCGTTGTCACATGGGAGGACCGGTCGTAAGTCACTTTTTTCCGGTGCTGCTGTAGTTGTGAAGGGTCACTAAATGAAAGTCGAGGATCACCTGCAAAGAGCTGGTTTTACTTTCAGTCTGATTGGAAGGGAAACTCAGACTTAGTAACCGAATAACAGGGTTGGAAGGGACCTCGGAGGTCATCTAGTCCAACCCCCCGCTCGAGCAGGAGACCCTATACCATTTCAGACAAGTGGCTGTCCAGTCTCCTCTTCAAAACTTCCACAACTTCTGGTGGCAAGCTGTTCCACTGGTTAATTGTCTTCCCTGTTAAGAAGTTTCTCCTTATTTCTAGGTTGCTTCTCTCCTGGATTCGTTTCCATCCGTTGCTTCTTGTCCTGCCTTCAGGTGCTTTGGAGGATAGCTTGGCTCCCTCTTCTTTGGGGCAGCCCCTGAGATACTGGAAGACTGCTATCCTGTCTCCGCTATTTCTTCTTTTCACTTCACTTGATCTGCTTTATGACATCTTTGGGATGCAGAACAGAACTTCTTTTTTTTTTTCCCCCTCCACATTTGGAAAAGGATGCTCAAAGACCTCCAAATTCTCACCTGGTTGATCCTTCCAACCCACCCGGACCATCAGAGCATCCCTGGTCTTTTAGCTGACATTCCTCCGCTCGCACTTCCAGCTAGCTTGTTCTCGGTGTCTTGTTTCTCACACCACCCTCCTTGAAACTTTAATTAATTTATGTATTGTTGCTGTGCTCAGCGCCCGACCTTTTTCTTCTCATCTGGAGATGGATGATGCCTAATGGCGGAGCTTCAAAAAAAGAAAAAAAAGAACGAGATTTATTTGCCAAGGAGGAGGAGGAGGAGGAGGAGAAAAAAAAAACCTGCAGTAATGATTGGGCAGATTGCTTATTTCCCTGCCTGCCTTCTTGAAGATGGCAGTTTAGACTCAATAGATCCGACATGAAATTGCTTTTTGAGGGAAGACAGCTCTTTTTGGATGCTCAACAAGATGATGACGGGAAAGGAGGCTGAAACATGGGAAGAAGGGCTGCAGGAATTGGGGTATGTCTAGTTTAATGAAAGGAAGGACGAGGGGTAGCATGATAACAGTCTTCCAATATTTGAGAACCATGAGGACTGGAAACTTACTGCACTTTCAAAGGTATTTATTTATTTATTTATTTAATGCACCGCCCACCCTGTCTGTCTTCACCATATTTGAGGGGCTGCCACAAAGAGGGGGGGGGTCAACCTTTTGTCCAAAGCGCCCGAAGGCAGGACAAGAAGCAACGGATGAAAACTCACCAAGGAGAGAAGCAACCTAGAACTAAGGAGAAACTTCCTGATGGTTGAGAACAATTAGCCAGTGGAACAACTTGCCACCAGAAGTTAAAGGTGAATGCTCCAACACTGGAAGTTTTTAAGAAGAGACTGGACAGCCATTTGTCTGAAATGGTATAAGGTTTCCTGCCTGAGCAGGGGGTTGGACTAGATGACCTCCAAGGTCCCTTCCAATTCTATTCTATTCTATTCTATTCTATTCTATTCTATTCTATTCTATTCTATTCTATTCTATTCTATTCGGCAGATGGTGTAGGGTCTCCTGACTGAGCAGGGGTTGGACTAGATGATCTCTAAGGTCCCTCTCCAACTCTGTTATGCTGTTACTTGTATAAGAAAGCAGAGAAGACAAGAGTCTGGACCCCCACTCTTCCCAACTCGGGGGTGGGGGGCAGATCTTCAGAGACCGCACCTTTTCTCTCTTTTCCCCCCCCTTTTTCCACCCTCTTCCCCAAACATTCCAAAGAGAGAGAGAGAGAGAGACTATGAAGTCGCTTGGAATTTGTTCAGGATTGTTAAGCAAGGATTTGCCAAATATCGGAAAGTTAAACCTTTAAAAACCGGGATTGTTTGGAGGAGGGCGGCGAGAATTCGAAAGGTGCTCTGACTGTAGAAATTGATGGCTTAGCGTAAATTCTCCAGTTGCATTTTCTTTAGAGCTTGGCGTTTCCTTTGTCAAAAAGTATTATTCTGTTTAGTAAAACCGTTCAGAGTGGCTTTTTCTTATTTCTCTCTTTTCCCCCCCCCTAAAAGGCCTGGATGCAATCTTCTTTTGCAAGAATAATCTCCCATTGCAAGGTAAACCTTGGCTTACAGCCACAGCTGAGCCCCTGAGCACCTATCCAGCCAAGACGAGTCCAAATCACCAGGACCAGATGGATTACACCCCAAGGTGTAATTATTATTATTATTTCTATTGCTAAGTGAGAAAGCTGTTAAGTGAGTTTAGTTCCCATGTTATAAACTTTGATGCTAATAATAATAATAATAATAATAATAATAATAATAATAATAATAATAATAATAATAAAATGCCAAATCCAGTGTGAACATGTGGCTGACTGTTCGATAATTAATAATAATAATAATAATAATAGTAGTAGTAGTAATGCCAAATCCAGTGTGAACATCTAGCTGACTGTGCGATGATCAACAACAACAACAACAACAACAACAACAACAACAATGTTGGAAGGGTCCTTGGAGGTCATCTAGTCCAACCCCCAGGCAGGCAGGAAACCCTGTACCATTTCAGACAAGTGGCTGTCCAGTCTCTTCTTAAAAACTTCCAGTGTTGGAGGCAGGTAGTTCCGCTGGTTAATTGTTAATTAAATTGTTAATTGTTCTCACTGTCAGGAAGTCTCTCCTTAGTTCTAGATTGCTTCTCTCTTTGGTTAGTTTCCATCCGTTGCTTCTTGTCCTGCCTTCAGGTGCTTTGGAGAATAGCTTGACTCCCTCTTCTTTGGGGCAGCCCCTGAGATACTGGAACATGGCTATCATGTCCCCCCTCGTCCTTCTCTTCATTAAACTAGACATATCCAATTCCAGCAACCGTTCCTTATATGTTGTGTGTAACATGGTTGTGTGGGAAGAATCTGGAGAGAGAAATATTTTAGGGAATATTAAAAAGGCAGAATATATTTCCCCAAATATAATGGAGCAGATCTTCAAAAAGTCAGAAAGTTCTCCACCTGCTAGTCAGACAACTCAGCAGAAACCAGCTTTTAGAAATGCAGGTGTAATAATCCATTCAGGAAGGTTGGAGACTTCCAGCTAGAAACTGAAGAGATTAGGAAGACAAGGACCCTTAAAATCTACATAACGCACCCAAACTCTAAGACAGGAAACATAATAGGATTAACCCACGGATGCCAAAGGGGCACACCCAAACTCAGGTCAAAGTACATGACACAGGAAATACAAAGCCTCAATCAGGAACGGGAAACAACCTCAAGAGCCCCAGAAGGTATAAAAACCCACCACTCCCTGCTACATGTGGTCACTCTTTTCTTCCAGCGCCATCTTTCTTTCTGGCTCTCCTCTTCAATAAACTACAACCTTCTTTCTAAAGCAGTCGCCATGTTGTTTATTCCCAGCTTGGACTGGACCCTGATGAAGATTTTTCCTTCCACAATTGTTAAGTGAATCTGGCTTCCCCATTAAGTTTGCGGGTCAGAAGGTCACAAAACTGATCACGTCTCCCCAGGACATTGCAACCGTCATAAACATGAGCCTCTGAATTTTGATCACGTGACCACGGGGATGCTGCAACTGACGTAAGTGTGAAAAACGGTCAGAGGTCACTTTTTTCAGTGCCGTCGTAACTTCAAGTGGTCACTAAATGAACTCTTGTAAGTCAAGGACCACCTTTACACACTCCTTTTTTTAAAAGAAAGGAACCCTTGCTTGTACTCTACGGGCAGTCCTCAAATTACAACCGGAACTGGAACCAGAATTCCCCTCGCCAAGCGATGCAGTCATTAAACGAGTGATGTCTGGTTTTACAACTTTTTCCGTCCCTGATTGTTAAGCCAGTCACTGCAGTTGTCAAGGGAATCACATCGTCATGAAGTGAATCCGGTTTCTCCCACTGACTGTGTTGAAAGAAAAATCTTCGTTAGGGTCCAGTCCAAGCTGGGAATAAACAAAATGAAGGCTGCTTTAGAAAGAAAGTTGCAGATTATTGAAGAGCAGAGCCAGACAGAAAGATGGCTCTGGGAAAAAACTGACCACATGGAGTAGGGAGTGGTGGGTTTTTATCCCTTCTTGGGCTTTTCTTTGGAGTTGTTCCTGTGGCATGAACTTTGACCTGAGTCTGAGTATGCCTTACTGGTATTCTGATGGTGGTGGGTTAATCCTATTATGTCCCAAAGGTCATATCCTGCTTCCCTGGGGCTGGGACTGATGGCTATGTCCTGTGTTGGATTTTTGGGGGGAGTGCGAGGGATTGTTGATTCTAGGGATCTTTGTCTTTCTCATCCCATCAGCTCTAAGCTCCCAGGTGCCAGTCTTTCTGAAAGGATGATGACATCTCCATTTCTACAGAGCTGGTTTCTGCTTAGGGGAGGCAGACTAGGGGCTATTAAGAAAAACTGGGCACGCTTTTCTGCCTCTTTAAGATCCTTTGAGGAAATATAATATTCTGCCCTTTTTAATATTTCCCTCTCTGTGGGGCGCTGACCTCCCGCAACTGCTGGTCAGAAATCCCCTAGGAAGGTTGCTAACGGCAGTCAGATGTCCCTCGGGTACCGCAACCACTGCAAACACAGACCAGTTGCCAAGCACCCAAATTTTGATCACATGACCACGGAGATGTTGCCATGGTAACTTGAGTGTGAAGGTCGGACGTCAGTCACTTTCTCAAGCACCGTTTGAATTCCAAAGGGTCGTTAAATGAACGGTCACCAATCAAGGACTCCCTATAGTCCTGTTCCTGTCCACCGGCCTGTTAAGGAATTTGTTGTGCAGAATCTCCTTGTGCTACCAAAGAGTTGCACAGACAAGGAAGGGTACTGAGAGCAGCAAGAGTCACACAAGAATACACTGAGTTATAAAAACAAAAAGTAGTTTACTTTTGAGGTGGTGTAAGAACAAAAATGCACAGTCAAAAATAAACAGTCCAGGTCATAAACAATAGCAACAGTCCAAGGAGTAATCCAAAATACAAAGTCTTCTTCCCGGTCCAGAGGTCAATACACAGTTCAGGTTTACAACAGTAGTAAACCAACAGCAGAGCAAAAACAGTAACAGTAGAGATCAGTAAATTCAGAGAGAGAGAGAAGCTACGTTCCTAGCTTCCTCTTATGGCCATGAGAACACTTACACACCCATTGGCCAATTAACATCTTAAAGCCATAGCATTATGGTTAATATATTTTCAACCCAACATTGTAGGCTAACACCATATGCCTAACATTCTCCCCTTTGGGTAGAATAATATATAACTCTTACAATCTTATGCACATTCTTTCACAATTAGCATTGTGTTTCACAGCACTTTGTACCTTCGTAAAATGGTCTGCAATATTTACATCAGATGAACAATACTCTAGCTGTATTAATTTATCTTTGACACATTGTCTGACATTTAAATAACGAAGATCAGTATGTTTAGATCTTGTTCTTACTGCAGCATTATTTGCCATCTTTATCGCAGCTTGATTGTCCTCATACACAATAAATGGATCATTTACATTCAAACCCATATCTAACAATAATTGTTTGTACACTAGCAGTTCTGTACATAACACTGATAGACATGAAAATTCAGCCTCCATTGTAGATAAGCTTATGTGTTTTTGTCTAATGGACTTCCATCCAATCAAAGAATCACCCAACATTATAGCCAACCCTGAAGTAGATTTACGAGTGCTTGTATCAGAGGCAAAACTCGCATCTGCATATGCAGTAAGGATTAACTCGCGATTTGGCTCTAGATATAACGAGTAGTGAATAGTCTGCTTCAGATACCTTAATACTCGTTTAGCTGATTGCCAGTGTCTAACAGTTGGATTATTGTTGTACCTAGCCAATTGATTTACACAGTAAGAAATATCAGGTCTAGTCCAATTACTAAGATACATAAGGCTTCCTATCAAAGATTGGTACATAGTCTTATCAAATACAGGACTCTCAACATTAGTGTCCTTAAAATCCATAGCCATCGGAGTTTTTGCTGGTTTACACATTTCCATATTGTATCTCTTTAATAACTGAGATATTTTACTGGCTTGCGACACCTTAAAACCCCTATTTGTTTTCACAATATCTAACCCCAAATAGTGGCTTATTTCTCCAAGATTTCTAATTGTGAATTTATTTTGCAATCTTGAAATGATAGTTTGTGCTTCTAACTCAGTTTTTGTTATTATTGCAATATCATCTGTGAATAATAAGATAAAAGATAATGCTCCGTTGTGTTCTCTTCTAAACAAACAAGGATCAGCATTACTGGCTACAAAACCTATTGCACTCAACTCATTAACTATACATTTATTCCACTCATAGCCTGATTGTTTCAATCCATAGAGGCTTTTCTTTAACTCCCAACAATCATGGTCTCTATCATTGGTCAATCCTGGTGGTATTCTTAAATAAATAGTATGTTGCAATGGAGCATGTAGATATGCAGTTTCAACATCTACATGGTTAACCATATATTGGTTTTTAGCCGCCCTATGCCATTTCAGACATGTGGCTGTACAGTCTCTTCTTAAAGGCTTCCCATGATGGAGCACCCACAACTTCAGGAGGCAGGTAGTTCCACTGGTTAATTGTTCTCACAGTCAGGAAGTTTCTCCTTAATTCCAGGTTGCTTCTCTCTTTGATGAGTTTCCATCCGTTGCTTCCGGTCCTGCCTTCGGGAGCTTTGGAGAATATCTTGACCCCCTTTTCTTTGGGGCAACCGCTGAGATATTGGAAGGCTGCTATCATGTCACCCTAATCCTTCTTTTCTCTAGGTTAGCCATATCCAAATTCTCTTTCTCCTTCTTTTCCTTCTCCTCTCCTCCTCCTCCTCCTCCTCCTCCTCCTCCTCCTCCTCCTCCTCCTCCTCCTCCTCCTCCTCCTCCTTCTCCTCCTCCTCTCCCTCCAATCCTTCTCCTCCTCCTCCTCCTCCTCTTCCTCCTCCTCCTCCTCCTCCTCCTCCTCCTCCTCCTCCTCCTCCTCCTCCTCCTCCTCCTCCTCCTCCTCCTTCTCTCTCTCTCTCTCTCTCTCTGTGCCTCTACTCTCCCAAATGTTCTAAGTTCAACTCAGCTCTTAAAGAATCTCTGGAGTCATGCTTAATTCCTGATCTGGAACTATCATCTTGGCAGATGTAGTTAATTTTTTTTTTAACTGTAATTCTCCTTAGAATAAAAAGCATCAGACGGTGAGGCTAGCGGAGAAATTGCTGGATTCATTCTTGTTTCTAAAAAAATTTTCCAGATTTATTTTTTTCTTTATTATATGTCTTTTCACATTCTTTTCTTCTTTTCCTTATTTTATTTAAAATTATACGGCTGTCCTACTTGCTCACCGTGACTTGCGTGGCTTACAGAAATAAAACCCAATAACCCACCCCCTGGGGACAACAATAAAACCAAGCACTTGATGGGCTTGAAACCACCCTGGGGTCTTTCTTCCTCTTTCCCTGGGAAGGGGGTTGGGCAGAGAGAGAGGGATTAGCCCAAAGTCACCCAGCTGGCTGTCATGCCTAAGGCGGGACTAGAACTCACCGTCTCCTACTGATTGGCCCAAAGTCACCCAGCTGGCTTTTATGCCTAAGGCGGGACTAGAAATCACCGTCTCCTACTGATTGGCCCAAAGTCACCCAGCTGGCTTTCGTGCCTAAGGCGGGACTAGAACTCACCGTCTCCTGATGATTGGCCCAAGGTCACCCAGCTGGCTGTCATGCCTAAGGCGGGACTAGAACTCACCGTCTCATTGGCCCAAAATCACCCACCTGGCTTTCATGCCTAAGACGGGACTAGAACCCACTGTCTCCTATTGATTGGCCCAAAGTCACCCAGCTGGCTTTCATGCCTAAGGCAGGACTAGAACTCACCATCTCCTGATGATTGGCCCAAAGTCACCCAGCTGGCTTTCGTGCCTAAATTGGGACTAGAACTCTCTTATCTATCTACTGTATCTGTCTGTCTGTCTGTCTGTCTGTCTGTCTGTCTGTCTGTCTGTCTGTCTGTCTGTCTATCTATCTATCTATCTATCTATCTATCTATCTATCTATCTATCTATCTATCTATCTATCTATTTTTCTTTCTACATCTCTCTCTCTTTTTTTTTCTTTCTCTCTCTCTCCCTCTCTCTCTCTCTGCCTCTTGTTGAATCTGCCAAGGGTTCCACAGACTCCTGACTCTTAGCTTCAGATTCAGAATTGGAAATCTACTTTTTTCTCCATATAAAATTATCTTTACCCGGTTAAGAAGCCCACCCACCCACCTACCCACCCATCCACAATGATTTCTTCCCTAGCTGTTGCTGCAGCTCCCAGAGGTTCTGTGCAATTTCTTTGAAAATGCCAAGAAGTTATAATATTTGAGTTCTGGATTTGGTGACATTTAAACAAGAGCGTTATAAATCTGACCTCATTGTGTTTAGTTAAATCTTGTGACAGGGAAGGGTAGGAAAATCTCTGATTGCAATAGTGACTCCGTTATTACGGCTAAGCGGGAAGGAAATTGCCAGAGGAAAACCGAGGGAGAACCACAGGTAATCCCTGACTTACAACCATTCATTTAACGACCGTTTGAAATTAGAATGGTGTTGGAAAAAGTGACTTATAACTGGTCCTCACACTTACTGTATAACCATTTTGCGTCTCCACGGTCACGTGATCAAAATTCAGGCAACCCATCCTCTCTTTATGACCGTTGCAGTAGGCCGAGGTCATGTGATCACCATTTGCGACCTTTCTGACAAGCAAAGTCAATGGAGGAAGCCAGATTCGCTTAATGACCTCGTGATTCACTTAACAATTGCCAGGATTCGTTTAACAACCATGCCAAAAAGGTCATAAAATCAGGGGCGACTCACTAAACAGTCGTGTTGCCTAGCAACAGGAATTCTGGTGTCAATTGCAGCCGTACGCTGAGGGGAATTCTGGGAGTTGAAGTCCACAAGTCTTAAGGTCACCAAATTCGCCCACCCTTGGACTAGAGATGGTCCTCAATTTATGACCACAATTGAGCCCATTTCCATTGCTAAGTGAGACTTTGGTTAAATTTTGCCCCGTTTTACGACTTTTCTCGCCACAGTTGTTAAGTGAATCACTACAGTTCTGAAGCTTGTAACACGGTCGTTAAGCGAATCTGGCTTCCCCCATTGATTTTGCTCGTCAGACAGTCGCAGAAGGGGATCAGGTGACCCCGGGACACTGCGACCATCATAAATGTGAGTCAGTTTGCCAAGCGTCTGAATTTTGACCTCGTGACCACGGGGATACTGCCACGGTCGTTAAGTGTGAAAAATGGTCATAAGTCGTCGTAACTTGAAACGGTCACTAAATGAACTGTCATAAGTCGAAGATGATCTTTAAAGTCCCCCCCCCCTCCAAGATAAAATGAAAGCTGTCAAGAGAGAGGCCCATCCACCTTCATCCAAGCCCTTCTGCACAAGGGGAAATTGTGTTAATCTGTCGGCTGGCCAACTGACACGGCTGCCAGAACGGGCGAGATTTGAACCCGTTGCTTAGCTACTGCACGATGCTAAGATTAAAGCCGGCAGACTTGCTGACGGCATTTTCCTTTCCTCATTGCTTCTTGCTTTGTCCCTCCCAGAGTGATGAGACCCCAGACTCTATTTCTTTTAAAAAGATCTTTTTCTTTTTAAAAAGATCTTTTGGAGGTGCAAAGGAAACAGGACTCCTCTAATGGATTGACCGATCGAAATGATCAGATTCCTGCAAGGGGATCCAGCTGAAGTGAGTTTCCGTTTAAAAAACACCTTGGGGACAAAAACCAGAAAAACAAAATAGTGATAATGGGTTTGCCGTTGGTTTTTCCTGGCCTGGTTCTCAGAGATGTGAGGGAAACCGAGCGAAAACAAAACCAGGCCCAGAATTCTACAAAGTCCTCGACTTACGGCTACAGTTGAGCCCTGCATTTCTGTGGCTAAGCGAGACCGTTGTTCAGAAATGGGCAGAAATGGACATTTCAGACTGAAAGAAAAAAAAAGAAGAAACAAAATATTTTCAAACTTGGGACTTATTTTACCGACGGTTGGAGAAACGAACTCGGGATTAGGAATTTAATTTGTATTCGCGAACGGTGAACTGAGGCAACACGTTTGTCGAATCAGCACTGTTGAAATGTATTTAAAAAAAATCAGTAAAAACTTAATTTTTTTTTAAAAAAAGACAGTTGTTAAGTGAGTGTGACGTCATTTTTACCACCTTCCTGGCCACCATTCTTAAGTGAATCCCTGAAGTTTTTCAGTGTCTAACATGGTTGTTAAATGCAGCCGGTTTTCCCATTGACTTTGCTTGTCAGCAGGTCGCAAAGGCGGGTCATACGACCCTGGGACACTCCTCCTTTTTCTTCTCCTTCTTCTCCTCCCCTCCCTCTCCTTCTCCTGCTCCTTCTCCTCCTCCTCCCCTTCCCCTTCCTTTTTCCCTTCTTTCCTTTCCCCTTCTCCTCCTCCTCCTCTTTTTCTTCTCCTTCTTCTCCTCCCCTCCCTCTCCTTCTCCTGCTCCTTCTCCTCCCCTCCCCCTCCTCTCCTCCCCTCCCCCTCCTCCTCCCCTCCCCCTCCTTCTCCTCCTCCTCTCCTTCCCCTTCCTTTTTCCCTTCTTTCCTTTCCCCTCCTCCTCCTCCTCTCCTCCTCCTTTTTCTTCTCCTTCTTCTCCTCCCCTCCCTCTCCTTCTCCTGCTCCTTCTCCTCCCCTCCCCCTCCTCCTCCCCTCCCCCTCCTTCTCCTCCTTCTCTACTCCTCCTCCCCTTCCCCTTCCTTTTCCCCTTCTCCTCCTCCTCCTCCTCTCTCTCCTCCTCCTCTCCTTTTCTCTAGGATCCCAAGACTCCTATAAGATGGGCAGCTACATAAATGGTTTCAATAAGTAAGCAAATGGTTCTGCTGATCTTCCTCCTCCTCTTCTTCCTCTCTTTCCTTCCACTCGAGGCCTTATGGGGAAAAAAACATGATAATCAAAACCAGCACAAAGCTTCCCCCCCCCCGCGCCCCCCCCCCCAGCACAAAGGACAGGCAGTGTAAATCTCTCTGCCTGCATAGTCTCCATTTCCAGCCCCATCTAAGATAAGCTAAATGATTGCGGGAGCCAGTAATATGAATCTCCCGTTCAGGTCAATGCCGTGAGTCTATTTGCAAATCCATATTTTTCAAAGAGCTTGCAATTATTCAGACTTACACACACACACACACACACACACACACACATACACACACAGACACACACAAATGGCTTTCTTTTTCTGAAAAAGACCTAGTGGGGGGAAAAAAGGAAAAAAAAAACCTGTCCAACCTTGGCAGCTTTTAAGACTTGTGGACTTCAATTCCCAGAATTCCCCCAGCCAGCACGGAAGTTGAAGTCCGCAAGTCTTAAAAGTTGCCAAAATTGGACCGGCCCTGGGATAAGTCCTTCAACGGCAGGATTTTCTCCTTCGGAAAAGGCCTTTCCAAGATCTTCCCAAAAACCTCTGCCGCTGCCTTCCCCCCCAGCCTTCTAAAAAAAAACAAAAAAAAAACAACAACAGGCAGTCCTCGACGTAACAACTTACCACTTCTGTTGCTAAGTGAGACATTTGCACCCTGGCTTGCCAAAGAGAAACGACACCCTGGGTTTTTTCCTCAGACACGGTTTTCAAAAGCATTGACAGGGCTGGTGGGGGGGGGGGGAAAGGGCAGACAAGGCAATCCAATGCTGCATAATGGAGAGGATGAATTTAAAATTCACTTTACAACTTCCCATCTTGCAGCTTTCGAGGCCCGTATCTCTTTCTTTCTCCTGGGAGATGATTCCCACCCCCCCCCACCCCCATTCAAAGAAAGCCTTTGCTGACTCAGCCTCAGCCCGAGCCAGAGAAGAATTGAGGGGTGTGTGTGTCCTCACCCCCCCTCCTCCTCGGCTGTAAATAAAACAAACGGCCAGCCGCACAACGCGGTGGTCATAAAACCTGGACTGCATCAGGTGGTGTCAAGGCGCAAGAGAGAAGGAGAGTAAGAGAAACCCCAATTATGGCTGGCGTCTAAAATCTAGTCACTGTGGCTCTTCTATTCTTCAGCCGAGACAGCTGCAAATATCGCTTAGCCCAGATCAGAGTAACAGAGTTGGAAGGGACCTCGGAGGTCATCTGGTCCAGCCCCCTGCTCAAGCAGGAGACCCTACACCATTTCAGACAAACGCTTGCCCAGTCTCTTCTTATAAAACCTCCGGTGAGGGAGCCCCCGCAGAGCTTGCAGGTTTTCAATAGGGATCACTTGAAGTTGTTGGGGAGCAGGGCAAGCCAAACCTTCCTTGGTTAGGACGCTGGAATTCTAGGATGGAAGAGGTTGGAGGAAGCCTTGAGGTCATCTAGTCCAAGCCCCAGTTCAGGGAACAAATCCACGGTCACAGCCGTGGTGGCCGCTATTGTGTAGTGGGTTCTGGACCGCATGGAAGACTCCGGACATCAGGGTTCAGCATAATAGATCTTTATTGAGGTTAGCACAGAACTGCGGACAAAGGGCTATTAGCCCCTCTTATATACCTAGCCAGGTATACCTGGGACCAATCCCCTTATCAGGATTTCCCACCAAGGACCACCCTGCCAATCCGGACAGGGTACGCTGCCAGCTGGTGGTGTCGGTGGCTCATTTCTGTGGAAACATCCCCTATATACATAACACCCCTTCCCCCATACTGGAACAATAACGATAACAAATAAAAACAAATAATGAGAAACATCCAATGTGTGAATCCGGTTATTCAAACACGTCATGACCCCTCCCTCAAAACCTTACAAAATCCTTTAGGTAAGCCGGTGGCCTATGAGTTCTGGCTGACCTTTTCAGGGTTTGCACCATGTTCTTGTCGACTGGGTCCTCAATTGAGTCATCAACTGAGTCCTGATTCCAAGCCCTATCCACCCCAATGTCATTGGGGCCCCCGGCCTGATGTTGCTCAGCCAAGCCAACGTCACTGGGCAACTGTCTGGTGTCAGATTGATTACCCCCTTCCAGTTGATCCGACTTCAAAACTTGTGGTTTTTGGGGGGACCGCTTCCTCAATTGGTCTATATGTCTTCTGACCTGGCGGCCTTCCTCCACCTCTACAATGTATGATACAGGCCCCGTTTTGTCAACTACCACCCCCTGAATCCAGGCCTGGCCTGGCCCATAGTTCCGGGCCCAAACCCTTTCTCCTATGTGAAGTTTTCTGGCGGTGTCGGGTTGGGGTTGTTCTGATTGTGCGGCCACCCTGTCAGGGTGTAGTCTGTCCAACTTAGTGATGAGGCAACGACCCCAACGTAACTCAGCAGGACTCTTTCCTGTTGCTGTGCATGGTGTGGTGTGTCGTGCCAGGAGGAATTGAGCCAACCTTTGGTGCCAGTCTCCACTGATGATGCACCTCAATGCGTCCTTGGTCGTTCTCACCATTCGTTCTGCTAGACCGTTAGATGACGGGTGGAAAGGCGCGGATGTGACATGCCTAATCGAGTTGGCCCTGGTGAATGCCTGGAAATCAGCAGATGTGAATTGTGGGCCATTGTCAGAGACCAACACATCAGGCAACCCATGAGTGGCAAATAGTCCCCGGAGCACCTGAACAGTCTTTGCAGTGGTCATGCTAGAAACTGGAACTACTTCCAGCCATTTAGAGTGACTGTCAACCACCACCAAAAACAGTTGTCCATGAAAGGGCCCCACATAATCAATATGCACCCTGGACCACGGGGTGTGTGTCGCTTCCCATTTGTGTACGGGGGCCTGCAGCTGTTCTGGCCTTGATCTTTGACATGTGTAGCACCCCGCTACCTTCTCCTCTATGGCCTTGTCGAGACCAGGCCACCATAAGTAACTCCTAGCTAAAGCCTTCATCCTAACTATGCCAGGGTGACCCTCGTGTAGCGACTGCAAAACCCTCTCTTGAAGCTTCTCCGGAATAATAACTCTGCTACCCCACAAAAGGCAACCTTTATGAGAAGACAGCTCATGCCTTCTCATGAAATATGCCTGGAAATCTGGACCCGGACTCTTTTCCTGCCACCCAGACATCACCCACATTAGGACCCTGCATAGTACCTTGTCTGCTGTGGTGCCATCAGCAATGTCCTTCGCCTGAAGGGGGCAATCTGGAAGATCTTGGATGGGTAGGACCTGCTCCGCAGGTGCTGGGTCAGGTTCAGTGATCATTAGCGGTAATCTGCTTAATGCATCAGCGTGGCTCATGTCCCTCCCTGGTTTGTGGACCAGTTTGCAAGTGTATGCAGATAGGAATATGAACCACCTTAGCATCCTTGGGGATAGAATTTGTGGTGTTTGTTTATCATTGTGAACAGCCCCAACAATGGTTTGTGATCTGTAAAAATAGTGAACTCCCTGCCATACAGGTAGTCATGGAATTTCTTGACTCCTGTCACAATTGCCAGGGCTTCCTTGTCAATTTGCGCATAATTCCTTTCTGCCCTCGACAGTGTTCGGGAGTAGTACGCAATAGGCCTTTGCTCCCTGTTTTCCTCTATGTGACTCAATACAGCGCCCACACCATAAGGGGATGCGTCACACGCGATGCAGATGGGCTTATTTTCTATAAAATGTGTGATGGTTGAGTCACTGGACAATAGTTGTTTCAGGTTTCTAAAACTCTGTTCGTGGACCGTGGTCCAATTCCATGGGGTTTTCTTATCTAATAGCCTGTGTAAAGGCTCTGCGATTGCTGCTTTGTGGGGCAAAAACACATGATAGAAATTAAGTAACCCCAGGAAAGCTTGCAATTCAGCCTTATTAGTAGGGGTTGGAGCCAATTTGATTGCTCTTACCTTGGAGTCAGTAGGGTGAATTCCCTTGGCATCAATCCTGAACCCTAAAAATTCAGTGGATGCCACTCCAATACTGCACTTACTTTTTTTAAGTTTGAGCCCAGCAGAGCAAAACCTGCTTAAAACAGCCTGCAGCCTGTCAGCCAAGATCTCTTCAGACTCTCCAGCAATAAGAACATTGTCAAAATAAGGACATACACCAGGTATGCCCTTCAAAGTCCTCTCCATCACTTCTTGAAAAATTCCTGGAGCTATAGAGATGCCAAACTGCAAACGGTTAACTCTAAAAGTACCTCTATGTGTCACTATTGCCTGAGCGTCCGCCGTTTCCTTAGTAACCGTGAGCTGCTGGTACGCCTGCGCAAGATTGAGCTTGGCAAAGATGGCGCCGCCCTGTACTGCAGAGAGGACATGCCGGACCGTCGGGACCGGGTAAGCGTGCGGATTCAAGGCCTGGTTTACCGTGGCCTTATAATCTGCACATATTCTTACTTCCCCGTTAGCCTTAAGTGGGGTCACCATAGGGGTTTCCCAGTCTCCCCCATCCACGGGCTCTAACACCCCTTGTTCAACCAACCTGTCCAATTCACTCTCAGTCTTGTGCTTGAGGGCGAATGGGACTCTCCAGGGCTTGATATGAATCGGTAGGACCCTTGGGTTTAGCTTAAATTTAATGGGGGTGTGCTGAAAATCAGACAACAGCAACATGGTGGGGTTTAAAGGAACCTTCCGCTTGCTCCGGTCGCAAATTCCCTTAAATGTCTCATATGAAATTATTGAGACTGCGGAACCGGAGTCGAGCTCCATCGTGCAAGGTACCCCTTGTAGATGGACCTGTAACGTAATTTTTGGCTTGAGCAACTGGTGGATCTCCGTATGGGACACGGTTTCCGCTGTTCGCGGCACATTCATGATGTATTGTCCCACCTGGGCTACTGCCAGGATGGTGTGTGGGCTTGCCGGCACCATTGGCTGCCTCGTGAGCCATTACCTCATCTAGGACTTCTCGCAGATTCATTGGCGGTTTTGCGAGGATTTTTTGTCGGCACTGATGGTCTCTAAGCCCGAACACCACCTGGTCTCGAATTCTATCTTTGAGATCAGGGAACTTACACAAATGGGCAGCCTGTCTCAGAGCTGCCATGTAGTTCGATGTTGTCTTGCCTGGGAGCTGGATGGGCTGGGAAAATTGGAACCGCCAAAAGATTGGGGCCCTCGACGGCATGAAATGTTCAGCGAGTTTAACCTTGAATGCAGTATTGCAGGGAAAATCTGCCCAATGCCAGCAGTTCGATCCTGATCGGCTCAAGGTTGACTCAGCCTTTCATCCTTCCGAAGCCGGTAAAATGAAGACCCGGATTCTTGGGGGGCAAATATGTTGACTCTGCAAACCGCTTGAAGAGGGCTGTAAAGCACTATAAAGTGGTATATTAAGTCTAAATGCTCACGCTCTCTCTCTCTCCCTCCCTCCCTGCAGTAGTTACAATGCATTATTGCAGGCAAACTCTGCCTGCTGCAAGCATTTTGAGTTCAGTTGTGATCATAAGTCAAGGACAACCTGTAGCTTAAAGTTACTAAGGTTGAGAAATTCTGGTTAATAAGTAGAGACTCAATTCCCCAGACCGTAGTTTGGGGGCCAAAGAAACACTGTCGATGTTCATTCACAGCTCATTTTGCCTCTTTCTCTGGAGCGTATCTGCCTTTGTTCCTTTTCCGCTGTCTGTCTTATCAGCATGTCTTTCGTGATATTTAGATCACAGTGTGGTGGAGACACCATGGAGGCCTCACCGCCGTTTGTTCTGCTATCTGCTCTCCTGTCTCCTGCAGAGAGGATTTGAGCAGCATCTCATGTTATGAGGATGCAGGAAGACAAAAATCAAGGAAGGGACGGGGGAAGGAGGGAGGGAGGGAATGGAGGGAAGGTGGAAGAGAAAAAAAAAGAAAGAAAGGAAAGAGAAAGAAAGGAAAAAGAAAATAAGGAAGGGAAGGAGGGAGGGAGGGAACAGAAGGAAGAAGGAAGAGAAAAAAGAAAAGAAAAGAGAAAGGAAGGAAGGAAAGAAAGGAAGGAAGGAAAGGAGGAAGGAGGAAAGGAGAGGAAGGTAGGAAGGAAGAGAGAGAAACAGGAACAAAGGAAGGAATGAAAGAAGAAGAAGAAAAAGAAAGAAAGAAAAAGAAAGAAGAGCGGGAAGGGAAAGAAAGAAGGAAGGAGGAAGGAAGGGAGGAAAGGGAGGAAGGAAGAGAGAGAGAAACAGACAGGAAGGAAGGAGAGGGAGGAAGGAAGAGAGAAAGAGAAACAAACAGAAGGAAGGAAGAAGATAAAAGAAAGAAAGAAAAACAGAAAGAAGAAAGAGAGGGGGAAGAAAGAAAGAAGGAAGGAAGGAGGGAAGGAAGGAAGGAAGGAAAGGGAGCAAGGAAGAGAGAAACAGACAGGAAGGAAGGAAGGAAGGAAGGAAGGAAGGAAGGAAGGAAGGAAGGAAGGAAGGAAGGAAGGAAGGAAGGAAGGAAAGAAAGAAAGAAAGAAAGAAAGAAAGAAAGAAAGAAAGAAAGAAAGAAAACCCATCCATTCTGAGCATTATGATGCCTGCAAATTTAGAAGAACAACTATCTTGTGTGCACGTTCCCTCATAAAGACGCACACTCACACATACACGTGTACAGGCACGCACACGTGAGCGGCTTCTGTCTTCATTGCCCGGCTGACCGAAGCCACCAAGGCCAGGCGGGGTTCGGAGGCTAGCAAGGGAATCAAGGCCGCCCGTCTTCCAGAGGGAAAAGAGGAGACGGGCGCTTATTGCCTCCGATTCCAAATGCTCCACACACCCCCCACGGATGGCCTGGAAATCTCTCGGTTTATGGCATTTTAAACGCTCTTGTTGTTTCCCCCGCCATCTGCAGAGTTCCTGTAGGGCAACCTGCCTTGCTTGCTGCCTGCAGGCACGTTGGCGGAGAGACAAAACCTCTGTGCGATAATTTAATTTTGTCCTCCCTCACGCGTCCCGGTTCCTGCGTTGAGGAATCGCTCTTGTTATGTATCCAGATGCAGGCATCTGCATAGCAGCGGCCACTAGGGGGCGTTGGCCTGGACGGTTTTGGCGGGAAACCCAGTTTCGGCGGGAAACCTAGGGCCAACCCCATTGGCTAGCCGCCTACCTGGCCAGGTATATAAGGAGACCAGGTAGCCCTTGTTCTTCAGTACGAACCCCCCCCAATAAAGAGCTGAACACGTACTCTGGCTGGCGTCTCTTCCTTGCGTCGGACCCACTACATTACAGCTCTCCTCTGCCTCTCTCAGTGGAAGAACCCGGACCGGCCGCCGCCATTCCTGCACGCTGGTCTCCAGGCCTGTAATGTAGTGGGTCCGACGCAAGGAAGAGATGCCAGCCGGAGTACGTGTTCAGCTCTTTATTGTGTGGGGGGGTCCGTACTGGAGAACAAGGGCTACCTGGCCTTCTTATATACCTGGCCAGGTAGGCGGCTAGCCAATGGGGTTGGCCCTAGGTTTCCCACCGAAACTAGGTTTCCCGCCAAAACCGTCCAGGCCAACGCCCCCTAGTGGCCGCTGCTATGCAGATGCCTGCACCTGGATACATAACAAGGCCCATCTGAGGGACCTTCCTTTGCCTCAGTGGAGTTGGGATCAGGTCGTCCAGAGAGAGAGAGAGAGAGAGAGAGAGAGAGAGAGAGAGAGAGAGAGAGAGAGAGAGAGAGAGAGAGTTTGCTGTACTGCTTAAGGCACCGGGCTAGAAATCAGGAGACTGGGAGTTCTAGTCCCGCTTTAGGCTTGAAAGCTGGCTGGGTGACTTTGGGCCAAACACCAGGGGACTGGGAGTTCTAGTCCCGCGTTAGGTGTGAAAGCCGGTTGGGTGACTTTGGGCCAATCACCAGGAGACTGGGAGTTCTAGTCCCGCTTTAGGCGTGAAAGCTAGCAGGGTGACTTTGGGCCAAACACCAGGAGACTGGGAGTTCTAGTCCCGCTTTAGGCGTGAAAGCCGGCTGGGTGACTTTGGGCCAAACACCAGGAGACTGGGAGTTCTAGTCCCGCTTTAGGCTTGAAAGCTGGTTGGGTGACTTTGGGCCAAACACCAGGAGACTGGGAGTTCTAGTCCCGCTTTAGGCGTGAAAGCCAGCAGGGTGACTTTGGGCCAAACACCAGGAGACTGGGAGTTCTAGTCCCACTTTAGGCATGACAGAGAGCTGGGTGACTTTGGGTCAGTCCCTCTCATCATAAATATGAACCACTTGCCAAGCATCTGAATTTTGATCACGTGAGCAGCAGTCGTAAGGGTGAAAAACATTCATAAGTCTCTTTGAGTTAAGTTTCAGTGGTGTGGTAACTTCAAGTGGTCACTAAATGGACCGTTGTAAGTCGAAGACTACCTGTATTCTCATAAAATATGGAACTTACGAGGAGCCCTGATTTTAGAAGCCTGCGGCTCAATTGAAGAGAATTATTTCATGCAAAGAGAAAGAAATTTATACTCCAGATGTTAAGGAATCGATTGGAGAGACACGTTCCTTGTCAATGCTCAGAAAGTTTTGAGATGAAAAGACACAAGCAATAGGATTTCTGTAGGATTTAGGTTGAAACATCCTGTCTGAGAGTCAAAATTAATTTTTAATTAGTATTATATGGATCCTTTTCCTTTCTTCTTTATTTCTTTCGCATCTCCCCTTATTAGCGTAGTTTAATCAGTGTAATGTTTGTAGCTATTTTAGGGCAGGTGGAGTAATGTCCTTGATGTATTTTTAAAATTCTTTGTTTTATCTCATTAGGGAAGGAATAACATCAAGGCCTTGGTGCCACGGAAACATCATGCGCTGGCAATGCTTCCTAGTTGGGTAATGAAACATCTGTGGAAAAACAAGCAAGCTCAGAGAGCAGCAAGGATCCCATAGTCATCGTCATTGTCCTCCTCCTCCTCCTCCTCCTCCTCCTCCTCCTCCTCCTCCTCCTCCTCCTCCTCCTCCTCCTCCTCCTCCTCCTCCTCCTCCTCCTCCTCTCACAAACCCCACTGCCTTCTAGCACTGATGATGTTACCTAGTTGGGTTATGAAACGTCTGCAAGAAAACCACCAAGCTCAGAGAGCAGCAAGGATCCCATAGTCATCGTCATTGTCCTCCTCCTCCTCCTCCTCCTCCTCCTCCTCCTCCTCCTCCTCCTCCTCCTCCTCTCCACAAACCCCACTGCCTTCTAGCACTGATGATGTTACCTAGTTGGGTTATGAAACGTCTGCAAGAAAACCACCAAGCTCAGAGAGCAGCAAGGACCCCACAGTCCTCCTCCTCCTCCTCCTCCTCCTCCTCCTCCTCCTCCTCCTCCTCCTCCTCCTCCTCCTCCTCCTCCTCCTCCTCCTCTTCACAACCCCCACTCTCTTCTAGCACTGATGATGTTCCCTAGTTGGGTCATGAAACGTCTACAAGAAAACCACCAGGTTCAGAGAGCAGCAAGGACCCCACAGTCCTCCTCCTCCTCCTCCTCCTCCTCCTCCTCCTCCTCCTCCTCCTCCTCCTCCTCCTCCTCCTCCTCTTCACAACCCCCACTCTCTTCTAGCACTGATGAGATTCAAGGTATTGGTAATGGTGTTTAAGGCCCTACATGGCATAGGTCCGGAGTACCTTAGGGATCACCTGCTGCCGGCATCAACTTCCCTCCGCCCTGTGCGTTCCCACAGAGAGGGTCTCCTCAGGGTGCCACCGATCAGAGAATGTCGATTGGTGGCCCCCAGGGGGAGGTCCTTCTCTGTGGGCGCCCCGGAGCTATGGAATCGGTTGCCGGTTGAGCTCCGGATGGCGCCCGACCTTCGCTCCTTCTGTCGCGATCTGAAGACACTCTTATATTTGAACAAGCCGGCCTGGCCTGATGAGGTATGGGTTGGGTTTTTATGGTCATTTTTAATATCTGTATTTACTGTTTTTAGTCGGCCATATGTTTAATTTTCTTTTAACTTTTGTATTTTTGTATTTTTTATATATCTGCCCTGTTCACCGCCCTGAGTCCTTCGGGAGAAGGGCGGTATATAAATAAAATTATTATTATTATTATTATTATTATTATTATTATTATTATTATTATTATTATTATTATTATTATTATTATTATTATTATTATTACGTTCCCTAGTTGGGTCATGAAACGTCTGCAAGAAAACCACCAAGCTCAGAGAGCAGCAAGGAGCCCACAATTAATTCAATGATTCCCAATCTCAACAACTTCAGGCGAGGATGGAGCTCTACTCCCAGATATCCCCAGCCAGCCGACACTGTTGCTCGGAATTCTGGGAATTGCAGCCCACACATTTGGAAGTCAGCCAAGCTGAAAAATGCTACTAGTCTTCTGGCCTGCTCTGCAGCCCATTTTCATTCTTAAACATTGGATATTATAAATATTTGAATATTATTATTAATAATTGAATAGTGAATAATATTATTAGTGTTATGAAATATTAAATATTGAAGTTTAAAAAAATATTTGATGGCAAACTAAATGACAGTCGAGCAACTTTACTAATTGTGCTTCTTTCTTGGCATCCTTCAATATAGCCAGCTCAGTTAAGAGCAATTTAATGTTGTTTTTCCCCTGGGGGTTAGTGGTAGAGAAGGAAACAGACAGGCATGGAAGTCAATTAGCAGTACCACTTAAACTTATATCCTGCTAATAGATAGATAGATAGATAGATAGATAGATAGATAGATAGATAGATAGATAGATAGATAGATGGATGGATGGATGGATGGATGGATGGATGGATGGACGGACAGACAGACACACAGGCAGAGACAAAGAAATAGCAGACTTATATACTGTTAATAGATAATAGATAAATGATAGATAATAGATAGATAGATTCTAACCACTGCGCCACCATAGATAAATGATAAATAGATAATAGATCGATTGATAGATAGATAGACAGACAGACAAATAACAGATTTATATACTGCTAATAGATAGATAAATAGATGATAGGTAGATTATAGATAGATAGATGGATGGATGGATAGATAGATAGATGATAGGTAGATTATAGATGGATGGATAGATAGATAAATGGATAGATAGATAGGTAGATAGATAGATAGATGATAGGTAGATTATAGATAGATAGATAGATAGATAGATAGATAGATAGATAGATAGATAGATAGACAGATAGACAGACAGACAGACAGACAAATAACAGACCTATGTACTGTTAATAGATAGATAGATAGATAGATAGATAGATAATAGATAGATAGATAGATAGATAGATAGATAGATAGATAGATAGATAGATAGATAGATAGATAGAGACAGACAGACAGACAGACAGACAGACAGACAGACAGTGATAGATACATAGATGTAGGTAGGTAGGTAGATAGATACACCTGGATGATAGACAGATAGACAGACAGATAGATAGATGATAAATAGATAGTAATAGCACTGAGACTTACATACTGCTACATAGGGCTTTGCAGCCCTCTCTGAGCGGTTTATAGAATCAGCACATTGTTCCCCACCCCCCCTTGCAACAATCTGGGTCCTCATTACCAGTGAAACTGTGAAGTTTTACTTCTAAGTAAACCTGATTCGAACCGTAGTGTTCACAGGTAATCCTCGATTTACGACAATTGACCCCCACATTTCTATGGTAAGCGAGACAGTTGTTAAGTGTTATTTTGCCCCATTTTACGACCATCCTTACCACAGTTGTTAAATGAATCACTGCATTTGTTAAATTAGTAACAGGGTTGATAAACGAATCTGGCTCCCCCCCCCCTTGACTTTGCTGGTCAGAAGGTCGCAAAAGGGTATCACTTGACTCCGGGGACCGTCATAAATACAAGACAGCTGACGAGTGTCCCAATTTTGATCACATGACCATGGGGGATGCTGCAGTGTGAAAAATGGTCATAAGTCCATTTTTTCAGTGCTGTTATGACTAAACAGTTGGCTGTAAGTCAAGGACTACCTTTATAGCTGGATTCACACTTAAGATACTAGAGCACAGGTCGGCAACCCGCGGCTCCGGAGCCGCATGCGGCTCTTTGAGCCGTCTCCTGCGGCTCCCAGCCGCCTGGTGTGCGCACACCTCTTCGAATGGGCAGTGGTGCGCGCGCACCTCTCCAAATGGAGAGTGGCACCGCCCGTTCCGAGAGGTGCATGCGCACCTCTTCGAACGAGCGGAGGTGCGCGCACACCTCTCCAAAGGTTTGGAGAGGTGCGCGCGCACCTCCGCCCGAACGGGCAGCAGCGCCGCTCTTTGGGAAAGCTGCCGCGGCACGTTTGCAGGCTGCCAAAGGTGGCAGCTCTGCAAATGGGCCGCGGCAGCTTTCCCAACAAGCGGCGCCGCTGCCCGTTCCGAGAGGTGTGCGCGCACCTCTCCAAAGGTTTGGAGAGGTGCGTGTGCACCTCCGCTTGTTCGCAGAGGTGCGCGTGCACCTCTCGGAACGGGCAGCGCCGCCGCTTGTTGGGAAAGCTGCCACGGCCCGTTTGCAGAGCTGCTGCCTTCCTCCGAAGGCAGTAGCTCTGCAAACGGGCTGTCGCCGTCGCGCAACTGGTTCCATCATACATTAAAAAAATGGCAACCGCAAGCGTCCGCGCATGCGCAAGAAAAAATGTTTTGCGCATGCGCAAAACGTTTTCTGCGCATGCGCGTGCATGGACGCACGCACGCGGCTCCCACTTTTTTTTATGTGTGATGGAACCGGTTCCCAGTGGCTCTTTTCCTTTTTCAGGTTGCCGACCCCTGTACTAGAGGTTGCATCTTCATAAGGTGGCAGTTCCTGGCTGATCTTGGTTGGCCAGAAATATTGAGTCAGGCCTGGTTAGTAAAGGGATGGGAGGCCACCAGGAAATCTGAGTCAGAAGCTGCAAAGTCTTTGAAGAACGCCGTGGCAAATCATGCTGCTAGTCCTCACTTAACAACCATCTGTTCAACAATTGTTTGAAGTTAGGCTGGCACACTGAAAAAAGTGATTTATAACCAATCTGCACACTTACAGCTGACACAGAGTCCCTGTGTGTCACGTGATTGCAATACAGGTAGTCCTTGACTTATGTTTTGTTTTTTTTATGTCCACACTCGAGCCGCAAATCTCTGTTGTTAAGTGAGGCATTTGTTCAGTGAGCTTTGTCCTATTTTACAACCTTCCTTGCCACAGTTGTTAAGTGAATCACTCCAGTTGACAAGTTAGTAAACTGGTTGTTAAGTGAACCCAACTTCCCCATTGACTTTGCTTGTCAGAAGGTCACCAAAGGGGGGGGTCACATGACCTTGGGACACCGCAATGGTTATAAGTATGAAAAACAGTCATAAATCACTTTTTCGGTGCCGGTGTAACTTTGAACCATCACTAAATGAATTGTTGTAAATCGAGGACTACCTGTATAGGTATTTGGCAAATGGCATGTACAGCTAGACCACTCGACATACAACCATTCATTTAGTGACCATTCTAAGTTATGATGGCAAAAGTGACTTATCACCAGTGGTTTATGATCAGCTGGTTCGCACCAGTTCGGCAGAACCAGTAGCTAAATTTTGAGTTCGGAGAACCAGCTGAATGCACACTGCTTCTGGAAGTCCGTTCTAGGCCTTGGAGGCCTGGAGGAGGCATCCCAGGACTAGAATGGCCTGCCAGAAGTGCATGGATGCCACTTCCAGAAGTCCGTTCTAGGCCTCGGAGGCCTGGAGGAGGCCTCCCAGGTCTAGAACGACCCACCAGAAGTGCATGGATGCTACTTCCGGAAGTCCATTCTAGGCCTTGAAGGCCCAGGCCTGCATCCACGCAGAGAACTGGTTGTTCAGGTATTTGAATCCCACCACTGGTTATGACCACTTTTCATACTTACGACCGTTGCAGCATCCCCATGATCATGTGAACAAACTTCAGGCTCTTAGCAACTGATATGTATTTATGACGGTTCCAGTATCCTAAGGTCAAGTGATCAACACTTATGACCTTCCCAGCTGGCTTCCAACAATCAAAGTCGATAGGGAAATGCAGATTCGCTTAACGACCACATGATTCATTTAGCAACTGTGGCAAAAGAGTCGTAAAATGGGGCAAAACTCACCTTACAACTGCTTAGCAATAGAAAATCAGGGCTCAATTGCAGTCGTAAGTCGAGGACTCCCTATATTTATGAGGGTTGGGGCGTCCTGTGGTCTCATGATCACCATTTATGGGCTTTCCAGCTCAGGGGTCTCCAACCTTGGTAACTTTAAGACTTGTGGACTGGGAGTTGAAGTCCACAGGACTTAAAAGTTGCCAAGGTTGGAGACCTCTGTTCCAGCTGGCTTCCCAAGCAAAGTCAGTGGGGAAGCAGGCAGGAAGTTGAAAGTTGCCGTCACCTCATTTACTGACCACGGCAAACGGATTGTAAAATGGGGTGCAGGCACAGGATGCCTAACTTAACAACTGCAATGCTTAAGGACAAATCTTCTGGTCCCCACTGTGGTTGTAAGTCAAGGACTAGCTGTATTGCTGTGAAGGAATACAATATTTATTGCTTTATTTAACTCCTGTGTGCTGGGGAGCTAATTTGCTAAAAAGTTAAATAAATTACCTCAAACTCACAATCCCAGGATTCTGGGTGAACTTCAGATTTCGAATACCTTCTACCTGAAGCTGTGGATGATGGTTTTTGTTCTCTAGGCAGACTACTAAGCCACTAAGAAGAAGGAAGAAGATGGGGAAAGGAAAAGTGAAAAGGAAGGAAGGAAGGAAGGAAGGAAGAAGAAAGAGAAAGAAAAGAAAGAAAGAAAGAAAGAAAGAAAGAAAGAAAGAAAGAAAGAAAGAAAGAAAGAAAGAAAGAAAGAAAGAAAGAAAGAAAGAAAGAAAGAAAGAAGGGAAGAAAAGAAAGAAAGAAAGAAAGAAAGAAAGAAAGAAAGAAAGAAAGAAAGAAAGAAAGAAAGAAAGAAAGAAAGAAAGAAAGAAAGGAGAATTATCTATAGGTGCCCCAAAGTGGAAGGATTAAGCTTTTTGGACTACAATGACCCTAATCCTTTCCTATTGACCACGAGGGATGAAGCAGTTAGGTTCAAGGGCCTAACTGGTAGAGGGAATACAAATTTTCTTACTTATCTTCCAGAATTCTTCATTTTTTTGTATCATGGACCCCTTTGCATATTTATTGAAACAATTCTAAGAAAAAAAAATAGCTGTCTGCATCAAATGTATTTTTTTAAAAAACACCACACAGTAGACCGTATTACAAAGGAAACCAATTATGCTCAAATACGGTGCTCAAAAGATGGGGGAAAAAAAAAACCCTAATTGAAATAATTTTACGCAGGGAGATGCGTTGAACTTCACAAACATTTTGGGAAGCGAGAGGCGGCAAATTACCTGCGTCTCTGCATTCCGGATCGAATGAAAAGTGGCATTTTAACCGGAGGTTGGGAAAATTAAAACCGTGTGTTCTTTTTTTTTCTTCTTCTTCTTCTCCCATCCAAGTTCATGGACACCCTAAAATCTAAGCACAGACCCCGAAGGTCTGTGATACCCGTATTACAGATCTGTACGTGGGAACGACTTTTGGAGATCAGGAAAAACATACTGTCTAAGGCAGAGGCCCCTAGCCATTTGGGCACCAGGGACCCATGGAGAAAGCTTTTTGCATGGACCGGAGGGCGTGTGATTTTGTGTGCTGTCTCCATCTCGTGGATGGGGCTTTGCTTGTTTGTGCGGACCGGTTGCTGGCATGCCCACGGCCCGGTACTGGTCCACGGGAATGGTTCAATCAGAGAAAGGTTAGCTTGGAGCTGCATAATGAATGAAAACAAAACTTAGAAGGGGCCATCCCTAGCTTCTAAGCCTATAACGAGAATGGCAGATTTCTACTTTTAGTTATGGAACATCCTGCTAATGGAGCCTTTTAATAACAGAGTAGCAGAGTTGGAAGGGACCTTGGAGGTCTTCTAGTCCAACCCCCTGCTCATCCAGGAAACCCTATACCAGGGGTAGGCAACCTCGGCTCTTTTATGACTCATGGACTTCAACTCCCAGCATTCCTGAGTCAGCTATGCTGACTTAGGAATTCTGGGAGTTGAAGTCCATGAGTCATAAAAGAGCCGAGGTTGCCTACCCCTGCCCTATACCATTTCAGACAAATGGTTGTCCAATCTCTTCTTTAAAACTTCCAGTTATGGAGCATATGTAATTTCTGGAGGCAAGCAATTCCACTGATTAATTGTTCTCACTGTCAGGAAGTTTCTCCTTAGTTCTAGGTTGCTTCTCTCCTTGACTAGTTTCCATCCGTTGCTTCTTGTTCTGCCTTCAGGTGCTTTGGAGAAGAGCTTGACTTCCTCTTCTTTGGGGCAACCCCCTGAGATATTGGAACACTGCTATCATGTCACCCCTCGTCCTTCTCTTCATTAAAGTACACATTCCCAATCCCAGCAACCGTTCCTTATATGTTTTAGCCTCCGATCCCCCTAATCATCTTTGTTGCTCTTCTCTGCACTCTTTCTAGAGTCTCAACCTCTTTTTTACATCGTGGTGACCAAAACTGTAAAGTGGTATTAACACTTCACGTGATCTTGATTCTATCCCTCTGTTCATGCAGCCTAGGAATGTGTTGGCTTTTTTTGGCAGCTGCAGCACACGGCTGGCTCCTATTTAAGTGATTGTCTACTAGGACTCCGAGATCCCTCTCACCGTCGCTACTATTGAGCAAGGTACCCCCTATTGTTGTTGTTGTTGTTAGTTGCGAAGTCGTGTCCGACCCATCGTGACCTCATGGACAACGTTCCTCCAGGCCTTCCTGTCCTCTACCATCTTCTGGAGTCCATTTAAACTCACCACCTATACTATACTTGTACATTTGGTTTTTCTTGCCTAAATGTTCTAACAGATGGCTTCTTTTACCCCTCTCTCAAACGGATGGATCTCTTTATCCAAAATATGGACTTGGCTGTTTTCAAAAGAGCGACCTTTGTCCTTCGAATGCAGATGGACTCCTGACCCCATCTCTCTCCAGTCGACGGCACAGCCCTTGCAGCAGTTCCAAGAAGATTCCACACCTAACTGAGAGCACGGATAAACTCCCAAGTGATCTCGAGAGCTCTCAGAGAGAGTACTAACAACCAGGTGACTGCAAAGAAACACAGTCCTTCCATTCCTCTCACCTGCCCCATCAGAAGCTTATCCTTCCATCCGTTCTTCATCAGAACAGATGAAGCTCCTTGGATGAGGAGCAAAAACATTTTCTTCTTCTTCCTCAAGGAAAAAGCAACAACAATCCAGCTGCCTATCGGGGGAAGGTTAAAAAAAAAAGTGAGACAACTATGACCCCACAAACGGATGTGTTTCTAAATCGACGTCCAAGGGAGGGAAGCCCGTCTCCCCACAGGCCGGCTTCTTGCCCACCCACCCTTTGTAAGAATCGGGTTCCCGTGTCGTCGTCGATGACTTCGAAAGGATGCAACCGCCGGGAATCCTATAAATACCAGCCCTGCCTATCTGATCGATCGATCAGGATCCATTTCTCTCTTTTTCTAGCCGAGGTGACTGAGGCAGCTAATTTAATTCAGAGGAATTCCAGAGTAATATCCCAGACGGGTCATAAAAGGGTTGCTATTCTTTCGGAAGCCCCTCGGATGCTCCGAAAGAGGCTGCGGAAAATTAGATTAGTCAGACCGAGATGTTTTTTTTTTTCTTTTTTTTTCTTTCCTTCCTCCGTCGGTCTCCAGATCTGAAGGGCAGGCGATCGATTTCCCTGTGTGGCCAAAATTAAAAGCTTCCACCCCCCTCCCCCCCCTCTTTTTTTTTTTTCTTAGTGGAAACTGCTGGCTAAGCAATTTTCTTAATGTAATGTTGGTGGCCCGGCTCCAGGGCTTTTCGATGGGCAAAGGAAGGGACCAATTTTTCTCTGACAAGGCCCGTTTTTTTTTTTCCTTGTGAAAGAGAAGATTTAATGTCAGAGCCAGCCTTTCAGAATAATTGATGACGCCCGAAGAAGAGCTTAAGGATCTGCCAGCTTGGTTCCCCACCCTGGGATTTATTAAAGGTGCAATCATTAAATATGTAAATAGCTGATTTATAACCAGCCAGGCAGGCCGTTAATTGATTTCTTCTGTTTAAACACAGCCGGGCAAGAAACAACAGTTGGCTTTGAGATGGAC
Organism: Vipera latastei; assembly: GCA_024294585.1. NCBI lineage: Eukaryota > Metazoa > Chordata > Lepidosauria > Squamata > Viperidae > Vipera > Vipera latastei. Next base: position 7,375,328 of record CM044354.1, on the reverse strand, counting down.
AAACATATGAAGGTGATCACTCAACCAAAGCCCATCTCTCTGGTGCTTGGAGACATTAATATTCACCCCGTAGCCCATCCTCCTGGTCCCAGGAGATTAGAAGATTCGCCCCATAGTCCATCTTCCTGGTCCCAGGAGTTTAGAAGATTTACTCTGTAGCCCAGCCTTGTGATCCCTGGAGGTTAGAAGATTCACCACATAACCCATCCTCCTGGTCCCTGGAGATTAGAAGATTTGCCCCATAGCCCCATCAAATATGAAGATTCACTCATGGCCCATCTCCCCATCAAATCTCATTATCCACCCCTTAGCCCATCTCCCTGATCCCAGGAAATTTAAAGATTCACTCCATAGCCCATCTCCCTAGACTCATGAGGTTTCATAACACCAAAGCCCATCTCCCTGGTCCTGAGAGTTTTTATGACTCACTCCAAAATATCCCTCAAGACAGATATCTTCCACCTGTTACCACCCGGCACCATCTAAACACCAAAACTCGGAGTCCTAGTGGACAATCACTTAAATATTGAGCCAGCCGTGTGCTCCAGCTGCCAATAAAGCCAACACAGTGCTAGGCTGCATTAACAGAGGGATAGAATCAAGATCATGTAAAGTATTAATACCACTTTACAAGGCCTTGGTAAGGCCACACTTGGAATACGGCATCCAGTTTTGGTCACAATGCAAAAAAAATAAATAAATGTTGAGACTAGAAAGAATACAGAGAAAAGCAGCAAAGATGATCAGGGGGACTGGAGGCTAAAACATATAAGGAACAGCTGCTGGAATTGGATATGTCTAGTTTAATGAAGAGAAAGACAAGGGATGACATGATAGCCGTGTTCCAATATCTCAGGGGCTGCCCCAAAGAAGAGGGAGTCAAGCTATTCTCCAAAGCCCCTGAAGGCAGGATAAGAAGCAATGGATGGAAGCTAATCAAGGAGAGAAGCAACCTGGAACTAAGGAGAAATTTCCTGGCAGAACAATTAACCAGTGGAACAACCTGCCTCCAGAAGCGGTGAATGCTCCAACACTGGAAGTTTTTAAGAAGAGACTGGACAGCCATTTGTCTGAAATGGTATAGGGTTTCCTGCCTGAACAGGGGGTTGGACTAGATGACCTCCCTCCCTCCCTCCCTCCCTCCCTCCCTCCCTCCCTCCTTCCTTCCTTCCTTCCTTCCTTCCTTCCTTCCCTTCCTTCCTTTCCTTTCTTCCTTCCTTCCTTCCACCTACAACTTTATTTGAGTTTATTTGAGTCCAACGTAGCTTGGAGGACACTGGAGAAAGTTACTTTCGTTCATAGCTATCCAGAACACTCTTGCAGCCAACGGTATAATTAATCTAAGGAGTGTAAAAGTGACAGGAGAATTTTTCTGCTTTGATGGAGCAATTAATGTTATTTTTTAATACATTCTCGGGTTTTTACCACCATCCCCCCCCCCCACCGAGTGGTAAGCACAACGTATCTGTTAGTCTCAGGCCACTAACTTTATAATTCTGAAGAACCAGGAAATTGTAATTGTTTTCTGAATGTGCGTCGATGTTGTTCGTTATTTTTTTTTTTAATACAGTAAACTGCGGCTGGACCCCATCCAGAGGCAGGGACAAAAAATCTGCTCAAAAAAAATAAATAAATAAATAAAAATCTGCAGTCGCAAGTGACAGGCGGAAAAGATGAAGCGTCTGCCGGTGATTGTGAGTTGTGCATCACAATTAAACGGAATTTTGTCATCCTTCTGGTTAAAATGGAATAATAGAGTTGGAAGGGACCTGGTAAGATCATCTAGTCCAGCCTCCCCGCCCAAGCAGGAGATCCTACACCAGGGGTCTTCAAACTTGGCCCTTTTATGACTTGTGGACTTCAACTGCCAGAATTTCTCAGCCAGGAATTCTGGGAGTTGAAGTCCACAAGTCATAAAAGGGCCAAGTTTGAAGACCCTTGCCCTACACCATTTCTGACAGTCCCTTCTTGAAAGCTTCCAGTGATGAAACTCCCACAACATCTGAAGGCAAAGCAATTCCATTGGTTGATTGTTCTCACTATCAGAACTCACTTTGTTATCCTAGAACAGTGATGGCGAACCTTTTAGAGACCGAGGGCCCAAACTGCAACCCAAAACCCACTTATGTATCGTCGGGTGCCGGGTGGGCGTGGCCCATTGGGTGGGCGTGGCCCATTGGGTGGGGGTGGCCCATTGGGTGGGCGTGGCTGCGGTGGTAACGGCAGACTGGGTGGAAGTAAAAAGTTCAATCAATCAATTCCAACTTTGCGAGATCTTCTTTTTCCCACGAGATGATGAAATTGATTGATTGATTGATTGAATCTTTTTTTTTTTTGCGGCGGAGGCCTAAACCGAAAAGGTTTTATAAAACCCAGCTAAAGGCCTAGGATTGGGCCGACGGTGTGCGTGCCCACAGAGAGGGCCCATAGAGGGGGCTTTGTGTGCCACCTGTGGCACCCGTGCCATAGGTTCACCACCATGGTCCTAGAACAAGAGTCTTCAAACTTGGCCCTTTTATGACTTGTGGACTTCAACTCCCAGAATTCTTCAGCCGGCGTGCCTGGCTGAGGAATTCTGGGAGTTGAAGTCCACAAGTTATAAAAGGGCCATGTTTGAAGACCTCTGTCTTAGAATAACAGAGTTGGAAGGGACCTTGTAGGTCATCTAGTCCAACCCACCCCCACCCAAGCTGGAGACCCTACCCCATTTCTGACAGATGGCAGTTCAGTCTCTTCTTGAAAGCCTCCAGTGATGAAGCTCCCACAACGTCTGAACGCAACTTCTGTTCCATTGGTTGATTGTTCTCACTCTTGGGAAATTTCTCCTTATTTCTAGGTTGCATCTCTCTTTGATCAGTTTCTATTATGTAGTGGAATCTGTTATTCCTTGTTGACCAGTTATTTACCAGATGCTCTTTGCTCCTTTCAGGAAAATGCAGCCTCCAGAAAAAAAAGACCGATTGTTTTCAACTTACAATAGTTCATTTAGTGAGTGTTACAACTTAGGCACTGAAAAAAGTGACTTATGACCGTTTTTTCAGAGTTACGACCCTTGCGGCATCTCCATGGCTGCGTGTTCAAAATTCAGATGCTTGGCAATTGGTTCCTACTTATGACGGTCGCAGTGTCGCGGGGTCACGTGCTCCCCTTTTGCGACCCTCTGAGAAGCAAAGTCAATAGGGAAGCCAGATTCGCTTAACAACTGCAGTGGTGCGCTTAACAACGGGGGCAAGGAAGGTCGTAAAATGGGGCAAAATTCACTTAAGAAATGTCTCGCTTAGCAACAGAAATTTTGGGCTCGGTTGTGGCTGTCACTTGAGGGCTACCCGTGTTCAGGAGCAGGAAGAAGCTTAAGATAAACAGAGAATGACTAGATGACCTCCAAGGTCCCTTCCAACTTTATTATTATTATTATTATTATTATTATTATTATTATTATTATTATTATTATTATTATTAATGATAAAAACTAAGATTGAAGTCCTTGCTAGCCAATCAGGCTTCTGATTTGCAATCTAATTTCCTCAGGAAATTTTAGAATTTCTTTGAAATTCCTCTTGGTGAGAATTTTGAGCTGAATTGTTGGCTAGGAGCAGTGGACTAGAACTCCCAGTCTCCTGGTGATTGGCCCAATGTCACCCAGCCAGCTTTCATGCCTAAGGCGGGACCAGAACTCACCGTCTCCTGGTGATTGGCCCAAAGTCACCCATCTGGCTTTCATGACTAAAGCAGGACTAGAACTCACTGTCTCCTGGTGATTGGCTCAAAGTTACCCAGCCGCCTTTCATGCCTAAGGCGGGACTAGAACTAACCGTCTCCTGGTGATTGGCCCAAAGTCACCTAGTTGGCTTTTGTGCCTAAGGAGTTGAAGTTTGCAAGTTTTAAAGTTGCCACGTTCGGAGATGCCTGACTTAGAATAAGAGAGTTGGAAGGAACTTTGGAGGTCTTCTAGTCCAGCCCCCTGCTTGAGCAGGAAATCCTATAACCATTCTGGACAAGTGGTGAAGCAAACCTCCATCCATGGATCATAGTGGCTTCTTGGCCTGATTCTATGTTACGCAACTCCCTCTCCAAAGTTGCAGAGGGCAGAAAACCAAGCCTCTTTACAAAAAAAAACCCACCCCAAAACGAAGCAACCCCCCCCCAATGTTTCCCTGGTACACAGTGCTCCCTTTGTCAGGTTGCACGTTCATTAAGCTTTGGCACAAACCTTTCTTGGCCCCACTCTCTCTTTCTTTTTTTCTCCCTCCCTCCGTCCTTTCTCCCGTATAGTCTGAAGCAAACGTTTCAGGAATCGTTGTAAATCAAACCAATGGCCAATTCTGAGTCAAATACCCCCCCCTTTTTTCCCCCCGCACATTTGAACCAGTGCCCAATCTGGCCAGCTACAAACAAGCCGGTGTGCTGTAATTAGATTTTAGTCCTTCGACTGCTGCAGTTTTGCCATCGTCCCTTGCAGCGGTCACCAGTTTCCAGGCTGAGTTTGGCTTCGATCAATCTACCCATAGGATGGTGTGGGAAGTCAGCCCCCACCCAAAGAAGGAAATATTAAAAGGGCAAAATATTATATTTCCTCAAAGGATCTTAAAGAGGCAGAAAAGCATGCCCAGTTTTTCTCAATAGCCCCAAGTCTCCCTCCCCCAAGCAGAAACCAGCTCTGTCGAAATGCAGATGATAATCTTGTCAGAAAGACTGGAGTCAGGGAAACTGGGATTAGGAAGCAAGATCCCTACAATCAACACCAAAAATCTAAGAGTCATCAGCCACAGCCCAGGGAAGCAGGATATGACCCTTGGGACACAATAGGATTAAGCCACCACCATCAGAATACCAGAAAGGCACACCCAGACTCAGGTCAGGATACATGACACAGGAAATACAAAGCCTCAAACAGGAACAGGAAACAACTCCAAACAAAAGGCTCCAGAGGGAATAAAAACCCACTCCCTACATGTGCTCGACCCTTTTTCTTCCAGAGCCATCTTCCTGTCTGGCTCTCCTCTCAAAAAAACTGCAACCTTCTTTCTAAAGCAGTCGCCATGTTGTTTATTCCCAGCTTGGGGCCGAACCATGATGAAGACTTTTCCTTCAACAATGGGGTAGTGGGGGAATCAGACCCACTAGTTAGTTCCAAAAAAAATAAATAAAAATAAAATCTCTGTTGTCTATGGGGATTCTCAGTCATTCAGGTCAGGGTTGTCCCAAAGGTGTTTTTTTTTTCTTTTCAGGAGGCAACTGGACTTTCTTGTTTTTTCTCTGAAGACATGTCGCTTCTCATCCAAGAAGCTTCCTCAGCTCTGACTGGAGGGTGGGAAACGGAAAGGATTTATACTCCTTGCAGACAGCTGGTCATTTGCCTTCTTTTGGTGAGTCGTTGAGGCCATTTGGAGGTTTACCTGTGTCCTCAGGGTCACCTGTGTGGTGCAAATGGCTGTGGAGCCTTCTTGGCCGCAGGAACCCCGGGGCAGAAAACATACCTGAGGGTCTCTTCCACCCTGTCATTCCATGTTCTCAAGCACTAAGATGGTGCGGGAGTCTAACAAGCTTGTCCATCTCATGTTCAACCTTGGAGAAATGGATCTGCATTCCTGCTTCAGGTCCAGCTCAACGCATCCTTCCTGAAGAAGAAGAAGAAGAAGAAGAAGAAGAAGAAGAAAGAAGAAGAAGAAGAAGAAGAAGAAGAAGAAGAAGAAGAAGAAGAAGAAGAAGAAGAAGAAGAAGAAGAAGAAGAAGAAGAAGAGAGGAGGAGGAGGAGGAGGAGGAGGAGGAGGAGGAGGAGGAGGAGGAGGAGGAGGAGGAGGAGGAGGAGGAGGAGGAGGAGGAAGGAGAAGAAGAAGAAGAAGAAGAAGAAGAAGAAGAAGAAGAAGAAGAAGAAGAAGAAGAAGAAGAAGAAGAAGAAGAAGAAGAAGAAGAAGAAGAAGACGACTGTGGGGTCCTTGGTGCTCTCTGATGAGCTTGGTTGTTTTCTTGCAGAAGTTTCATGAGCCAACAAGATAACATCATCAGGTGCTAGAAGGGAGTGGGGTTTGGAGAGAAGAGGAGGAGGAGAGAAGAGGAGAAGGAGAAAGGAGGAGGAGGAGGAGAGGAGGAGGAGGAGAAGAAGAAGAAGAAGAAGAAGAAGAAGAAGAAGAAGAAGAAAAGAAGAAGAAGAAGAAGGAAGAAGAAGAAGAAGAAGAAGAAGAAGAAGAAGAAGAAGAAGAAGACGACTGTGGGGTCCTTGGTGCTCTCTGATGAGCTTGGTTGTTTCCTTGCAGAAGTTTCATGAGCCAACAAGATAACATCATCAGGTGCTAGAAGGGAGTGGGGTTTGTGGAGAGGAGGAGGAGGAGTAGAAGAAGAAGAAGGAGAAGGAGGAGGAGGAGGAGGAGGAGGAGGAGGAGGAGAAGAAGAAGAAGAAGAAGAAGAAGAGAGAAGAAGAAGAAGAAGAAGAAGAAGAAGAAGAAGAAGAAGAAGAAGAAGAAGAAGAAGAAGAAGAAGACGACTGTAGGGTGCTTGATTGTTTTTTTGCAGCCATTTGTCTGAAATGGCATAGGGTTTCCTGCTTGAGCAGGGGTGTGGTGTGGTGTGTGGACTAGAGGACCTCCAAGGTCCCTTCCGTTATTCTCTTATTCTTGGGGTGTGCTTCCACAGAACGTGCCCGATTTTAAACTTCTCTCCTTCCTCCCTTTGAGGAGATTGGAGAGCAGGTGCCGAGAGTGATCTTTTTCATAAAATGTTTGGTCTCCACGGACACCAGAAAAATACGTCTCTCTGCGTTTCCAGTTACTGTTGCACAAGCAATAAAGCCATCTGAGGCGGTGATGATGATCCTCTCGGTAATGAGAGGACAAAAGTCCCAGCACTGGTTGAATTGGCCTCGCTCTCCTTAATAGATGTTGTTGTTTCATCTTCGTTTTATGGAAATGACATCTCAAAGCATCCAGCATGCCTTGATTTCTTCGTTTGAACTCAAGCATGGAGCGTCTCCGGGTGTAACTAATATCCGATCTTTTCTCCTAAACTATTGTCGCTTCCCTAGAAGCTCAAAGCTGGCGTTCATACCGTAGCTTTCACAACAGAGAGAAAATGAGAATTCAGCCCTGTATGAGGGAGTCATCGCAGTAGATCTTTCACTAAAAGGAGAATATTTACATGTAGCTCAAGGTTGAACTGAGGGGTCCTTGGTGCTCTCTGAGCTTGGCTGTTTTCTTGCAGATGTTTCATTACCCAAACAACAGTGCTAGAAGGAAGTAGACTTTGTGGGGAGGAGGAGGAGGAAAAGGAAAAGGAGGAGGAGGAGGAGGAGGAGAAGAAGAGGAAGAAGAAGAAGAAGAAGAAGAAGAAGAAGAAAGAAGAAGAAGAAGAAGAAGAAGAAGAAGAAGAAGAAGAAGAAGAAGAAGAAGAAGAAGAAGAAGAAGAAGAAGAAGAAGAGGAGGAGGAGAGGAGGAGGAGGAGGAGGAGGAGGAGGAGGAGGAGGAGGAGGAGGAGGAGGAGGAGGAGGAGAGGAGAGGAGGAGGAGGAGGACGACGACGACTGTGGGGTGCTTGGTGCTCTGAACTTGGTTGTTTCCTTGCAGATGTTTCATAACCCAGACAAGATAACATCATCAGTGCAGTTAGATAAATGATAGATATAGATACAGTATGATAGATAGATAGATAGATAGATAGATAGATAGATAGATAGATAGATAGATAGATAGATGATAGATAGATATGATAGAGAGAGGAGACATGACAGCAGTATCCCAGTATCTGAGGGGCTGCCACAACCAAGAGGGGGTCACTCTGTTCACCAGAACACCAGAGGGAAGGACGAGAAGCAATGGTTGGAAACTGATCAAAGAGAGAAGCAACCTGGAATTAAGGAGAAACTTCCTGACAGCGAGGACAATCAACCAGTGGAACAGCTTTGCCTTCAGAAATCGTGGGCACTCCATCAAGGGAGGTTTTTAAGAAGAGACTGGACAGTCACTTTCTGAGATAGCAAAGGTTTCTCACTGCTTGAGTCGGGGGGCTGGACTAGAAGACCTCCAAGGTCCCTTCCAGCTCTATTCTATTCTATTCTATTCTATTCTATTCTATTCTATTCTATTCTATTCTATTCTATTCTATTCTATTCTATTCTATTCTATTCTATTCCATTCCATTCCATTCCATTCCATTCTATTCTATTCTATTCTATTCTATTCTATTCTATTCTATTCTATTCTATTCTATTCTATTCTATTCCATTCCATTCTATTCCATTCTATTCTATTCTGTAATTCTATTCTATTCTATTCTATTCTATTTCTATTCTATTCTATTCTATTCTATTCTATTCTATTCTATTCTCAATAAAGATTCTATTCTTATTCTATTCTATTCTATTCTATTCTATTCTATTCTATTCTATTCTATTCTATTCTATTCTATTCTATTCTATTCTATTCTATTCTATTCTGTAATTCTATTCTATTCTATTCTATTCTATTCTATTCTATTCTATTCTATTCTATTCTATTCTATTCTATTCTATTCTATTCTATTCTATTCTATTCTATCCTAATGTTCATTAATTTATCTTGCATGCCAGCATTCCGGAGATTTTGCACATTTAACAATGTCAACAAATCTCGGTTGATTTTTCAAAAACATTGAAAACAGCTATTCCAGAGATCCTTCCCTTCATATGGAGTTGCCCTTCTTATTTTTGACTTTCCATTTTAGTATTGTTGCAATTTTGCTTTTACATTGACTATTGCAAATTGTCTTTTATTTACAACTGAGGGGTTTTCAATTGTGCTCTGGATGTTTTAACTGTATTACACATTCTGATGAGAGCCTTTGTTAAATTGTGGCAGGGCTAAAAACATGTTTACTCTGTTAAATAAAATGAGGTAAGATAAAACAAAATAATTTGAGGTTATTCTCACTTGACAATGCTACAGGGTGGTCCTCAACTTACAACCGCAACTGAGACTAACTTTTCTGCCGCTAAGCGAGACAGTTGTTAAGTGAGTTTTGCCCCCATTTTATGACCTATCTTACTACAGTCGTTAAGTGAATCACTGCAGTTGTTAAGCTAGTAACACGGTTGTTAAGTGGATCTGACTTCCCTTGATTTTGCTGGTCAGAAATGCCAGAAGGGGATCACATGACCACGGGACTCTGCAACCGTCATAAGTACGAGCCAGTTGCCAAGCGTCTGAATTTTGATCATGTGACCACGGAGGAGGCTGCAATAGTCGTAAGTGTGAAAAACGGTCCTAAGTCACTATTTTCAGTGCCGTTGTAATTTCAAACAGGCACGAAACGAACTGTTGTAAGTTGAGGACTACCTGTATAGGCAGACTAGAATACAAATCAATGTACCATTGAAGAAAAAAAAATCAGCCCAGATTTCTCATTCAAGGAAAAAAAATCACCAGTGTTAAATTATCCTATTTTGGATATATGATGCGAAGCACCAAATCTCTGGAGAAGTTTTGAGGCTAGAAAAGGTGGAAGAAAACAGAAGACAACCACCAGCAGAAAAGTGGATGGGTTCAGAGACAGTCTCGAAGGGAGAAGAAGAAGAAGAAGAAGAAGAAGAAGAAGAAGAAGAAGAAGAAGAAGAAGAAGAAGAAGAAGAAGAAGAAGAAGAAGAAGGGATTGGACAACTGTTAGTCTGAAATGGTGAGTAGGGTTTGCTGCCCAAGCAGGTGGGTGGATTAGAAAAGGGGTCTTCAAACTTGGCCCTTTTATGACTTGTGGACTTCAACTCCCAGAATTCCTCAGTCGGCCATTTTGATGAAACTGAGGGCTTGGATCCAGACCAGGGCTCTTCAAACTTGGCCCTTTTATGACTTGTGGACTTCAACTCCCAGAATTCCTCAGTCGGCCATTTTGATGAAACTGAGGGCTTGGATCCAGACCAGGGGTCTTCAAACTTGGCCCTTTTATGACTTGTGGACTTCAACTCCCAGAATTCCTCAGTCGGCCATTTTGATGAAACTGAGGGCTTGGATCCAGACCAGGGGTCTTCAAACCTGGCCCTTTTATGACTTGTGGACTTCAACTCCCAGAATTCCTCAGTCGGCCATTTTGATGAAACTGAGGGCTTGGACCCAGACCCAGGGGTCTTCAAACTTGGCCCTTTTATGACTTGTGGACTTCAACTCCCAGAATTCCTCAGTCGGCCATTTTGATGAAACTGAGGGCTTGGATCCAGACCAGGGGTCTTCAAAACCTGGCCCTTTTATGACTTGTGGACTTCAACTCCCAGAATTCCTCAGTCGGACCATTTTGATGAAACTGAGGGCTTGGACCCAGACCAGGGGTCTTCAAACTTGGCCCTTTTATGACTTGTGGACTTCAACTCCCAGAATTCCTCAGTCGGGCCATTTTGATGAAACTGAGGGCTTGGATCCAGACCAGGGCTCTTCAAAACTTGGCCCTTTTATGACTTGTGGACTTCAACTCCCAGAATTCCTCAGTCGGCCATTTTGATGAAACTGAGGGCTTGGATCCAGACCAGGGCTCTTCAAACTTGCCCTTTTATGACTTGTGGACTTCAACCTCCCAGAATTCCTCAGTCGGCCATTTTGATGAAACTGCGGGCTTGGATCCAGACCAGGGGTCTTCAAAACTTGGCCCTTTTATGACTTGTGGACTTCAACTCCCAGAATTCCTCAGTCGGCCATTTTGATGAAACTGAGGGCTTGGACCCAGACCAGGGGTCTTCAAACTTGGCCCTTTTATGACTTGTGGACTTCAACTCCCAGAATTCCTCAGTCGGCCATTTTGATGAAACTGAGGGCTTGGATCCAGACCAGGGCTCTTCAAACTTGGCCCTTTTATGACTTGTGGACTTCAACTCCCAGAATTCCTCAGCCAAGCACACATGGACTAGATGACCTAATCCACTAGGTTGGACTAGATGACCTACCAGGTCCCTTCTGACTCTGTTAATCTATTTTAACCAGAAGGATAACAAAATTCCATGTAATTGTGATGCACAACTCGCTGCCTGGCTGAGGAATTCTGGGAGTTGAAGTCCACAAGTCATAAAAGGGTCAGTTTTGAATACCCCTGTACTAGAAGACCTCCAAGGTCTCTTCCAATTTGGTTATTCTGTAATTCTGGTATTCTGCAAGCGTGGCGAATACCTGTAGCTCAGGTGTATTCCATCCACAGACACATCAACCTGCAAGCAGCCTACCAACCCCTCAGGATCCAAATCAGCCGCACAGCCAACCAGAAACAGCACCGAGCCTCGTCCATCCCGCGCAATCCCCCCCTCCAACCAGCAGTTCACCTCCCAAGGACCCTCGCCTGATGTAACCTCCCCATCACATGACTCATCACAAGCCTCTGATGATTCACACCTGACCCATCACAAGACCCTCGCTTGACACACCCACACCTGAAGCCCTTATAAACAGAAGAACACTTGACATCCCCTAAACTCCTCTGAAGATGTTACCTAGCCAGGTAACAAAACTTCAGAAACCAACCCGCAACCTTCACCCCCATTCTGTGATTCTGTAATTCCTTAATTCTGTAGTTCCATCTGTTGTTCTGTCCTGTTCTGTTGTTCTGTTCTGTCCTGTTGTGTTGTTCCGTTGTTTCATTCTGTTGTTCTGTTCTGTTGTTCTGTTGTTCCATTGTTCTATTCTTTCGGTTGTTCTGTTGTTCTTCTGTTGTTCTGTTGTTCTGTTCTTCCGTTGTTCTGTTACAGTAGTGGAAAACTCAAAAAACCATGTTAGGGACAGACCATCACGGGAAAAAAAAATCTATGCAATTGCTATTTGTATTGTACCTTAAAGGCACAATAATCCATCAAATTCTCAAGCACAGTTTAGGAAAACATTTCTCAACCTTGGCAACTTTAAGACAACCTGGACTTCAGCGCCCAGAGTTCTCCGGTCAGTTGCCAAGTGCCTAAATTCTGAACAATTCACCGCGACGGTCGTGTGAAAAACGGGCAGAAGTCATTTTTTTTCCAGGGCTGCATGAACCGTTGTAAGTCGAGGACCACCTCTATTTTCTAATATGGATTCGCTGGATTGCATTGTTTTTATTGCTGCATCGATTGTTTGTTATTCGTCTGCTTTTGGTGCATAGCGGTAGAAGAGGCCCTTTGGAATCGGCTTCAAGTAATTTATAGGCCTTGAGACAGACGTAATCTATAAACTTCTAAGACTCTTGTTCCTGTGACCTTTAACTGGGCGAAACGCGGCATCATAGGGCAACAGTTTTTGAGCCAAGGTACCACAAATCGGCTAACTTACAGAACGTGCCCCCAAACATGGGACCCCTGCGTCCTGAAGGAATAAAGTGAGGGGAGGTTGTGGCTGATTCAGCGCCACGGTTTTTCCTTCGATCTGTCCCTAAAAATATGGCGGTAACTCTAGGACTACCTGTAAATGATTTGAAGAATGAATGAATGAATGAATGAATGAATGAATTGTGCTGGCTGGGGAATTCTGGGAATTGAAAACCACAGATCTTCAAGTTGCTCACGCTGAGAAATGCTGGGTTAGAGGGCATAATTTTCAGAAGTGAGATAGCAGCCTCCGGCCTTTCTTTCCTAGGAGAGGATTCATGAAGGTAAAGTCTCTTTGAAGCTTTGAAAATTCTCTCTTTTTTATTTTTTCCTTCTGGAACGCTTGCCTGAGAGGCCAAGAATAATAGAATAATAGTCTCTCTCATCTGCTGACTACCAGAGTTAGTCCCGTTTCTCTGCTCCGTTCCCACGCATGGATTTTTCTTTTATTTCTCTTTTTTTTCCTTTTTTTTAAAAAGCCATTTATCACTGGATGGTGCACACTAGGTTTTGGCAGGAATTGCTGGGTTTGCAACAGGCGTCTCCAGGTGAGGCAAACCTTATCAGCATAGGATACCGGAGGATGTTGGCGTAATGGTGTAATGGACTCACGAACTGGTGTTTTAATTCAGAGATTCAGTTCAAAACCTCTGCTGGGATGCTCTCTGCCATTCCAAAGCTGCAGTCAGGGGAAAGTTGCCAGAGGATATGTTGGAGGCACACTGAGGCTTGTGCTGTTGTATTCCTTGCTTTGAATGTGTAAGCCAGAGAGGGAGAAAATATAAAGAAGGGGGTGGGGGGAAGAAGCAACGGAGCCCAAAGTAAACCAAAATATGGAGGGAGGGAGGGAAGGAGGGAGGGAGGGAGGGAGAGGAGGAGGGAGAAGTGGGAGAGGAAGGGGAGGGGAGGAGGGAGGAGGGAGGGGGAAGAAGGAAGGGAGGGGAGCGGAGGGAAGGAGAAAGGAAGGAAGGGAGGGAAGGAGGAAGGAAGGGAGCAAGAAGGAAGGAAGGAAGGAAGGGAAGGAAAGGGAAGGAAGGAAGGGGAGGGTATGAAGAAGGAGGGGAGGCAAGGGAAGGAAGAGGAGATGAGGAAGGAGGAGGGAGGAAAGAAGGGAGGGGAGAAGGGAGGGAAGGAAGGAGGGGAAGGGAGAAGAAAGGAAGGGAAGAAGGGGGGGAGGAGGAAGGGAGGGAGGGAGGGGGAGAAGGGAGGGAGGGAGGGGGAGAAGGGAGGGAGGGGAGGAGAGGGAAGGAGGAAGGAAGGAAGGGGAAGGAAGGAAGGAAGGAAGGAAGGAAGGAAGGAAGGAAGGAAGGGGAGGGTATGAAAGAAGGAGGGAGGAGGGAAGGAAGAGGAGAGGAGAGGGGAGAGGGAGGAAAAGAAGGGAGGGAAGGAAGGAGGGGAAGGGAGAAGGAAGGGAGGGAGGGAGGGCGGGAAGAAGGAAAGGGGAGGGAGGGAGGGGGAGAAGGGAGGGAGGGGAGCAGAGGGAAGGAGGGAGGAAGGAAGGGAGCAAGAAGGAAGGAAGGAAGGAAAGAAGGAAGGGGAGGGTATGAAGAAGGAGGGGAGGAGGGAAGGAAGAGGAGAAGGAGGAGAGGAGGGAGGAAAGAAGGGAGGGGAGAAGGGAGGGAAGGGAGAAGAAAGGGAGGGAGGGAAGGAGGGAAGAAGGAAAGGGAGAGGAGGAGGAAGGGAGGGAGGGAGGGAGGGAGGGGAGAAGGGAGGGAGGAGAGTGGAGGGAAGGAGAAAGGAAAGAAAGAAGAAAAGAAGGGAGAGAGGGAGAGAGGGAGCAAGGAAGGAAAGAAGGAAGGAAGGAAGAGAGGGAGGAGGGAAGGAAGGGGAGAGAGGTGGGAGAAGGGAGGAAAGAAGGGAAGGGAGAAGAGAGGGAGGGAAGGAGGGGAAGGCAGAAGAAAGGAAGGGAGGAAGGAAGGGAGGGTGGGAAGAAGGAAAGGGAGGGGAGGAGGAAGGAAGAGAGGAGGGAAGGAAGGGAGGAAGGAAGGGGAGGGGGGAAGAAAAGAAGGGAGGGGAGAAGGAAGGGAGCATTTTCATTTTATTTGGGGTTTTATTCCTAGGTTGTTTTTCTTTCCTCTGGTTGGTCTTATTTTGATTTCCTTTATTATTGCCTTTTTCTTTGTTTATTGACAACCATCAATGGATCATCATTTCAGAGATATTTCCTTACAGAGAAACAGAAAGACCACCGGTGGGCAAATGAGCAGTGGGAGCGAGAGTGACTTCTGACTTCCTACTGGCTTCCCCATTGAGTTTTTTTGCGAGAATCTGGCAGAAAGCAATGGAAACCAACCTTCCTTCCTTCCTTCCTTCCTTCCTTCCTTCCTTCCTTCCTTCCTTCCTTCCTTCTCCTTCCTTCCTTCCTTCCTCTCCTTCCTTCCTCCTTCCTTTCCCCCCCTCTTCATCC
>CM044354.1:7306426-7360451 GCA_024294585.1 Vipera latastei | reverse complement strand
GGTCACTCTGTTCACCAGAGCACCAGAGGGAAGGACGAGAAGCAATGGTTGGAAACTGATCAAAGAGAGAAACAACCTGGAATTAAGGAGAAACTTCCTGACAGCGAGGACAATCAACCAGTGGAACAGCTTGCCTTCAGAAATCGTGGGCACTCCATCAAGGGAGGTTTTTAAGAAGAGACTGGACAGTCACTTGTCTGAGATAGCAAAGGTTCTCCTGCTTGAGTCGGGGGCTGGACTAGAAGACCTCCAAGGTCCCTTCCAGCTCTATTCTATTCTATTCTATTCTATTCTATTCTATTCTATTCTATTCTATTCTATTCTATTCTATTCTATTCTATTCTATTCTATTCTATTCTATTCTATTCTATTCTATTCTATTCTATCCTAATGTTCATTAATTTATCTTGCATGCCAGCATTCCGGAGATTTTGCACATTTAACAATGTCAACAATCTCGGTTGATTTTTCAAAAACATTGAAAACAGCTATTCCAGAGATCCTTCCCTTCATATGGAGTTGCCCTTCTATTTTTGACTTTCATTTTAGTATTGTTGCAATTTTGCTTTTACATTGACTATTGCAAATTGTCTTTTATTACAACTGAGGGGTTTTCAATTGTGCTCTGGATGTTTTAACTGTATTACACATTCTGATGAGAGCCTTTGTTAAATTGTGGCAGGGCTAAAAACATGTTTACTCTGTTAAATAAAATGAGGTAAGATAAAACAAAATAATTTGAGGTTATTCTCACTTGACAATGCTACAGGTGGTCCTCAACTTACAACCGCAACTGAGACTAACTTTTCTGCCGCTAAGCGAGACAGTTGTTAAGTGAGTTTTGCCCCATTTTATGACCTATCTTACTACAGTCGTTAAGTGAATCACTGCAGTTGTTAAGCTAGCAACACGGTTGTTAGTGGATCTGACTTCCCTTGATTTTGCTGGTCAGAAATGCCGGAAGGGGATCACATGACCCCGGGACTCTGCAACCGTCATAAGTACGAGCCAGTTGCCAAGCGTCTGAATTTTGATCATGTGACCAGGGAGGAGGCTGCAATAGTCGTAAGTGTGAAAAACGGTCCTAAGTCACTATTTTCAGTGCCGTTGTAATTTTAAATAGGCACTAAACGAACTATTGTAAGTTGAGGACTACCTGTATAGGCAGACTAGAATACAAATCAATGTACCATTGGAAAAAAAAATCAGCCCAGATTTCTCATTCAAGGAAAACAAATCACCAGTGTTAAATTATCCTATTTTGGATATATGATGCGAAGCACCAAATCTCTGGAGAAGTTTTGAGGCTAGAAAAGTGGAAGAAAACAGAAGACAACCACCAGCAGAAAAGTGGATGGGTTCAGAGACAGTCTACAAGAAGAAGAAGAAGAAGAAGAAGAAGAAGAAGAAGAAGAAGGAGGAGGAGGAGGAGGAGGAGGAGGAGGAGGAGGAGGAGGAGGAGGAGGAGGAGGAGGAGGAGGAGGAGGAGGAGGAGGAGGAGGAATTGGACAACTGTTAAGTCTGAAATGGTGAGTAGGGTTTGCTGCCCAAGCAGGTGGGTGGATTAGAAAAAGGGGGTCTTCAACTTGGCCCTTTTATGACTTGTGGACTGCAACTCCCAGAATTCCTCAGTCGGCCATTTTGATGAAACTGAGGCTTGGATCCAGACCAGGGCCTTCAAACTTGGCCCTTTTATGACTTGTGGACTTCAACTCCCAGAATTCCTCAGACGGCCATTTGATGAAACTGAGGGCTTGGATCAGACCAGGGGTCTTCAAACTTGGCCCTTTTATGACTTGTGGACTTCAACTCCCAGAATTCTTCAGTCGGCCATTTTGATGAAACTGAGGGCTTGGATCCAGACCAGGGGTCTTCAAACTTGGCCCTTTTATGACTTGTGGACTGCAACTCCCAGAATTCCTCAGTCGGCCATTTTGATGAAACTGAGGGCTTGATCCAGACCAGGGCCTTCAAACTTGGCCCTTTTATGACTTGTGGACTTCAACTCCCAGAATTCCTCAGACGGCCATTTGATGAAACTGAGGGCTTGGATCCAGACCAAGGGTCTTCAAACTTGGCCCTTTTATGACTTGTGGACTTCAACTCCCAGAATTCCTCAGTCGGCCATTTTGATGAAACTGAGCGCTTGGATCCAGACCAGGGGTCTTCAAACCTGGCCCTTTTATGACTTGTGGACTTCAACTCCCAGAATTCCTCAGTCGGCCATTTTGATGAAACTGAGCGCTTGGATCCAGACCAGGGGTCTTCAAACTTGGCCCTTTATGACTTGTGGACTTCAACTCCCAGAATTCCTCAGTCGGCCACTTTGATGAAACTGAGCGCTTGGATCCAGACCAGGGGTCTTCAAACTTGGCCCTTTTATGACTTGTGGACTTCAACTCCCAGAATTCCTCAGCCAAGCACACATGGACTAGATGACCTAATCCACTAGGTTGGACTAGATGTCCTACCAGGTCCCTTCTGACTCTGTTAATCTATTTTAACCAGAAGGATAACAAAATTCCATGTAATTGTGATGCACAACTCGCTGCCTGGCTGAGGAATTCTGGAGTTGAAGTCCACAAGTCATAAAAGGGTCAGTTTTGAAGACCCCTGTACTAGAAGACCTCCAAGGTCTCTTCCAATTTGGTTATTCTGTAATTCTGGTATTCTGCAAGCGTGGCGAATACCTGTAGCTCAGGTGTATTCCATCCACAGACACATCAACCTGCAAGCAGCCTACCAACCCCTCAGGATCCAAATCAGCCGCACAGCCAACCAGAGACAGCACCGAGCCTCGTCCATCCCGCGCAATCCCCCCTCCAACCAGCAGTTCACCTCCCAAGGACCCTCGCCTGATGTAACCTCCCCATCACATGACTCATCACAAGCCTCTGATGATTCACACCTGACCCATCACAAGACCCTCGCTTGACACACCCACACCTGAAGACCTTATAAACAGAAGAACACTTGACATCCCCTAAACTCCTCTGAAGATGTTACCTAGCCAGGTAACAAAACTTCAGAAACCAACCCGCAACCTTCACCCCCATTCTGTGATTCTGTAATTCCTTAATTCTGTAGTTCCATCTGTTGTTCTGTCCTGTTCTGTTGTTCTGTTCTGTCCTGTTGTGTTGTTCCGTTGTTTCATTCTGTTGTTCTGTTCTGTTGTTCTGTTGTTCCATTGTTCTATTCTTTCGTTGTCTGTTGTTCTTCCGTTGTTCTGTTGTTCTGTTCTTCCGTTGTTCTGTTACAGTAGTGGAAAACTCAAAAAACCATGTTAGGGACAGACCATCATGGGGGAAAAAAAATCTATGCAATTGCTATTTGTATTGTACCTTAAAGGCACAATAATCCATCAAATTCTCAAGCACAGTTTAGGAAAACATTTCTCAACCTTGGCAACTTTAAGACAACCTGGACTTCAGTGCCCAGAGTTCTCCGGTCAGTTGCCAAGTGCCTAATTCTGAACAATTCACCCGCGACGGTCGTGTGAAAAACGGGCAGAAGTCATTTTTTTTCCAGGGCTGCATGAACCGTTGTAAGTCGAGGACCACCTCTATTTTCTAATATGGATTCGCTGGATTGCATTGTTTTTATTGCTGCATTGTTATTCGTCTGCTTTTGGTGCATAGCGGTAGAAGAGGCCCTTTAGAATCGGCTTCAAGTAATTTATAGGCCTTGAGGCAGACGTAATCTATAAACTTCTAAGACTCTTGTTCCTGTGACCTTTAACTGGCAAAACGCGGCATCATAGGGCAACAGTTTTTGAGCCAAGGTACCACAAATCGGCTAACTTACAGAACGTGCCCCCAAACATGGGACCCCTGCGTCCTGAAGGAATAAAGTGAGGGGAGTTGTGGCTGATTCAGCGCCACGGTTTTTCCTTCGATCTGTCCCTAAAAATATGGCGGTAACTCTAGGACTACCTGTAAATGATTTGAAGAATGAATGAATGAATGAATGAATGAATGAATGAATGAATTGTGCTGGCTGGGGAATTCTGGAATTGAAAACCACAGATCTTCAAGTTGCTCACGCTGAGAATGCTGGGTTAGAGGGCATAATTTTCAGAAGTGAGATAGCAGCCTCCGGCCTTTCTTTCCTAGGAGAGGATTCATGAGGTAAGTCTCTTTGAAGCTTGAAATTCTCTCTCTTTTTTCTTTCTTTCTGGAACGCTTGCCTGAGAGGCCAAGAATAATAGAATAATAGTCTCTCTCATCTGCTGACTACCAGAGTTAGTCCGTTTCTCTGCTTTGTTCCCACGCATGGATTTTGCTTTTTTTCTTTTCTTTTTTTAAAAAAAAGCCATTTATCACTGGATGGTGCACACTAGGTTTGGCAGGAATTGCTGGGTTTGCAACAGGCGTCTCCAGGTGAGGCAAACTTATCAGCATAGGATACCGGAGGATGTTGGCGTAATGGTGTAATGACTCACGAACTGGTGTTTAATTCAGAGATTCAGTTCAAACCTCTGCTGGGATGCTCTCTGCCATTCAAAGCTGCAGTCAGGGGAAAGTTGCCAGAGAATATGTTGGGAGGCACACTGAGGCTTGTGCTGTTGTATTCCTTGCTTTGAATGTGTAAGCCAGAAAGGAGAAAATATAAAGAAGGGGTGGGGGGAAGAAGCAACGGAGCCCAAAGTAAACCAAAATATGGGAGGAGGGAGGGAAGGAGGGAGGGAGGTAGGGAGAGGAGGAGGGAGAAGTGGGGGAGGAAGGGAGGGGAGGAGGAAGGAGGGAGGGGAAGAAGGAAGGAGGGAGCGGAGGAGGAGAAAGGAAGGAAGGAGGGAAGGAGGAAGGAAGGGAGCAAGAAGGAAGAAGGAAGGAAGGAGGGAAGGAAGGAAAGAAGGAAGGGGGAGGGTATGAAGAAGGAGGGGAGGAGGGAAGGAAGAGGAGAGGAGGAGGGAGGAGGGAGGAAAGAAGGAGGGGAGAAGGGAGGGATGGAAGAGGGGAAGGGAGAAGAAAGGAAGGGAGGGAGGGAGGGCGGGAAGAAGGAAACGGAGGGGAGGAGGAAGGGAGGGGGGAGGGAGGGGGAGGAGGGGGGAGGGAGGGGAGAAGGAGGGAGGAGGGAGGAGAAGGGAGGGAGTGAGCGGAGGAAGGAGGAAGGAAGGAAGGGAGCAAGAAGGAAGGAAGGAAAGAAGGAAGAAGGAAGGGGAGGGTATGAAGAAGGAGGGAGGAGGAAGGAAGAGGAGAGGAGGAGGAGGAGGGAGGGAAGAAGGGAGGGGAGAAGGGAGGGAAGGGAGAAGAAAGGGAGGGAGGGGAGGGAGGGAAGAAGGAAAGGGAGAGGAGGAGGAAGGAGGGAGGGAGAAGGGAGGGAGGAGAGTGGAGGGAAGGAGAAAGGAAGGAAAGAAGGAAAGAAGGGAGAGAGGGAGGGAGCAAGGAAGGAAAGAAGGAAGAAGGGAGAGAGGGAGGAGGGAAGGAAGGGGAGAGGAGGTGGGAGGAGGGAGGAAAGAAGGGAGGGAGAAGAGAGGGAGGGAAGGAGGGGAAGGGAGAAGAAAGGAAGGGAGGAAGGGAGGGAGGGTGGGAAGAATGAAGGGAGGGGAGGAGGAAGGAAGGGAGGAGGAAGGAAAGGGGAGGGGGGAAAAGAAAAGAAGGGAGGGGAGAAGGAAGGGAGCATTTTCCTTTTATTTGGGGTTTTATTCCTAGGTTGTTTTCTTTCCTCTGGTTGGTCTTATTTTGATTTCCTTTATTATTGCCTTTTTTCTTTGTTTATTGACAACCATCGCTGGATCATCATTTCAGAGATATTTCCTTACAGAGAAACAGAAAGACCACCGGTGGGCAAATGAGCAGTGGGAGCGAGAGTGACTTCAGACTTCCTACTGGCTTCCCATTGAGTTTCTTTGTGGGAATCTGGCGGAAAGCAATGGAAATCTTTCTTCCTTCCTTCCTTCCTTCCTTCCTTCCTTCCTTCCTTCCTTCCTTCCTTCCTTCCTTCCTTCCTTCCTTCCTTTCCTTCCCTCCTTCCTTCCTTCCTTCCTTCCTTCCTTCCTTCCTTCCTCCCTCCCTCCCTCCCTCCCTGCCCCTCCCTCTCCTTCCCTTCCCTTCCTTTCCCCCCCTCTTCATCCCTCCCTTTCACCTTCTCCTTCCACTTTCCTTCCCTTCCCAGCAGGCAGTAAGTGGCTGTGCCAGGTGACAGAGAGAGTGAGGGATTGCAAGACTGCCTCGGAAACTGTCTTGGAAGATTGAAAAGGAAGATCAGATGACCACAGCAACACAGCGGTAGCACTGAACCAGCCACAACGTCCCCTAATTTTATGCCTTCTCGGCTTTGGGGGCATGTTCTGTAAATTAGCCGATTTGTGATACTTTGGCTCAAAAACTGTTGCCCTATGATGCGGCGTTTTGCCCAGTTAAAGGTCACAGCAACAAGAGTTTTAGAAGTTTATAGATTACGTCTGTCTCAAGGCCTATAAATTACTTGAAGCCGATTCTAAAGGGCCTCTTCTTCCACTATGCACCAAGCAGACGAATGACAATCGACGCAGCAATAAAAACAATGCAATCCAGCAAATCCATAATAGGAAACAGAGATGGTCCTCGACTTACAACGGTTCATTTAGTGACTGTTCGATGTTACAGCAGCCCTGGAAAAAATGACTTATGACATTATCACATGACTGTTGCAGCATCCCCCAGGGTCACATCATCAAAATTCAGATGCTTGGAAATTGAGCCCTATTTATGATGCTCACATGATCTCCTTTTGCGCCCTTCTGACGAGCAAAGCCAACGGGGAAGCCAGTTTCGCTTAACAACTGTGTTACTAACTTAACAACTGAAGGGATTCACTTAACAACTGTGGCAAGAAAAGTCGTAAAAGGGGGCAAAACTCATGTAACAACTGTCTCACTTAGCAACAGAAAAATTCGGTTGTGCTCGTAAGTCGAGGAAGTAAAAAAAAGATAAATAAAATAGAGGCAAATCAGAGTCCTTTAGGATCGGTTTAGTTTTGATGTGATGATCAAAACTAAAAAAACAACAAAACATGAAATAAGTGCTAAAACGTCACACACTTGAAAACCCTGAGGACTAGCCACTTAGTTTACTTGCAGGTCCTATGCAATGGCTCATCGTATACAATTCTTGGTAGCTTGCAAAGAGATTGCAAAACCTTGGAAAGTTTCTGCTTGTAGGACAGACAACCCGTTTACAAATACAGGTGGTCCTCGACTTAACGACCACAAATTGAGCCCAGTAATTTCTGTTGCTAAGTGAAACATTTGTTAAGGAGGTTTGACCCATTTTTATGACCTTCCTTGCCGCAGTTGTTAAGGGAATTGCTGCAGTTGTTAAATTAGTCAAGTTGTTGTTAAGCAAATCCGGCTTCCCCCCCCCCCGCTTTGATTTTGCTTGTCAGAAGGTCGCAAAAGGGGATCACGTGACCCTGGGACATTGCGACCGTCAGAAATATGAGTCAGTTGCCAAGTGTCTGAATTTTGATCACGTGACCTGATTGGAGACATCACCCTGCAGATCTACAGATAGACCTCAACTACAATGTACACGGAAGTTACAACACTGAAAAAAGGGACTTATGACCCTAACCCATTGCAGCATCGCCAGGAAGGAAGGAAGGAAGAAAGGAAGGGAAGAAAGAAGGGAAGGAAAGGAAGAAAGAAGGGAAGGGAAGGAAGGAAGGAAAGAAGGGAAGGAAGGAAAAAAAGAAAGAAGGAAGGAAGGAAAGAAAGAAGGGAAGGAAGGAAGGAAGGAAGGAAGGAAGGAAGGAAGGAAGGAAGGAAGGAAGGAAGGAAAGAAAGAAAGAAAGAAAGAAAGAAAGAAAGAAAGAAAGAAAGAAAGAAAGAAAGAAAGAAAGAAAGAAAGAAAAGAAAGAAGGGAAGGGAAGGGAAGGAAGGAAGGAAGGGAAAAAGGGAAGAAGGGAAGGAAGGAAAAAAAGAAAGAAGGAAGGAAGGAAGAAAGAAGGAAGGAAGGAAAGAAAGAAAGAAGGAAGGAAGGAAAGAAAGAAGGGAAGGAAAGAAAGAAAGAATAAAGGAAGGAAGGAAAGAAAGAAGGGAAGGAAAGAAAGAAAGAACAAAGGAAGGAAGGAAGAAAAGAAAAAAGAGAAGGGAAGGAAGAAGGGAAGGAAGGAAGGAAAGAAAGAAAAAAGAAAGAAAGAAAAAAGGAAGAAAAGAAAGAAGGGAAGGAAGGAAGGAAAGAAAGAAAGAAGAAAGGAAAGAAGAAAAGAAAGAAAAAGAAGGGAAGGAAGGAAGGAAGGAAGGAAGGAAGGAAGGAAGGAAGGAAGGAAGGAAGGAAGGAAGGAAGGAAGGAAAGAAAGAAAAAAAAAGAGAGAGAGAGAGAGAGAGAGAATGGTCCCTTCTGACAGGCACCCCAGAGACACTGGGGTAATGTCTCCTCTTTAAGCTGAAATATATAGACTAGACTAGACTAGACTAGACTAGACTAGACTAGACTAGACTAGACTAGAATAGACTAGAATAGACTAGACTACACTAGAATAGAATAGAATAGAATAGAATAGAACTGGAAGGGGCCTTGGAGGTCTTCTAGTCCAGCCCATATAGTCCAGCCCATGTATTTATTGTATTGCCCTCCATCTGATTGGGCTTCCTATGCTTTATTTTCTTATGAAAACACGAAGAAAAGCTTTAAATATACCTGGGAGGGGGGGGAGGGAGGAGGGCAACGATTACATAAGCCTTTAAAAAAACGGGGGGGGGGGGAAGAGAAAGGGAAACAGTTGCTAACAAATTTTCTCTTCGTGGCTTGATCTCTCCCGGCTTCTGCCGTTTCTCTGTTACAGCATGTGCCAATGCTCTGAAGTGAAAACAGCTTTTTCCACTGTTGGAAACACGAAAACCACATTGCCGCACGAAGGAGACAACAGATGGGGACTTAATAACCATAGAAACGTGTTCCTCATTACCTCGCTCCGGTGTTTGTTTTTTTTCCTCCCTCGCTCTGGAAGAGAGGCGGGTTTTGCCTCCCAAATTTCACCCACAAATGGAAACCCGAAGGCGGTTTGGCCTTTCAGGAAGTCCTCGACTTACGGCCACAACTGTCGCTAAGTGGGACGGTGGTGAAGTGAGTTTTGCGACCCCCACCCCTTACAGCCTTTCCTGCCACGGTTGTTTAAGGCAGGGGTCTTCAAACTTGGCCCTTTGATGACTTGTGGACTTCAACTCCCAGAATTCCTCAGCCAGGCATGCTGGCTGAGGAATTCTGGGAGTTGAAGTCCACAAGTCATCAAAGGGCCAAGTTTGAAGACCCCTGGTTTAAGGGAATCACTGCAGTCATTAAGTTTGTCACACGGTCGTTAAGCAAATCCGGCTCTTCCCCCCCCCCTTGACTTTGCTTGTCAGAAGGTCGCAAAAGGGGATCACATGATCCCGGGACGCTGTGACTGTCGTAAGTACGAGTCAGCTGCCAAGCGTTCTAATTTTGATCCCTTGACCGTAGGGATGCTGCACAGGTCATAAGTGTGACAAATGGTCACAAGTCCCTTTTCTCAGGGCCGCTGTCATTTTGAACGGTCACTATATGAACTGCTGTATGTTGAGGACCCCCTGTACATATTTCCCCTCAGGTTAGGAATTTGTAACTGTTTGAAGAAACAAAGGTGAGATTATTATGAAAGATTTCCAAATGTATCTGCTGGATTTTCATCACTGGGTCTCCAGATAGTCCTCGATTTACAACCACTTGTTTAGTGACAATTTGAAGTTGCAACAGCACTGGAAAAAGTGAGACTATTTTTCAGATGAATGACTGTTGCATTTCCACAGTCATGTGATCCAAATTCAGATGCTTGGACGGTTTAGGACGGTTTGCAGCGTCCCAGGGTCACGTGATCCCCTTTTGTGACCTTCTGTGACCTTCTGACAAGCAAAGTCCATGGGGAAACCAGATTTGCTTAACAACTGTGTGACTCACTTAACAACTGCAGCGATTCACTTAATAACGGCGGTGAGAAAGGTCGTAAAACAGGGCAATCAAGGAGAGAAGCAACTTAGAACTAAGGAGAAACTTCCTGACAGTGAGAACAATTAACCAGTGGAACTACCTGCCTCCAGAAGCTGTGAATGCTCCAACACTGGAAGTTTTTAAGAAGAGACTGGACAGCCATTTGCCTGAAATGGTATAGGGTTTCCTGCCTGAGCAGTGGGTTGGACTAGATGACCTCCAAGGTCAACATCATCATCATCATCATTATATTATTTTATAAACATTCTCTTTCATTCTAAAACACAATGTCAATTTCAATCCTTTCAACCCCCTATTTTCCTTTCACGCGTTTGTCTATTGTAGCCAAAGATTTTAGCCCATTTTATCCTACATTCTTTTGCTTGTTCTTCTTCTGTCTCACATTTCAATCCCTATTCGGGTCCTCCACATACGACTATAACGGGGGCCAGAATTTCTGCCGCTAAGCAAAACACCTGTTAAGTGAGGCAGGCCAATTTGTGTGGCCGTTTTTGCTGCGTTCGTTAAACAAATCACAATGGTGAGGAGAATCTGGCTCCCCCCCCATTGAGTTTGCTTGTCAGAAAGTTGAAAATGATGCTGCAACCGTCATTTAATTTATTTATAAAATTTACTGGCTGCCCATTTTACCACAGGGTAACTCTGGGTGGCTTACAATTACGTCTTAGTTAAAACAAAACAAAACAAAAAATCTAAAATCAAACCCTAAACAAATGTCCGTTGCCAATCACCCAAATTTTGATCATGTGACCCTGGGGATGACGGAACGGTCGTAAGTGCGAGGACTGGACCTCAGTCATCTTTTGTCAGTGCTGTTGCGGCTTTGAACGGTCGCTAAATGAACGGTTGTAATTCGAGGACTACCTGTACTGCACAGGCTCTCTCGCTGTCAACAACCTTTGTCAACTCCTGATGAACTCAGTCCTAGCCATTTTTTCCCCTCCCAAATATTATCTATATATGAGCTATTTTTATATGCTGTTATCTATTTTTTCCATAGTCAGAAGCCAGAGATCGCCCTAAGAAAAAGACCATAACTGGATAAATTCGAATTGAGGGAATGAGTATTGACGAAAATTAATTGCCTATAAAATAAGGCACCGTTAATTGATCTCCTCTCTGTGTATAGATACATCCCGTTTCTGCTAGCTATGAAGCAAGTTTAACTGTTCTGACTCCCAGCTCATTATGTATTGTCACTTCCAATTATTTGTGACCCAGTGGATTGCTGGTCTGCAACACTTTGTTTTCTGGTAAACGCCTTCCTTGTGTCATCAGTGACAGAATCTAGTCTTGTGTTTTAGTAGCCTCTGGTTCGATTGCTTTAGAAGAGGGGTGTGGAATGATGGCCCTTGAATAGAATAGAATAGAATAGAATAGAATAGAATAGAATAGAATAGAATAGAATAGAATAGAATAGAATAGAATAGAATAGAATAGAATTACAGAATGGAATGGAATGGAATAGAGTGGAGTGGAGTGGAGTGGAGTGGAGTGGAGTGGAGTGGAGTGGAAAGGAAAGGAAAGGAAAGGAAAGGAAAGGAAAGGAAAGGAAAGGAAAGGAAAGGAAAGGAAAGGAAAGGAAAGGAAAGGAAAGGAAAGGAAAGGAAAGGAAGTAAATAGATGGAGAAGGGAAGGGAAAGGGAGGAAAAGGGAAGGAAAGGAAAAGAAGTAAATAGATGAAGGAAAGGGAAGGGAAGGGAAGGGAAGGGAAGGAAAGGAAGTAAATAGTGAAGGAAAGGAAAGGAAAAGAAGTAAGTAGATGGGGAAGGAAAGGAAAGGAAAGGAAAGGAAAGGAAAGGAAAGGAAAGGAAAGGAAAGGAAAGGAAAGGAAAGGAAAGGAAAGGAAAGGAAAGGAAAAGGAAAAGGAAGTAAATAGATGGGGAAGGAAAGGAAAGGAAAGGAAAGGAAAGGAAAGGAAAGGAAAGGAAAGGAAAGGAAAGGAAAGGAAAGGAAAGGAAAAGGAAAAGGAAGTAAATAGATGAAGGAAAGGGAAGGGAAGGGAAGGAAAGGAAGTAAATAGTGAAGGAAAGGAAAGGAAAAGAAGTAAGTAGATGGGGAAGGAAAGGAAAGGAAAGGAAAGGAAAGGAAAGGAAAGGAAAGGAAAGGAAAGGAAAGGAAAGGAAAGGAAAGGAAAGGAAAGGAAAGGAAAGGAAAGGAAAGGAAAGGAAAGGAATAGAATAAACAGTTGGAAGGGTTAGAGTATTACCACTCACCACTTTGAGATTCTCATAAAGTAATAGCAACTGCAATAGCACTTAGACTTATATACCGCTTATATAGCGCTTTACAGCCCTCGCTTATATAAACACATCAAAATCTGATCTAATAAAGTCAGGGGCATGGTTATTTTGGACAGAAGATAGGTAAGGAGAGGCTCCATCCAAGAAAATAATCCTCTGAAGCTAAACAGTAGGTTATTTAGGATACCTATTTATTTATCATTTATTTATTAAACTGGCATAGTTTATTTGGCCACAGTCTTCTAAGTCTTCCGATGTTTAACTACAATAAACATACAGTGGAGGAAATGAGGCATCCACGGTAAACAGAAACATCATTAACTGAAATTAGGGTGAAAATCAAAATAAATAAGATGGAGAGGCACAAACATAAGACATGGTGAGACTCGTCCAATTCATCAAATAAATTCTGGAAGTCCTCCAGTTACAACAGAGTTTGGAAGACAGCAAAGACGGAGCTTGTGCGTTTTCTGGAAGAAGCTACGGAAAGCCACGTTCTGAAGCTCTCAAGCTTCTAAGCCATGGAGGACTTTAAAGCTTAAAAACAACACTTTGAATTTCACTGAGAAATCTACTGGAAAATTCTGCATGCCCCATGTTGGCTGGGGACTTTTGCCAATCATCAGGAGATGGTAAGTTTATTTATTTATTTTTATTTATTTTAATCCCATTTATATCCCACCCTTCTCCGAAGACTCAGGGCAGCTTACAATTTAAGCACAAACCAATGTGCTTAGCAATAGCCTTCATTCTATGTATATGCCTGCTTATTAGAGCTTTCGCCCCCCCCAAGCGGCATTATTACAAAGTCAGCTTATTGCCCCCAACAATCTGATGGTAAGTCCTGGTGATTGGCCCAAAGTCACCCATTTGATATTGGAGGCACGTCTGATCCTTCCTGGCAAGCCAGAGGGGAGTCCAGTCCATGCCTTAATTGACTCTGGGGCCACCACAAATTTTATGGACTCAGCATTTGTGGCCAAATGAGCTGTTCCCCAGTGCCCGGTGGATCCGCCCATGTTGGAGACTATTGATGGTCGAGTGCTCCTGTCTGGGCCAATTACGGCCGCCATGCAACCATTATGTATGGCCATCAGTTCCCATGTGGAGGCCATCCAGTTCTATATCACCTCAGATCTGCATTTCCCCATGGTCTTGGGACTGGCGTGGCTCCGGGCGCATGACCCACAGATCTATTGGTCACAGAACTTGGTCACCTTTCCAAGCTTGCAGTGCGTGGACCACTCCCGCCATATCTGTGCCGGCCAGGTGGAGGGTTCCCCAGGGGTTTCCTTGCCTCCCGAACTGTCCGACTTTGCTGATGTGTTCAGCGAGACAGAGGCGGATCAATTACCCCCGCACAGGCCCTATGACTGCCCCATTGATTTAGTCCCTGATGCGCCTCTCCCAGTGGGGCGTTTGTACTCCATGTCGGACCCCGAGTTGGCTGCATTGCGGGACTTTCTGGAGAAGAATTTGGCTCACGGTTTCATCCGGCCCTCGTCCTCGCCAGTGTCTGCACCCGTGCTCTTCATCAAAAAGAAGTCCGGCGAATTGCGGCTTTGCTGCGATTATAGGAAACTCAACGCCATCACGGTGCACAATCGTTACCCGCTGCCCCTCATCCCCGAACTCTTGGACCGACTCCGGGAGACTAAGATCTTCACGAAACTGGACCTGCGTGGAGCTTACAACCTCGTCAGGGTTCGGCCAGGTGATGAGTGGAAGATGGTGTTTGGTACTCGTTATGGACATTTTGAGTACACGGTGATGCCGTTTGGCCTGACCAACGCCCCCGCCGTGTTTCAGCATTTCATGAACGACATTTTCCGGGATTTTTTGGATCAGTTTGTCGTGATCTACTTGGACGACATCCTGATCTACTCCCCGTCGTGTGAGGTGCACCATCAGCATCTCCATCAGGTCCTGCAGCAACTCCGAGAACATCGGCTGTTTGCCAAGTTGGAGAAGTGCCAGTTCTACCGGGTGACCATCAATTTCCTGGGTCACCGCATTTTTCCTGAGGGCATCGCCATGGAGCCGAGTAAGGTTGAGTCTTTGCAGAGTTGGCAACCCCCACGTCGTGTGAAGGATGTTCAGTGACTTCTTGGGTTTGCCAACTATTACCGAGCTTTCATCCCTGGGTTTGCTGGTTTGACAGCCCCCCTCACCTGGCTCCTGCAGAAGAAGACTCCGTTTCAGTGGAACGCTCCAGAACAACGGGCTTTCCAGACTTTGAAGGAAGCCTTCAAAGCCTTCATGCTTCATCTTGAAGCATCCTGACCCGCAATGGCCATTTGTCGTGGAGGCGGATGCCTCCGACATTGCCATTGGGGCGGTGTTACTCCAGGCAATGACGCCCAGCGGTACCCTCTTCCCTTGCGCGTACCATTCACGAAAACTGAACCCTTCGGAGCGCAATTATACAATCTGAGAGAAGGAGCTGCTGGCCATCAAAGTGGCGTTCGAGGCCTGGAGGCATCATCTGGAGGGAGCGCAGCATCAAATCGAGGTCCAGACAGACCATAAGAATTTGGAAAGCCTGTAGACCGCTCGGAATTTGAACCAATGCCAGATCCGGTGGTCTCTTTTCTTTGCGAGGTTCGACTTCCGAGTTCGGTACATACCTAGCGGGCACAATCAAAGAGCGGATGCTCTGTCCAGGAAGCCCGAATATTCCCGAGTGGAAGACAAGCTTCTGCCCAGGACAGTGATCCCTGTCGAGTCTTTTGCTGCGGTGCAGGAGCCGGTTGATATACGGGCTCGGATCCAGGAGGCACAGCAGCAGGAGGTGTGGGTGGCTCAGCGGAAGGAGGAGGTGGGGCCAGATTCTCCTTGGACGGTCATGGATGGACTCTTGTATTATCGTGACCGGCTCTACGTTCCGGGAGGGCCACTCAGGGGACTCATCCTCAGCCAGTGTCATGATAACCTGGCGGCGGGGCATTTTGGCCTGTTCAAGACCCTGAACCTGGTCTCCCATACCTTCTGGTGGCCCCGTGTCCGACACAATGTCCAGTCCTATGTCACCTCCTGCATCCCATGCAGGCAGGCCAAGTCAGCGACAGGGGCCCCGCCTGGATTACTGCAGCCCTTGCCGACACCCAAAAGACCCTGGGGGGCTGTGTCCATGGACTTCTTGATGGATTTACCCCCATCCTCTGGTTTTACGACAGTGTATGTGGTGGTGGACATGCTGACTAAGATGGCGCACTTCATCCCCTGTCGCGACTTACCGTCAGCCCGCGCCACTAGTCATATGTTCATTCAGCAGGTGTTTCGGCTGCACAGCCTCCCTGATAGAGTCGTCTCTGATAGGGGGGGCAGTTTACAGCCCGCTTCTGGCAGGAGTTTATGCATGCGTTGGATATCAAGATTTGCCTCTAGTCCGCGCATCATCCTCAAACTGATGGGGGAACCGAGAAGGTCATCGGTATTCTGGAACAATATCTGCGCTGCTACGTCAATCTGCAGCAAAACAATTGGGTGGACTATCTGGCCATAGCTGAGTTTGCATTTAACAATTCGCAGCACACCTCCACACAGATGACACCGTTCTTGACCAATGTGGGATATCACCCCCGATTTTTCCCCCTTTCTCCCGTGGACTCACCGGAGCCGGCAGTGAACGACTTCATGGCAGAGTTACAGGCGATCCATCGATTGGTGCGACATCAGTTAGAGAAGGCCAAGGCCGATTACAAAAGGTTTGCTGATCGGTCAAGGCGGGATATGCCTCCACTATCGGTGGGAGATCGGGTCTGGTTGTCCACCAGGAACCTACCGTCAACACGGCCGGTGAGAAAGTTAGATCACCGATATTTAGGACCGTTCCCAGTCGAGGCTGTCATCAATCCGGTTGCCTATCGCTTAACTCTGCCACGTTCCCTGCACGTGCACCCAGTTTTTCATCGGTCTCTGTTGGTCCCCGAGCAACCGGCCTGTCCATTCCGCCGAGCGGAACCTTCCCCATCAGGACCTCGTGATGGAGACAACACCCCCGAGTACGAGGTCACCAGCATCAGGGACTCCTGTTGGCTGAAAGGTCGTTTCCAGTACCTGATTGAATGGAAAGGCTACGGACCAGAGGAGTTCACCTGGGAGGACGCGACCGCTGTTCATGCCCCTGCTTTGGTGACCGCTTTTCATGAACAATTTCCATCCCGACCGCATCCGGATCGGCAGACCCGGGGGAAGGGCCCTGCGGTGCGGGATAGTGTTGTGATTCAGGGTCAGCCTGTGGGTTCGGCAGTTGGGTCGGACGATTCAGAGAAGGAGGAGGGGGGTGTTGGAGAGGTTGCTGAGGGGGTTGGAGAGCTTGCTGATGAGAGCCGTCAGCCAGGCCCCTCCCATCTGGTTACGACGCAGACCCAGCTGTGTGAGCCTGACAGCATGGATGAAGATGACCCACAGCTGGCCCTGTTCAAGGACGCCCGATGCAGGAGGCAGTCAATCAGGAGTAAACAGAGGAAGGCAATGGGGCACCTTGGAAGGAGGCAGAGAGAAGCCACGCCCTGAACTATTTAAAAGGGGAATGCGTGGGAGGGCTGGTTTGCTGAAGGCAGCCGTTTGAATAGCTCCTGTTTCATGGTTCGTGTCTTGTTTTGCTCTGCTTGCTTTTGTGTCCATAAATTTGGCAGGCTTAGTTCCAGCCTCTTGTCTTCTTGTAAAGGGGTTGTCCCTGCCTTATCTGCAGGGCCGGTAGTAGGCTGGTACAGAACAGTTGGCCCAAAGTCACCCAGTTGGCTTTTGTGCCTAAGGCAGGACTAGAACTCACCATCTCCTGGTGATTGGCCCAAAGTCACCAAGGCTGTTGCCTTTACTCTGTATTTCTCAGTCCCCAAATACAGGTAGTCATCAAGCCCAGTTGTACACCAGTTGTAACTGTGAAAACCAGCCATCACTTTTTTCAGTGTAGCTGTAACATGAACCATTTTTGACACTTACGACCATTGCAGCATCCCCATGGGCACGTGATCAAAATTCAGATGCTTGGCAACTGACTCATATTTATGACGGTTGCAACGTCCCTGGGGGATCCCCTTTTGTGACTTTCTGACAAGCAAAGTCAGAATGAGGAAGCCAGATTCACTTAACAAATGTGTTACTCATTTAACAACTGCAGTGATTCACTCAACAATGTTGACAAAAAGGTTCATAAGCTGAGGCACAACTCACCTAACAACGTACTTGCTAAGCAGCAGAAATGTTGGGCTCCACCACAGTTATAAGTCAAGGGTGGCCTGCAGCATTCAGGACAAAAGTCTCAAGTGGAAATTCAAGTCTCCTCTCCAATTTTTTTGGTCTTCCCCATTGAAAAGAATAACAGAACGGCGGAATAACAGAATACAGAATGATAGAATAACAGAATAACAGCTGGGAGGGACCTTGGAGGTCTTCTAGTCCAACCCCTGCTCAAGGCAGGAGACCTTATATCATCACGGTCAAATGGTTGTCCAGTCTCTTCTTAAAAGCCTCCAGTTTTGGAGTCTCCACTACTTCTGGAGACAAGTCGCTCCACTAATCAAAGCTCTGTCTGTCTGTTTCTTTGTCTGCCTGTTCCACTGGTTTATTGTTCCCACTGTCAGGAAATTTCTCCTTAGTCCTAGGCGGGTTCTCACCTTGATTAGTTTCCATCTGTTGCTTCTTAACAAAAAAAGAGAGTTGGAAGGTACCTTGGAGGTCATCTAGTCCAACCCCTTGCTCAGGCAGGAAACTCTATACCATTTCAGTGGCTGTCCAGTCTCTTCTTAACAACTTCCAGTGTTGGAGCATTCACCGCTTCTGGAGGCAGGTTGTTCCACTGATTAATTGTTCTCACTGTCAGGAAATGTCTCCTTAGTTCTAGGTTGCTTCTCTCCTTGATTAGTTTCCATCCGTTGCTTCTTAAAAGAAAAATAGAGTTGGAAGGGAGCTTGGAGGTCATCTAGTCCAACCCCCTGCTCAGGCAGGAAACCCTATACCATTTCAGGCAAATAGCTGTCCAGTCTCTTCTTAAAAACTTCCAGTGTCGGAGCATTCACCGCTTCTGGAGGCAGGTTGTTCCACTGGTTAATTGTCCTCACTTGTCAGGAAGTTCCTCCTTAGTTCTAGGTTGCTTCTCTCTTTGGTTAGTGCCCATCCGTTGCTTCTTGTCCTGCCTTCAGACGCTTTGGGGAACAGCTTGACTCCCTCTCTTCTTTGGGGCAGCCCCTGAGATACTGGAAGACGGCTATCGTGGCTTCTTCCTCCTTGTCAGAAACTTTACTTTTTCCTCGTCTGCAATGCTGGCTTGCAGTGTCGCCTCCTCAGTGACCTAGTTTCTCTCTCGGAGGGTTAAGCTCTCCCCACGGTACGTGGCAGCCTCTCTGGCAACTTTTCCAGCCAGACGACGCCCGTTTAAGCTAATGTTCCCGGCCTTCAGAAACCCTGGTGCTACCTCCATCTCCTTCACGGCGGGTGCCGCCTTTTAGCAGCTCAAACCATATTCCACTAAATTAGAGCCACGTTGATTTAGACAATTACTGGGTCAATCGCGCCTCCAATTCTGGGTGTCACGCCGAGATAACAGCCACTGGGGTGGGGGGTGGGGGTGTTGAGGGGGGTGGGGAAGCAGAGAGGATTGGGGGGAAAAGGAAAGGAAAGAAATAGCGGACAGCTGGAACGGTGAGCCGCAATCTGCGAGGCTGTGATTTTCACCGGAAAAAGAAAAGGTAAAATAAACGCCTCCGAAGGGCAAATGATAAATGATGTGTTCGGGATATTTTGAGAATTCAGAGGGGATTGAGGACCGTCCTTGAACCCCTGACCCAGCATCCCGGGATGACTTCATCACACTCTACTTGGGTGTCCCTAGCTTCCTCCCTTCCTGCCACTGTGGTTAAGCGAATCACAGCAGGCCTTAAGGGAGACATGTGGTCGTTAAATGAATCTGACTTTGCTTTTTGGAAGCCAGCTAGGAAGGTCGCAAAAGGGGACCATGAGACCCTGGGGACGCTGCACCCGTCGTAAATACAGGCAGGTTGCCAAGTGCCCCAATTCTTAACATCATGCCAAGCCTCTGAATTTTGATCATGTGACTTTCCTGCAATCGCCGTAAGTGTGAGGACCAGTCGCAAGTCACTTATCCCGGTGATGTTTTAACTTCAAACAGTCATTAAACAAGTAAGTCCAGAAAAGTCCAGAAATATTTGTACCAAGGCCCCTGAATTCACGTAAGCCTCCTTAGTAGCATTTTTAGGTCTTTGAAGAGATTTAGGAGTTAACCTAAATCAGGGGTAGACAACCTTGGCTCTTTTCTGACTCATGGACTTCAACTCCCAGAATTCATGAGCCAGCCACGCTGAGGGGAAAGGGAGAGGGTTCCATGCTGATCCATGCTGGCTCAGGAATTCTGGGAGTTGAAGTCCACGAGTTATAAAGCGGCCTACGCCTAGGCCAGGAGTAGGCAAGCTTGGCTCTTTTATGACTCATGGACTTCAACTCCCAGAATTCCTCAGCCAGCTACGCTGAGGGGAAAGGGAGAGGTTTCCATGCTGAGCCATGCTGGCTCAGGAATTCTGGGAGTTGAAGTCCATGAGTCAGAAAAGAGCCAAGGTTGTCTACCCCTGACCTAAATCAAGACTTTATTTTAAAACCAGAATTAGGCAATTACTAAACGCAGAAACTGACTAGGACGAGGAGGGGGAAGATCTGGGTTCTAGTCTCTCCTTAGTCTCAGAAGATTTATGAGGGACTCTCCTGGGACTCTCAAAATCTCTCAAAATCACCATTCTGAACTCCATAAAGAAAGTCCATATTTAATTCTAACAAAATTCCATAGTCAAGACAGCGGGCTGGCAAAGGACAGTCCGTGGGCCTTTGAAGGACACTAATCTACAGCGCCCAGCCTCACTCTACTTTGGCCAGATGTTGTAAATCACCCCCATCTGGAAAGCTGCAAAGATTAAAATGTAATTATTACAAGGCAGTGACAGTGGGTATCAATGCATGGACCAGCTTCAGCAACAGGGCTATCAGAATTCATGCAGTCCTGACACCAAATGGACTTTGCAGACTCTGGAATAAGATGGGGGCTGTGTCAGGCAATTTATTTATTTATATCTTGCCTTTATTTTTATTTCTTTTATAAACTACCCAAGGTGGTGAACCTATCTAATGCTTCTTCTTCTTCCTATTTTCCCCACAACAACAACAACAACCCTGTGAGGTAGGTTGGGATGAGAGAGGGATACTGGACCAAGGTCATCCAGCCAGCTTTCATGCCTAACACAGAACTAGAATTCCCAGTCTGCTGGTAATTGGTCCAAAGTCACCCAGCCGATTTTCATCTCTAAGTCATGACTAGAACTTACCGTATCCTGGTGACTGGCCCAAAGTCACCCAAGTGGTTTTCATGTCTAAGGCAGGACTAGAACTTACTGTCTCCTGGTGATTGGTCCAAAGTCACCCAGCTGGCTTTCATGCCTAAGGTGGGACTAGAATTCACTGTCTCCTGGTGACTGGCCCAAAGTCACCCAGCCGACTTTCATGTCTAAGGCGGGACTAGAACTCCCTATCTCCGGATGATTGGTCCAAAGTCACCCAGCTGGCTTTCGTTTCTAAGGCGGTACTAGAACTCACTATCTCCGGGTGATTGGTCCAAAGTCACCCAGCTGGCTTTCCTTTCATGTCTAAGGCGGGACTAGAACTCATTGTCTCCGGGTGATTGGTCCAAAGTCTCCCAGCCGACTTTCATGTCTAAGATGGGACTAGAATTCACTGTCTCCGAGTGATTGGTCCAAAGTCACCCAGCTGGCATTTTTCCCTAAGGTGAGACTAGAACTCATGATCTTGTGAGTTTTGTGTGAATACCAGATCTGAGTTTTCTCCAGATGGCTGACCCTCCCATTTTAATCTTTACCCTTTAATCTAGTGTATTGCATGAATAATGTCAATCTACAGATAGTCCTCAGCATCCAACTGGTCGCTTTGTGACCGTTCAAAGGTATGACAGACCACTGAAGCACTACTGACGGCCCGGATTTGAGATTCTGATGACCACCACTCACCCACCCGTCGCGTGATCACAAGTGTTAGGCTTGGCAAGCAGCCCACATACATGGCTGTTTATAGCATCCTGCAGTGACGTGACTATGATTTTCGTCTTTGGTAAACTTTTAGTTTCCAGCAAATAAATGCCCATTGGGCACAAGGGATTCATTTAATGACCGCTGTATTCACGTAACAGCCATCACATCCTCATACGACTGCCACATTTGCTCAGAGACCACCGTGTTCACTTAACAACTACGTCCACTTAATGAGCACAGCAAAAATGGCATTAAAATCAGATGCTGTCATGTGATGACTCGCTTAACAGCCCGTACGCCTTACGGCCATAATTCCCAGCTCAATTACGCTCGTAAGTCGAGGACCACCGGCATTTTGAACCCCCCCAGCTTAGAACAAACCGAGCTATTTCTGCAAAATTCTGTCCAATTTTGCACAGCGCCATTCAGAAGCCTCTTTCCTTTCTCTGCTGGCGGACAATCCCTTGACCATGAGCCAGCCGTGTACAGCAGCAACCAAAAAAGCTAATGCAATCCTGGGTTGCATAAACAGAGGCATAGAACCGAGATCGCGTGATATATTGGTACCGCTTTACAAAGCCCGAGTAAGGCCACACCTGGAATACTGCAGCCAACGTTGGCCACCATGTCACAAAAATGATGTTGGGAGTCTGGAAAAAATTCAGAGAAGAGCAACTAAGACGATCAAAGGCCTGGAGGCTAAAACGTACGAAGAACGGCTGCGGGACTTGGGTTTGGCCAGTCTAAAGAAAAGAAGAAATAGGGGAGACATGATAGCCGTGTTCCAGTATCTGAGGGGCTGCCACAAAGAAGAAGGGGTCACATTATTCTCCAAAGCACCAAAGGGAAGGATGAGAAACAATGGTTGGAAACTGACCAAAAAGAGAAGCAACCTGGAATTAAGGAGAAACTTCCTGACAGTGTGGATAATCAACCAGTGGAACAGCTTGCCACCAGAAATTGTGGCGCTCCACCATTGGAGATTTTTAAGAATAGACTAGACATTCACCTGTCTGAGATGGTATAGGTCAGGGGTAAGCAACCTCGGCTCTTTTATGACTCATGGACTTCAACTCCCAGAATTCCTGAGCCAGCTTGGCTGGCTCAGGAATTCTAGGAGTTGAAGTCCATGAGTCATAAAAGAGCCAAGGTTGCCTACCCCTGGTATAGGTTCTCCTGCTTGAGCAGGGGGCTGGACTAGAAGACCTCCAAGGTCCCTTCCAGCTTCTATTCTATTCTATTCTATTCTATTCTATTCTATTCTATTCTATTCTATTCTATTCTATTCTATTCTATTCTATTCTATTCTATTCTATTCTATTCTATTCTATTCTATTCTATTCTATTCTACTGTATTCTATTCTATTCTATTCCATTCCATTCCATTCCATTCCATTCCATTCCATTCCATTCCATTCTATTCTATTCTATTCTATTCTATTCTATTCTATTCTATTCTATTCTATTCTAATAATTCATGTCTAAATAAGCACGCCAACGAGGGGAAATCACGTTCTTCTCTCGAGTTGGCAATTCCAGATTGATTTCTCTCGTAATATGCACTGGGCGGGGTGGGGGTGGGGGGCGCGGAGGAAGGGAGTCCGTTAAAAAAAAAACCAAAAACCCAACCTGAAAAAAACGTCTGTGTGGGCACATACAAACAAGATAATTGCACTTCAGGATTTCCTGTGAGTTCGGGAGGTCAGGTGCCTGTTCGAATCCTGCCGCAGCCTTGACCTTGGGTGTCAAGAATTGTCAGCCTCCTCAAATTCACCTCTTCCAGCCTCTTCTGCCCCCTCTTAATGCGGCTGTTCCCTTGGGAGGCAATCAAATCTTCACCTGAATGTTTATTTCAAAAGCAGAGCATCAAAATATGTTAATGGGGCAGGTTTGTAATTATGCATTTAAAAGCAGAGAGAGGTGGGGCAGCTGACTGGGGAGGAGAAGAGGAAAGGAAGATTGCCTTGTCTGAGGTGGCGGGAGCCAGTTCTGGGGTCTAAAGTCACCGAATCTTAGAGGTGAACGGGACCCTGAAGGTCATGTAGTCCAGTTCTCCCCAACTCAGGGCAGTTTACCGTTTGTCTGAGCTTGGTTTGGCAAATTAGCTCTGTTTACTCAAGTGTCACATTGCTCTTGTCTGGAAGTTATTTTTTAACCTCAATATACAATTCAAAACTGCCTTGTTGAAATTCAAGACTATTATTCTATATCTTAGTTAATATATTTTCAGTTACTCAAGTTCTAAGACCTTATGGTCTGCAGTTATAACAGTCAGTCCGTCAATCAGTCAATCAATCAATCTCAATCAATTCATGCCTTGCATTCTGATCTGATTGTGAAAACCTATTGGTCTTTTTTATCCTTTGTTCATTTGTTGATTGATTAGAGCAGGGGTAGGCAACCTTGGCTCTTTTATGACTCGTGGACTTCAACTCCCAGAATTCCTGAGCCAGCCATGCTGAGGGGAAAGGGAGAGGTATCCAAGCTGAGCCATGCTGGCTCAGGAATTCTGGGAGTTGAAGTCCACGAGTCATAAAAGACCCAAGGTTGCCTAGCCCTGGATTAGAGCTATCTCACCTTTATAAGTAATGCAAGATGGGGAACATACCTAATACTCCCTCCTCCTATTTTCTCCACAACAACAACCCTGTGAGGTGGGTTGTGCTGAGAAGAATTGGACCACAGTCACCCAGTGGGCTTTTATGCTGAAGCAGAGACAACCACTGTCTCCTGGTAACTGAACTAAAGTCACCCAGCCGGCTTTCATATATTATATAAAGTGGGACTAGAACTCACCATCTCCCAGTGATTGGCTCAAAGTCAACCAGCCAGCTGTCAGAATCCATTTATATCATATTCATAAATGTATGTTTAAAAACGTTGTTCCTGGATTCTGCCATCTCCCGAGGAGGAGGAGGAAACGAATGTGTATTGAGTCTGTATTATTATTTTATTTATTTATTTTTATTTTATTACATTTATATACCGCCCTTTCCCGAAGGACTCAGGGCGGTTTACAGGGTGATTAAAACAAAAATACAAAAGTTAAAAACAATTTTAAAAAATTATATCCGTCCCTGAACAAATAAAACCCCAATTAAAATTAAAATTAAAATTAAAATTCTCAGCCTGGGCCAGAGAGCTCAAAGAGCCAGGTCTTCAGGTCCCGGCGGAATGAACGGAGGTCGGGGGCAGTCCTAAGCTCCACTGGCAGCTGGTTCCAAAGGGCAGGCGCACCCACAGAGAAGGCCCTATCCCTGGGTGTCGTCCGCCGGCAATCTCTTACCGGTGGCACCCTGAGAAGACCCTCCCTGTGGGAGCGCACTGGACGAAGGGAGCTTGATGCCGGCAGCAGGTGTTCCCTCAGATATCCCGGACCCAAGCCATGTAGGGCTTTATAGGTCATCACCAGCACCTTGAATCTCACCCGGAGGGCAACCGGGAGCCAATGCAGCTCGCGGAGTAGAGGTGTTACATGGGAGTATCGGGAAACCCCCATCACAACTCGCGCGGCCGCATTCTGCACCAGCTGAAGCCTCCGAGTGGTCCTCAAGGGCAGCCCCATGTAGAGAGCGTTGCAGTAGTCTAAATGGGAGGTCACGAGCGCGTGAGTGACTGTGCGTAGGGCATCTCGGTCCAGATAGGGTCGCAACTGGGGCACCAGGCGAACCTGGGCAAAAGCCCCCCTGGTCACGGCTCCTATATGGTCTTCAAAATTGAGTCGTGAATCCAGGAGGACGCCCAAGTTGCGAGCCCTATCAACAGGGGGTAACACCTCACCCCCCATCGTTAGAGGTGGAATAGTCTGGTTAGCCCGAGATGCCGGTATTAGGCATTTCAAAGGAAAAGAGAAGCCTTTTGAACTGGGGGAACAAAAGGGAGGGCTAGCATCTGGCTTGTGTCACGGAAGAGAGCAATAAACATAAAAGGTCCTAAGTTCCTTTTTCCCATGAGAGGGATGATACGAGGTAAATGATGGGGGGCTGACCAAATGGGGTTAAGGGGGGGTTGAACCAGGAACTCTTTATAAGGTTTTAGCTTGTAGAACAATATTAAGTCCTGTCTTGTATTCCTACAACCAAGCATGTCATAGTAAAGATTCTTTTTGGACTAGATTTGGCTCCAAGAGTTTTGTCTTCCTAAGACGTGGTTTGGGGTGGGTCCTGACTGCCATGCTGAGGGGAAAGGGAGAGGTTTCCAAGCTTAGCCATGCTGGCTCAGGAATTCTGGGAGTTGAAGTCCACGAGTCATAAAAGAGCCAAGGTTGCCTACCCCTGTCTCATATCGTGCAGATTTCTACCCAGAATCCCGTCAAATAGTTACAAACCAGAATGGGTCTTGCTGTGATTTTGGAAACTGTCATTTTCAATAGAAATACTCCATTGTTTATGACCACTCATTCAACGACCATTTGAAATTATGACAGCGCTGAACAAGAAGTGGTGTCAACCCGTCCTTGCACTTACGACTGTCACAGCATCCCCACAGATCACAATCTGCACACTTAGCAACTAATATCTATCTATCTATCTATCTATCTATCTATCTATCTATCTATCTATCTATCTATCTATCTATCATCTATCTATCTCTATCTATCTATCTATCTATCTATCTATCTATCTATCTATCTATCTATCTATCTATCGATCTATCGATCTATCGATCTATCGATCTATCGATCTATCGATCTAGATATAGATAATTGCAGCATCCCGGACTCCTGTGATCACCACATGTGACCTTCCCAGCCAGCTTCCAACATGCAATGTCAGTTAACAACCATGTGATTCGCTTAATGACCAGGGCAAAAAAAGGATGCAAAACTGAGCACGGTCACGTTGACTCACATAATGACCGCATTGCTTAGCAATGGACCTTCGTCTCCCAATTGTGTTCCTAAGTCTAGAACTCTCTCTATGTTCTGTCCCAGCTCATGTGAGTCCTTGTTATGCCCACAAGGAGAAACCCCTCTTCCAAGAAACAAGTAGGAACCGCAGAAAAAACTCAAACCCCTTTTATTATTCGCACACCTGAGTCAGTGTCCAAGGCAAACAAACACAGTCCACAGAAACTCCATCCTCAACAACCAGCACCTCCCACACCTTCCCTTTTATTATTCAGCCCAGGTGTGGCTTCCTAATGCCTTCTCCTTTGCCTTTGGAGCCGCCCCATTGCATTCCTCTGTCCTACTCGCTTCTCTTGCCGGCACTTTCGTGCATCCTGGATATTTCCCAGCTGTGCTTCATCACTGTCCAACTCAGGCTCCCAGCACAGCTGTGTCTCAGCTTGAGCGTGAGTAGAGGGGCCGGGCTCCTGGTCAGACTGTAAGTCTCGGAGCTCCTCAGAGCCTTCCTCTGACTCTGATGTCACTCCAGGCCCCTCTTCCTCCTCCTCCTCTGATTCATCAGACTCAGCTGCCGGATCCAGTGGCTGGCGAGGAATCACAACACTCGATTTGAAAAACAAATTAGGCGAGACCTGGATCAAAAGCAGTAACTGTGAGAGAGACCTTGGGGTCCACGTGGATGATCACGTAAATGTGTGCGGCAGCAGCCAAAAAAGGCTAATACAATCCTTGGTTGTATAAACAGAGGCATAGAATCAAAATCACACGGAGTATTAGTACCGCTTTATAAAGCCTTGGTAAGGCCACACCTGGAATCCTGCATCCAGTTTTGGTCACCACATTACAAAAAAGATGTGGAGACTTTGGAAACAGTGCAGAGAAGAGCAACGAAGATGATCAAAGGCCTGGAGACTAAAACATACGAAGAACGGTTGCAGGATTTGGGTATGGCCAGTCTAGAGAAAAGAAGGACTAGGGGGGACACGATAGCAGTATTCCAGTATTTGAGGGGTTGCCACAAAGAAGAGGGGTGTCAACTTATTTTCCAAAGCACCAGAAACAACGGATAGAAATTAATCAAGGAGAGAAGCAACCTGGAATTAGGGAGAAACCTCCTAACAGTGAGAACAATTAGTCAGTGGAACTTCTTACCTTCAGAAGCTGTGGATGCTCCATCACTGGAGGCTTTAAAGAAGAAACTGGACATCCCCTTGTGTGAAACGTTAGGGTCTCCTGCTTGACTAGAAGGGTTGGACTAGAAGACCTCCAAGGTCCCTTCCAGTTCTGAATGTGTTATAACCACTGTGGTCTCTACAATCTTCTCTATCTTAGATGGAACGTACCAAGCTGATTCAACCATTTGCTGTTGGAGATGGTTTCTAACCTCATAATTATGCCTTCTTTTGGGTGTAGCACAATTTTCCTTAAAATGGATTAAACTGGATTCTGGGCCTCAGTTTCTCGAACGCATCTATGCTGATGCTTCTCAAATTCCATCTTTGATGCCTTCAGAAGAGGTTGTTGAGCCCTTTCCTCATAAAGGTCGTCCTCTATTTACAACAGTTTATTTTCTGGCCAGGTTAGACTAGAAGGGGGCTGGTCTAGAAGACCTCTGAGTCCCTTCCAATTCTGTTATTCTGTTTAGTGACCGTTTAAAGTTACAAAGCACTGGGAAAAGTGGCGTATGACCATTTTTCACACTTACGACCTGTGCAGTATCCCCACGGTCATGTGATCAAAATTCAGACACTTGACAACGGACTCATGTTTATGACGGTTGCAGTGTCCCGGGGTCATGTGATCCTGACAAGCCAGATTCACTTAACAACGGTGTTAACTAACTGAACAATTGAAGTGCTTCCCTTAACGTCTGTGACAGGAAAGGTCATCAAGTGGGGCAAAATTCACCCAACTGACTCACTTAGCAGCAGAAATTTTGGGCTCAGTTGTGGTCGTAAGTCGAGGACTGCCTGTATTTCTCTAGCCCTTTCCCTGCCTTCCTCATGAAATGTGAGGAAGAGACAGTGAATGTCCCCACAATGTATTTCTCTTTCCAAAGAGGCTGAGGGAGATCGCAGTATCTTTAATTCATGGTCCTCCAGATATATTTCTGGCCTACTCGGTTAGGCCTGAGTCATCATTCTCTTTCCGGTCTGCCTTGCCGAGGAAATATAGTTCATTTTAAAAAATAGATCTTCTCCGTGTTGGGAGATGAAGTCAGTCTCTTCACAGAGCAGGTGAAAAATGAAGCTCTTTTTCTTCAGCTGTTGTTAGAGGCACACAACTTAAAACTGACCACAGGCCTGGGTGTGGAGCTAGCTACATTCCGGGAGGCAGGGGGCTTTCAGCCTCATCAGGAATAATCTGGATCAGGGGGGGGGTCTCCAAACTTGGCAAGATGAAGACCACACCTGGAATACTGCAGCCAATTTTGGTCACCACACCACAAAAAAGATGTGGAGAGTTTGGAAAAAATTCAGAGAAGAGCAACTAAGATGATCTAAAGCCTGGAGGCTAAAACATACGAAGAACGGCTGCGGGACTTGGGTTTGGCTAGCCCAGGGGTAGGCAACCTCGCCTCTTTTATGACTCATGGACTTCAACTCCCAGCATTCCTGAGTCAGCTGTGCTGACTTAGGAATTCTGGGAGTTGAAGTCCATGAGTCATAAAAGAGCCGAGGTTGCCTACCCCTGGGCTAGCCTAAAGAAAAGAAGAAATAGGGGAGACATGATAGCCGTATTCCAGTACCTGGGGGGCTGCCACAAAGACGAGGGGGGGTCACATTATTCATTGTTATGTGCTCCTGGCCACTTTCCTTCGTGACCAGAGGCAAGTTCGCCTGACCAATCACCAGCCAAGACACAGCGAAGGCCTTTTCTTTCGTTTATTGCAATAAGTGGGAAGGGAAGCTATCAAAGCTTGGTTCTCTCCAACGTTTCAACCCAAAATATTCCCTTCTTTATACAGCCCTGTCCCGGCCGCTACATCCCTCCTCTTTCCCCATTAGCTGAGGTACTATGAGGTTACGCTCTTTCCGATTGCCTCCTACCTATTTCCTGCTACATACTAAATCATACATCACATGTACATTAAAAATATAAAATATTAGACATATTCAGTTGTTGGTTTTGAGTTTTGGGCCCCTTAGAACAATAGGACCTTTCCTGTTTTTCAGTTTAGTTAAGTTTTCCTGGCTAGCCATTTCCTCTTACAGATGTTTTTACATCTTGTCTTCTTCCTTTCCCACTCTTTTGCCTAATTTTTGCCTACGTATTTATCTTACATCCTGCCTTTATGCTATCCTTTCCTGTTTTCCAGCCATTATAGTTTTGGGTATGCTTGTTTGTCCATGCAGTAAGTTTCCACTGCAGCAAATTCCATTTTAAATTGCTCTTTCAATCTTAAATTTTGAAGAGCTTTCCTTTACTTCTATCATTCATCAAAGCACCAGAAGGCAGGACAAGAAACAATGGTTGGAGAAGCAACCTGGAATTAAGGAGAAACTTCCTGACAGTGAGGACAATTAACTGGTGGAACAGCTTGCCACCAGAAATTGTGGGCGCTCGATCACTGGAGGTTTTTAAGAAGAGGCTAGAATAGACAGTCACTTGTCTGAGATGAT
Organism: Vipera latastei; assembly: GCA_024294585.1. Taxonomy (NCBI): domain Eukaryota; kingdom Metazoa; phylum Chordata; class Lepidosauria; order Squamata; family Viperidae; genus Vipera; species Vipera latastei. The sequence continues at coordinate 7,330,739 of CM044354.1, read as the reverse complement.
GTAGGTTCTCCTGCTTAAGCGGGAGCTGGACTAGAAGACCTCCAAGGTCCCTTCCAGCTCTATTCTATTATTAAACTTGAGAAGTTCAACTACCAGAATTCCTTAGGCAGCCATGTTGCATTGAAGTCCACAAGGCTTAGATTAGGGGATTCCAGCCTCCATGCTAGTTGAGGAATTCTGGGAATTTGAGGTCCACAAGTTGTCAAGTTTGGGGTCCCCTAATTTAGATAGCTATAAGGGACACGGTGGCTCAGTGGGTTAGGAAGCTGAGCTTGTCGATCAGAAGGTTGGCAGTTTGGCGGATCGAATCCCGAGTGCCGCGTAACAGAGTGAGCGCCTGTTACTCGTCCCAGCTTCTGCCAACCTAGCAGTTCGAAAGCACATAAAAATGCAAGTAGAAAAATAGGGACCACTACGGTGGGAAGGTAACAGCGTTCCATGCACCTTTGGCGTCTAGTCATGCCGGCCACATGACCACGGAGACTTCCTTGGACAAACGCTGGCTCTTCGGCTTTGAAACGGACATGAGTCGGCAACGACTAGCACGCATGTGCGGGGGAACTTTTACGTTTACCTTAATTTAGATAGGTACTGTTCTCTTGGGGCAGAGTCATTTTTAAAAAGAAAAACAACAACAGGTTTTTCAAACTACATCTGACAGCACAGTCAATTTTCCATGCTAGTTTTGCCTCTTTGATCAGCAATTTCAAGACTTATTTTTATTTTGTAACCAGACGGTTCCACAGTCTGAAAACGTTTGAAAACTCTGGACTTAGCATCAGGTCTTTCAAGCAAACTTTAAAGTCTGTGAATTGCCTGGGCACCATTGGTGGACTTCATCTCCCAGAATTCCTTAGGCTTGGTAGACTTCAATTCCCAGAATTCCCCAGCCAGCATGCTTCCTAGAGCAGGGGTAGGCAACCTCAGCTCTTTTACGACTCATGGACTTCAACTCCCAGAATTCCTGAGCCAGCCATGCTGAGGGAAAAGGGAGAGGTTTCCAAGCTGAGCCGTGCTGGCTCAGGAATTCTGGGAGTTGAAGTCCACGAGTCAGAAAAGAGCCGAGGTTGCCTACCCCTGTCCTAGAGGTATCTGAAATTGATCAAGGAACAAAATGGTCACAATACAGAAATAGGAGGTTTATAAGGGAGGATAAAATATTTACCTATTGTCACCCAAATAGGTAACACCTTCGTTTGCATGGGGAGAATAAATTCCTTTGTCCTCCAGCACCACAAAGCCCATTCTTCTCTGCCAACTGAGATGACCTCATGGAAAACTAAACACATGGATAACAGCAAGGAGTCTGAAATTTCTTCCTCTGATTGAAACTTGACCTAAAGAGCAAAGAGGGATATGATGGATGTTTCTGAAGTATTTGCAAGGAAGTCATACAGAAAACATAGCCTATTTCCTGTAGTAGTTCAGATGCTGGCCTAGAAACCAAGAGACAGTGAGTTCTAGTCCCGCCTTAGGCATGAAAGCCAGCTGGGTGACTTTGGGCCAATCACCAGGAGACAATGAGTTCTAGTCCCACCTTAGGCATGAAAAATGGTTGGATAACTTTGGGCCAATCACCAGGAGACAATGAGTTCTAATCCCGCTTTAGACATGAAAGACAGCTGGGTAACTTTGGGCCAATCACCAGGAGACGATGAGTTCTAGTCCTGCCTTAAGCATGAAAGTCAGCTGGGTGACTTTGGGCCAATCACCAGGAGATGGTGAGTTCTAGTCCTGCCTTAGACATGACAGCCAGCTGGGTGACTTTGGGCCAATCACCAGGAGACAGTGAGTTCTAGTCCCACCTTAGGCATGAAAAATGGTTGGATAACTTTGGGCCAATCACCAGGAGATGGTGAGTTCTAGTCCTGCCTTAGACATGAAAGCCAGCTGGGTGACTTTGGGCCAATCACCAGAAGACAATGAGTTCTAATCCCACCTTAGGCATGAAAATCAGCTGGGTGACTTTGGGTCAATCACCAGGAGACGATGAGTTCTAGTCCCGCCTTAGGCATGAAAAATGGCTGGGTGACTTTGGGCCAATCACCAGGAGATGGTGAGTTCTAGTCCCACCTTAGGCATGAAAAATGGTTGGATAACTTTGGGCCAATCACCAGGAGACAATGAGTTCTAGTCCCACCTTAGGCATGAAAAATGGTTGGATAACTTTGGGCCAATCACCAGGAGATGGTGAGTTCTAGTCCTGCCTTAGACATGAAAGCCAGCCGGGTGACTTTGCGTCAATCACCAGGAGACGGTGAGTTCTAGTCCCACCTTAGGCATGAAAAATGGTTGGATGACTTTGGGCCAATCGCCAGGAGACGGTGAGTTCTAGTTCCACCCGAGGCACAGAGGCTGGCTGATTGACTGGCTGATTGTTGTGGCAAAAAACAGGAGGAGGAAAGATGTCGGATATTTTTGCTGCCTTAAGTTATTGTAAAAATAAAAAAGGCAGAATGGAAATAAATAAATGTAATTCCATTTATAGCGATGGCCTGGGTAGTCTCGCTCTGGTTTGACATTTCTGGAAGGGCTTTGAGAAGATAAAACTCAAAAACCCTGAAATTCGTCAAAGCTTTTCCGAGGCTAATGAGTGGAACGCAATGCAGCTTTCCACACACGCCCCAATTATCATCTTTTCAATTATTCTATTTAATGGATTCCTAACCTGCTTTTGAGGGCATGTTGTCCTCCCAACGTTGCCTGTTTACCGAGAGTTTTAAAATGCTTTAAAAAAACAGGACAATTACAATATGCCATTAAGTGAAAATCATTAAATTGGAACCAGCAGCAGTGGAAAGCACTCGGAGCAGAGCAGATGAGCCAAACGCAGCCTGGAATATATATATATATATATATATATATATATATATATATATATATATATATATATATATATATATATATATATATCTTGAAGGAAACTGAAGTCAGAGAACCATACAGTTTTCCCCCAGTAGAGAGAAAGTATGTGTCTTCTGACTAAATTATGGGCTTAAAAAAAAAATACCCCAAACTTCAAAACATGGATCTCCAGGCAGAAAGAATACATTCTGGGACCAATTTACTTTTCTCTAGATCAGTATTTTTCAACCTCAGCAACAAGATGTGTGGACCGCAACTCCCAGAATTCCCACAAGTGCTGGTTGGGGAATTCTGGGAGTTGAAGTCCACAAATGTTGGCTGGGCAACACTAGCCAAATCTAGCACTAGATTCTGCCTTAGCAGCCTTTTCCCTAAAAAGCAGCCATTTTATTGAAGTTTTTCAAGGTGTCTCTATGAAAAAAAGAGAAGCTGGAAGAGAACCCCAAATTTCCTTTTATACAGGTAGTCCTTGACTAATAATAATAATAATAATAATAATAATAATAATAATAATAATAATAATAATAACAACAACAACAACAACAACAACAACAACAACAACTAGGAACTGCTTCCATCCTGTGACGATATCTATAATACCATCAAACATCCACATCTGCCTATCCCAGGTCCTTGGTAAGGACTCAACAGGTAGACAAAAATGCCAAATCCAGTCTGAACATCTGGCTGTGCAATAATAATAATAATAATAATAATAATAATAATAATAATAATAATAATAATTATTATTATTAATAATAATAATTAATAATAATAATAATAATAATAATAATAATAATAATAATAATAATAATAATAATAATAATAATGTTGGAAGGGACCTTGGAGGTCTTCTAGTCCAACCTCTTGGTCAAGTAAAAAACCCTATACCATTTCAGACAAGTGAGTAGAATAGAATAGATTAGAATAGAATCAGAATCAGAATCAGATACCATTTCAGACAAATGGCAATAATAATAATAATAATAATAATAATAATAATAATAATAATAATAATAATAATAATAATAATAATAATAATAAGAAGAAGAAGAAGAAGAAGAAGAAGAAGAAGAAGAAGAAGAAGAAGAAGAAGAAGAAGAAGAAGAAGAAGAAGAAGAAGAAGAAGAAGAAGAAGAAGAAGAAGTTGGAACGGACCTTGGAGGTCATCTAATCCAATGCCCTGCTCAGGCAGGAAACCTTATATCATTTCAGAGAATGACCACAATTGAGACCAACATCTGTTGCTATGTGAGATATTTGTTAAGTGAGTTTGCCCCATTTCACCACCTTTCTTTCTTGCCAAGTTGTTAAGTGAATCACTGCAGTTGTTATGTTAGTAATGTGGTTGTTAAGTGAATATGGCTCCCCCCACACCCCTTGACTTTGCTTGTCAGAAGGTCGCAAAAGGGGATCCCGTGATCCCGGAACACTGCAACCGTCATAAATATGAGTCAGTTGCCAAGCGTCCAAATTCTGATCACGTGATCGTGGGGATGCTTCAACAGTTGTGTGAAAAAATAGTCGTAAGTCATTTTTTCCAGTGCCATTTGGACGTTCACTAAATGAATCGTCGTAAGTCAAGGGCTACTTGTGGTTCTATTCATACCTATAAAGACATTCAAAGTAGGAATATTTTAAAATTTAGGAGAGGAGATTACGTTCTCCCAGTTTATCTGCTCAAACACGAAATGCAAACCATCATCGGTTGCAAATGAGATATGAACAATTATGTAAATATTAGAATAGGGAAGGCTATAAAAAGGAGATTCGGGCCGAGCTTTCTGGAGTTCTCCAAATTATACACCTCACCGTTCTTTATGTGTCTCACTGAAGAAAAAAGTGAAACACTTCACCAAGCTTGACCGCGGGAATGTGCCTTTTAAACTGTGTGAATGTTGGCTTTGTCATTTTGGATCCAAGAGTTGACAGTTTTTAACCCATAAATTTCTATTTTGGGGAAGGGGGTCCCATCAAATCAGGTTTGATTTCCATTAGGATGGAAAAGCTTTGGCAATTTTTCTGGAAAGTGGTTTGTCTTGGTCTTCTTCTTAGGAGAGAGTAAGAAGGACTCCTGGTTGATTGGCCCAAAGTCACCTAGCTGGCTTTCGTGCCTAAGGCGGGACTAGAACTCACCATCTCCTGGTGATTGACCAAAAGTCACTCAGCCGGCTTTCATGCTTAAGGTGACTAGAACTTACAGTTACCTGGTGATTGGCCTTAAGTCATCCAGCTGGCTTTCATGCCTAAAGGAAAGACTAAAACCAGTGGTGGGATTCAGCTGGTTCACACCACTTTGGCAGAACCGGTAACTAATTTTTTGTTGCCCAGGCCCAGAACAGACTTCCAGAAGTAGCATCCCGCACAGAGAACCGATTGTTCATCTATTTGAACTCCACCCCTGACTAGAACTCACCATCTCCTGGTGATTGGCCCAAAGTCACCCAGCCAATTTTTGTGCCTAAGATGGGGGTAGAACTTACCACCTGCTGGTGAGTGGCTCAATGTCAGGGGTCTTCAAACTTGGCAACTTTAAGACTTGTGGACTTCAACTCCCAGAATTCCTCAGCCAGCCCTGGGAATTCTGGGAGTTGAAGTCGACAAGTCTTAAAGTTTCCAAGTCTGAAGACCCCTGCTCAAGGTCAACCAGCCAGTTTCATGCTTAAGGCTGGACTAGAACTCGTTTCTGAGTGATTGATTCAAAATCACCTAGCCGGCTTTCATGCCTAAAGGAGAGACTAGAACTCACTGCTTCCTGGTGATTGGCCCGGAGTCACCCAGCCAGCTATCATGCCTAGGGTGGGAGTAGAACTCGCCATCTCCTGGTGATTAGACCAAAGTCACCAGCTGTTCTGTCCCAGCCTATGTGAGTCCTTGTTATGCTCACAAGGAGAAACTCCTCACAAGGAGTCAAAGTCCAAGGCAAACAAACACAGTCCACAGAAACTGGATCCTCAACACGAACGGTTGCCTTTGGCAACCAGCACCTCCCACACCTTCCCTTTTATTATGCAGCCAAGGCGTGGCTTCCTAATGCCTTTTCCTTCACCTTTAGAGCCGCCCCACTGCATTCCTCTGTCCTACTCGCTTCTCTTGCCGGCACTTTCATGCATCCTGGATATTTCCCAGCTGTGCTTCATCACTGTCCAACTCAGACTCCCAGCACAGCTGTGTCTCAGCCTAAGCGTGAGTAGAGGGGCCAGGCTCCTTGTCCGACTGTCAGTCTTGGAGCTCCTCAGAGCCTTCCTCTGACTCTGATGTCACTCCAGGCCCCTCCTCCTCCTCCTCCTCCTCAGATTCCTCAGACTCAGCTGCCAGATCCACTGGCTGGTGAGGAATGACACCACCAGCCGGCTTTCATTCCTGAGGTGGATTAGGACTCACCATTTCCTGGATTCTAGGCTAGCATCACTACTAAACCAAACCGTTTTGCTGGTCAGCTTGGTAATGTAGCCGAAAATTCACTCTGAAGCTGCATTGAACTATATTTCCAGACGCAGCTGGACTTTGCTGCCTGTTGGCTTGCAGAAACCAGGGAAGCCCTATTCCGCTTGACTGGACTTGGAAACTTGGTTTGGTTGAGCCAATCCTTTCTAAGCCGTCTGAGAGAAATGGAGCATTTGATTGCCCAGAGCTTGTGCCAGCTTTGTAATCTTTTAGTCTGACAGGCCTGGGTGTAACTGTTATCAGAATGGCGTTTTAGTGGGAAGAGAACAATTGAGTTTGAATCGATCTGATTATTATGTATTTGCCAGGTCAGAAAAAGTTACAGAATAGCAGAGTTGGAAGGGACCTTGGAGGTCTTCTAGTCCAACCCCCTGCTCAAGCAGGAGACCCTATACCATTTCAGACCCTAGACCTGTCCAGCCTCTTCTTAAAAGCCTCCAGTGATGGAGCACCCCCAACTTCTGGAGGCAAAACATTCCACTGATTAATCGTTCTCCCTGTTAGGAAGTTTCTCCTTAATTCCAGGTTGCTTCCCTTTTTGATTAGTTTCCATCCGTTGCTTCTTGTCCTACCTTTTGGTGCATTGGAGCAGCAACCCCCCCCACACACACACAACCTTTTGGGCACTGGTTCCATGGTGAAAAGTTTTTCCACGGACCGGAGGGAACGTGGTTTTGCATGCTGCTTGTATCCCGTGGATGGGGTTTCACTTGTTTGCGTGGCCCAGTTGCTAGCATGCCACGGCCTGGTACCGGTCCATGGCATGGGGCTTGGGAACCCCTGCTTTGGAGAATAGGTTAATAGGTTGACCGGCTTTTCTTTCTGGCAACCCCTCAAATATTGAAAGGCTGCGATCATGTCACCCCTGGTCCTTCTTTTCATTAAACTAGACATCCTTAGTTCCTGCAGCTGTTCTTCGTATGTTTTAGCCTCCAGTCCCCTGATCATCTTTGTTGCTCTTCTCTGCATTTTTATTTCTTGATGTGCACAGACCTGAAGGAACAGATTTCGAGAGAGATCCTCAAGGAGAAAAACCTGCCTGTGTGATCCCTCGGAATCGAAAATGACACCCTGGCACATAATTGTTTGATCGACCCTTAAAGTGGAAAAAAAAAGGTTTATGACCATTTTTCACCCTTACGGGCGTTGCAGCCCCCCAATGGTCACATGATCAAAATTCTTGGCACTTAGCATCTATTTATCATGGTTTGCAGAGTCCCAAGGTCATGTGAACACTTTTTGGGACAAGCAAAGTCAACGGACGGGGGGAAGCCCGTTTGACTTTAACAATTTGTGTTACTAACTCGACAATGCCGTGATTCACTTAACAGCGGTGGAAAGAGAGCTTGCAAAACTCACTGAACAACTTCCTCATTTAGCCACCAAAATTTTGGCTTAGCTGAGAGTTGAAGGCCACCTGTAATTGTATTGAATTGGATTGAACTGAAACTGAAGTCGTTTGTATTAAGTGGAATTCAGTTCAGTTTTCAAACATCTCTCCAAAGGGCTTCGAACCTAAGGACCCAGTGGCCGTCTTTTTTGACCACACTTAATAATAATAATAATAATAATAATAATAATAATAATAATAATAATAATAATAATAATAATAACGATGATGATGATGATGATGATGATGATGATGATGTTGGAAGGGACCTTGGAGGTCATCTAGTCCAACCCCCTGCTCAGGCAGGAAACCCTATACCATTTCAGAGAAATGGCTGTCCAGTCTCTTCTTAAAAACTTCCAGTGTTGGAGCATTCACCACTTCTGGAGGCAGGTTGTTCCACTGGTTAATTGTTCTCACTGTCAGGAAGTTTCTCCTTAGTTCTAGGTTGCTTCTCTCCTTGATTGGTTTCCATCCGTTGCTTCTTGTCCTGCTTTCAGGTGCTTTGGAGAGCAGCTTGACTCCCTCTTCTTTGGGGCAGCCCCTGAGATATTGGAAGACGGCTATCCTGTCCCCCCTCGTCCTTCTCTTGAAGACCCCTGACTTCACCCCAGCAGCCTGCAGTGCGAGTCAAGCACATCCAGCTGAGAAAAATAGGCTTTTTGGTACCAAACAGATTTAGAAGCTATTGGGCTGGTCAAATGCGAACGAAGAAATGCATTGTGTTCTTTTTTTACTAAAACGTATCTCGGTACAGGTTGACTTCCAGTCAATCACCAGGAGATGGTGAGTTCTAGTCCCACCTTAGGCATGAAAATCAGCTGGGTGACCTTGGACCAATCACCAGGAGAGGGTGAGTTCTAGTCCTGTCTTAGGCAAGAAAAGCAAGCTGGTTGGTTTGGGGCCAATCGCCAGCAGATGGTGAGTTCTAGTTCTGCCTTAGGCATGAAAGGCGGCTTGGTGACTTTGGATCCATCACTGGGAGATGGTGAGTTCTAGTCCCACCTTAGCCATGAAAGTCAGCTGGGTGACTTCAGGCCAATCACCAGGAGTTCTAGTCCTACCTAAGCCTGAAAGTCAGCAGGGTGACTTTGGGCCAATCACCAGGAGATGGTGAGTTCTAGCCCACCTTAGCCATGAAAGTCAGCTGGGTGACTTCGGGCCAATCACCAGGAGATAGGGAGTTCTAGTCCTACCGAAGCCTGAAAGCCAGCTGGGTGACTTTGGGCCAATCACCAGGAGATGGTGAGTTCTAGCCCACCTTAGCCATGAAAGTCAGCTGGGTGACTTCGGGCCAATCACCAGGAGATAGGGAGTTCTAGTCCTACCGAAGCCTGAAAGCCAGCTGGGTGACTTTGGGCCAATCACCAGGAGATGGTGAGTTCTAGCCCACCTTAGCCATGAAAGTCAGCTGGGTGACTTCGGGCCAGTCCGTCTCTGTGAGGATTGCCTTCCTATCGTCCCTGATCAAGAGAGCTGCTCTGATAAATTGTGCTGACTTTCCTTTATTTCAGCATCCTGTTCTAAGCAGGCACAGCTGGGAAGCTGAAAGCAGGGCACAGAAGTGTTAGTAACCACCCACTCCTGTTTTCCAACTGTTCTTCAGAAACAAACTGCTTCTGATCCACAAGATAACAGAGAGGACTCTTTAATAGCTTTATTTTCCCTCTGGAGTTTGGTTCGCCCATTTCTGAAACAATTGCAACCAGTGCTTTTTTTTTTTTTTGTCGTAGAACGCACCGAAACAGAGTTCCGGCACCTTTTTTTTCCGATGGATTTTCCAAGTTTTCAAAGGAACTTTTGAAAATTTGATGTTTGGCCCATGTGGACTTGAATCGCCCTGTTCAGCGTAGCAGGGCTGTACCGGGAAGATGCCAGAGTCGAAAAAAAGAAAAAGAACTGGAAAAAATTACGAAATATCACGACCTGGCCATCGAAATGGCGCGATTGTGGATGAAACGTGTAACAGGGATGCCCATTGTCAACGGGACACTGTGTCTGAAAAGTCGTGGGAACATAGGGTGGAAAAAGTTGTCGAGAATGAGAGGGTGAAGATCTTGTGGTACGGCTGGATGACAGATTAAATAGATGGAAAACCCAAAGCTTTGCATGGACAGCATTTGAAAAACATTGAAGGAAAATGTGATAACAACTTGACATGGGCATGGCTTAAGATGGGAACCATCAAGAAAGAAACGGAAGGCTTAATACTGGCTGCTCAAGGACAAGCACTACAAACTAATGCCATGAAAGCGAAGATACAAATTGCCGACTTTGCAACGACAAAGTTGAAACTGTTTCACATTTAATATGTGAGTGTAGCAAAATCGCGCAGACTGATTACAAAACTAGACATGACCGAGTTGCTAAACTAAACCACTGGGCATTGTGTAAAAAATACGACTTGCCTGTGTCCGAAAAGTCGTGGGAACATAAGGTGGAAAAAGTTGTCGCGAATGAGAGGGTGAAGATCTTGTGGGACTTCCGAATACAGACAGATCGCCATTTGAAACACAACACGCCAGATATCGCAGTCATAGAGAACCGAAGCGTACAGCTGATTGATATCGCTGTACCAGGAGATGCCAGAGTCGAAGAAAAAGAACTGGAAAAAATTACGAAATACCGCAACCTGGCCATTGAAACGGCACAGTTATGGATGAAATGTGTCACAGGGATACCCATTTTCATTGGGGCACAGGGAACCATGTCCAAAAACTTTGCAAAACACATTAAGGAACTGCAGCTTCCTGCAATAACTCCAGCAATGCTGCAAAAAACTGCGCTACTCGGAACATCTTATATTTTAAGGAGATACCTGGTTGATACCTAGGATGCTGGCAGCAACCCGTGTCAACCATTAGTGCCAGTCAATTTGAGTGTTCAGTTTTAATGAATAAAAGAATAATAATAATAATAATAATAATAATAATAATAATAATAATAATGATGATGATGATGATGATGATGATGATGATGATGATGTTGGAAGGGACCTTGGAGGTCATCTAGTTTATGACGGTCGGAGTCTCCTGGGGTCACGTGATCCCCTTTGGAAACCTTCTGACAAGCAAAGTCAATGGGGGAAGTTGGGTTCACTCAACAATCAGGTTGCTAACTTATCAGCTGCAGTGATTCCCTTAACAACTGTGGCCAAAAAGGTCGTAAAACGGGGCAAAATTCACTTAACAAATGTCTCCCTTAACGACTGAAATTGGGGGGGGGGGCAATCGAGGTCGTAAAGTCGCAGAATGCCTGTAAGTAGGTTGTAAAATTGGGCGCAACTCTCTTAGCCACCACCTTGCTTAGCAAGGGGACCTCTAGCCTGTCTTTCTGGTCGTAAGTCGGGGACTAGCCTGCTTTCCCACATTTCCTGCTGTGCCCCATCTGTGGCTTTTTGGCACCTGCTCCCCACGTCCCTCTCTTTCCTCCTAACCCCCCCTTACCCTTTATCCCTGATTTATTAGAGGGGTCGTTGCCAAGGACTCTGGAATCAAACACCTCATCTAAGAGCCTAAATTGGTGTTAATTAGCTCAGCGGGGAAGCTGCCTTTTCCCACGAAGTTTATCTCCGAAACTACTATTAACTTTGACAATGCGAAGAGGTAAATTTCCGGAGACTTTTAATTTAAACCTCGGCCTAATCAGACAGATTAGGGATGTTATCCTGTGGTTTATATGTAAATAACTATCAACACTGGGGCTTTCGGTCTCCCGGAACAGAAATTGCCAGAAGAGGCTAGAAAAGGTTATATTGTGATAGGAAGTCCTCGACTTACGACGATAATTGGGGCTGGAGTTTCCTTTGCTAAGAAAGGCCCGGTTGAGCCCCACATTACTGTTGTTAAGTCAGTTTTGCCCCATTTTGCGTCCTGCTTTGCCACAGTTGTTAAGTGAATCACAATAATGACAATGACAATAATAGTAATAGTAATAATAATGATGATGATGATGATGATGATGATGATGATGTTGGAAGGTACCTTGGAGGTCATCTACTCCAACCCCCTGCTCAGGCAGGAAACCCTATAATTAAGTGAATCATGTGGGTTATTAAGTGATCATCTTTATTGCTCTTCTCTGCACTTTTGAGGCTCCCACTTGACCAAGTGGACATTGGTCATAAAGTGAATGCTGTGGTCATTAAGCAAACACCATAATACAGATAGTCCTCAACTTACAACAGTTCACTGTAAGGCCACACTTGGAATCCTACTTCCAGTTTTGGTCACCACAATACAAAAAAGAGGTTGAGACTCTGGAAAGAGTACAGAGAAGAGCAACAAAGATGATTAGGGGGCTGGAGGCTAAGACATATAGGGAACGGTTGCTGGAATTCGGTAAGTGTATAGTTTAATGAAGAGAAGGATGAGGGGGGACAGGATAGCAGTCTTCCAATATCCCAGGGGCTGCCCCAAAGAAGAGGGAGTCAAGCTATTCTCCAAAGCGCCTGAAAGCAGGACAAGAAGCAACGGGTAGAAACTCACCAAGGAGAGAAGCAACCTGGAACTAAGGAGAAACTTCCTGACAGCTAGAACAATTAACCAGTGGAACAACCTGCCTCTAGAAGTGGTGAATGCTCCAACACTGGAAGTTTTTAAGAAGAGACTGGACAGCCATTTGTCTGAAATGGTATAGGGTTTCCTGCCTGAGCAGGGGGTTGGACTAGATGACCTCCAAGGTCTCTTCCAAGGTATCATCATTATTATTATTATTATTATTATTATTATTATTATTATTATTATTATTATTATTATTATTATTGATCATCGCACAGTCAGCCAGATGTTCAGACTGGATTTGGCATTTTTGTCTACCTATCGAGTTGTTGTTGTTGTTGTTGTTGTTGTTGTTATTATCATTATTATTATTATTGTGACCAAAATAACAACATCCCTAAAAGAAGTGAGTTAGGACCATTTTTCACCCTTACAATCACATGATCAAAATTCGGACGCTTGGATACTGACTTGTATTTATGACGGTCGCAGTGTGTCCCGGGGTCAAGTGAACACCATTTGCAGCCTTCTGACAAGCAAAGTCAATGGGGGGGGGGAGGGGGAAACAGCCCAATTTCACTTAATGACCAGGTTATTCACTTAACAACTGCAGTGATTCACTTAACAACCGTGGCAAGAAAAGTCGTAAAGTGGGTCAAAACTCACTGAACAAATGTCTCACTTAGCAACATAAATGTTGGGCTCAATTATGGTCATAAGTCAAGGACTGCTTGTATATACAGTAAGACACAATAAACGCAGAATATAAATAGATAAATATATCTATATCCCGGCTTTATTTTTTTTATTATTTTTTTATAAACAGCTCAAGATGGTGGACTTAAGTAATAGGAAGAGGAAGACGTCATTCTCCCCTCTTCTCCTCTTTTCCCCACAACAACATCCCTGTGAGGTGGGCTGGGCTGAGAGGCAGGGATTGGCCCAAAGTCAAGTAGCTGCATTTCATATATAAGGCAGGACTAGAACTCACCACCTTCTGGTGATTGGCCCGTCAGCCACTTTTCATGGCTAAGGCGGCACTAGAACTCAACATCTCCTAGTTATTGGCCCACTTGCCCAACTTTCATGCCCAAGGCGGGACTAGAAGTCACTGCCTCCTGGGGATTGGCTCAGAGTCACCCAGCTTAAGGCCAGACTAGAACTCACTGCCTCCTGATTTCTAGTCTGCTGCCGCCTCTTTCATTTCTCTCTTTTTCAGCTCTCCCCATCTGATCTTTCTTTGACCAGCCATTCTTTCGGCCACATCTTCCCCAAACAAGCTGTGGGTTTCATCCACCGATAACACTCCGCGGAAGTATTTGTATGCCCAGGAAGTTCTTTTTTTTTGGCCTTTCAAAAAAAAAAAGCATCCTTACAAAAAAATTAAAAACAGCCTAAAAAGTAAACCTTCTTTACAAATTTATGTTTACACCTTTTACAACTGGGTGTGAGTGGACACCTATTAACCCGCTGTCAAGCTGATTAGCTCTGTGAATAAAATGAAATAAAAGGCGAACAACATCGGCACAGTCTGAGGTTTTGCAAGACAAGATCGTGTGGACGGTGCCTGGTGGGGTCGACTCCATCTATCACGGGACAGTTTGAGCAAAGCCGGAGGGAGGAAGGGCCGTGGTGGGGGGAGGGGAAGAAGGATGAGAAGTGGAAAGATGGAAGCTCGACTAGATGTCTGGGTGCCTCTGCCAAGCAGGGACGGTGGAGTTCAATTGCACATCACCTTTCACCCATGCCTGCAGGTGCTGACCCTGTCACCTCTGTAGCTCCACCGTGGAGCGGGTCAAAAAAAGTCAAAATGGCCACCGTAATGACATGATGAAATACCTGCACCTAGCTACTCTTCCCTTCCCTTCCCTTCCCTTCCCTTCCCTTCCCTTCCCTTCCCTTCCCTTCCCTTCCCTTCCCTTCCCTTCCCTTCCCTTCCCTTCCCTTCCCTAGAATAGAATAGAACAGAACAGAACAGAATAGAATAGAATAGAATATGGAAAGGAATGAGAATAGAATAGAATAGAATAGAATAGAATAGAATAGAATAGAATAGAATAGAATAGAATAGAATATGGAATGGAATGGAATGGAATGGAATGGAATGGAATGGAATGGAAAATTAGAATAGAACAGAATAGATGGAAAATTAGAATAGCGTAGCATAAAATAGATTGAAAATGAATAGAATAGAATAGAATAGAAAATTAGAATAGAACAGAATAGATGGAAAATTAGAATAGCATAGCATAAAATAGATGGAAAATGAAGAGAAGAGAAGAGAAGAGAAGAGAAGAGAAGAGAAGAGAAGAGAAGAGAAGAGAAGAGAATATGGAAAGGAATAAGAATAGAATAGAATAGGAGAGTTGGAAGGGACCATGGAGGTCTTCTAGTCCAGCCCCCTGCTCAAGCAGGAGACCCTATACCAGGGCTTTTCAACCTTTTCACCCATTGTACCACTTTTAGGATATGGCAACATCCGAGGACCGCCAGTCGCCTAGCAAGGTGTCAAAACGTTGCTGACAACCCCCCCCAAAAAAAGGAAAAAAGTGATGAAGTCCAGGTAGTCCTCGACTTACAACAGTTCGCTTAGTGACATTCGAAGTTACAATGGCACTGAAAAAAGTGCCCCCCAAGCCACAGCCAAGCAAGACACCTGCCTGCCCGCCCGGTGGCGCTCTTCCTCCTGTCCGAGGTTTTCATTGTTTTGAGCATTTCTGTTGAGGATTTGCAGCGCGGGTGGGGGGTGGGTGTTTCGTTTTTATTCCCCCCCGTCTGCTGGGTGGTTGCAGCAGGTTTTGGTCACTTCACATGACCCTGGGACACTGTGACCGTCATAAATATGAATCAGTTGCCAAGCATCTGAATGTAAATCACAAGACCCTGGGGATGGTGCAACATTCCAGCTGATCGGCGCTTCTTCTGGGCTCAGCAAAAGCGCCAGGATCAGCGCCAAGCTCCAGCTGGAACCTGGCGCTGATCCTGGCGCTTCTGCTCAGCCCTGCAGCTCCAACCGTCTCTCGCTCAGGCTTGTGCGGTGCTGCCACCGGTTCAGCTCATTCCCTTCCCCCGCTACCCCTTTTCTAGGAAGGTCGCGTACCACCTGCTAGGTGCCAATGTACCACAGGTGGTACCCGTACCACTGGTTGAAAAGCCCTGAGCTATACCATTTCAGACAAATGGTTGTCCAGTCTCTTCTTTAAAACCTCCAGTGATGGAGTGCCCACAATTTCTGGTGGCAAGCTGTTCCACTGGTTAATTGTCCTCACTGTCAGGAAGATTCTCCTTAATTCCAGGTTGTTTCTCTCTTTGATCAGTTTCCAACCAATGTTTCTCATCCTTCCCTCTGGTGCTTTGGTGAACAACCTGGCCCCCTCTGCCTTGTGGCAGCCCCTCAGATACTGGAACACGGCTATCATGTCTCCCCTGTTTCTTCTTTTCTTTAGACTGGCCGAACCCAAGTCCTGCCACAAAGAAGAGGCGGTTGAGCTATTCTCCAAAGCACCTGAAAGCAGGACAAGAAGCAACGGATGGAAACTAGTCAAGGAGAGAAGCAACCTAGAACTAAGGAGAAACTTCCTGACAGTTAGAACAATTAACCAGTGGAACAACCTGCCTCCAGAAGCTGTGAATGCTCCAACACTGGAAGTTTTTAAGAAGAGACTGGACAGCCATTTGCCTGAAATGGTATTGGGTCTGCAGAGGGTTGGACTAGAAGACCTCAAGGTCCCTTCTAACTGTGTTATGCTAACTCAGGTGTTGCTTTTCCTGGTGAAATTTGTGGACAGCAAGATTTGATAGGACATGACAAGGGTGGCCAAAGAAAGGGAGTCAGGCAGTGTGACTAAATTTCCAATTTTACCCCTTGCTTTGTAACCTCCGCAGTCGAGATGGCCCATTAGGCCGGCCCCATCTGTGAAACCAGGGCCTTGATCTGCGTGCTTTCCACCCACGCCTCCCCACAGATGTCGCTCACGTCAACCAGCTTTCTTTCCACTCAATCCAGGCCCTGTATTTCCCGTGTTTGAAAGCAATGAAAATAACGATTACTTGATATTCCTCCCTGGAGACTCGTTCTGATAACATTTCACATTCATCCATCAAAATGCCCACTCTGATTTTCCCTCCTGGAGGAGCAAAAGGGAAAGAGGGCGCAGAAGGGAGGGAGGGAGGTGAGGGATGGAAAAAGGAAGAAAGAAAGAAAGAAAGAAAGAAAGAAAGAAAGAAAGAAAGAAAGAAAGAAAGAAAGAAAGAAAGAAAGAGGGAGGGAGGAAAGAAGGAAGGAAGGAAGGAAGGAAGGAAGGAAGGAAGGAAGGAAGGAAGGAAGGAAGGAAGGAAGGAAGAAAGAAAGAAAGAAAGAAAGAAAGAAAGAAAGAAAGAAAGAAAGAAAGAAAGAAAGAAAGAAAGAAAGAAAGAAGGAAGGGACAGAGGAAGGAAGGAAAAGAAAGAAAGAAAGATGGAAAGACGGAAAGAAAGAAGGGAGAAAGAAAGAGAAAGAAAAAAGAGAAAAAGATAGAAAGAAAGAAGAGAAAGAGAAAAAGAAAGAAAGAAAGAAAGAAAGAAAGAAAGAAAGAAAGAAAGAAAGAAAGAGAGGGAGGGAGGAAGGAAGGAAGGAAGGAAGGAAGGAAGGAAGGAAGGAAGGAAGGAAGGAAGGAAGGAAGAAAAAAGAAGAAAGGAAAGAAAAGAAGGAAAGAAAGTAAGAGAAAGAACGATGGAAAGAAATAAGGAAGAAAGAGAAAGAAAGAAAGATGGAAAGAAAGAAGGAAGGAAGAAAAAAGAGAGAAAGAAAGAAAGATGGAAAGAAAGAAGGAAGGAAGGAAGAAAAAGGAAAAAAGGGAGGGAAGGAAGGAGGAAGGAAGAAAGAAGGAAGGAAGGAAGCAAGGAAGGAAGGAAAGGAAAGAAAAAAGAAAGAAAGAGGGAGGGAGGGAGGGAGGGAAGAAGGAAGGAAGGAAGGAAGAAAAAAGAAGGAAGGAAAAGAAAGAAAGTAGGAGAAAGAAAGAAAAAGACGGAAAAAAAGAAGGAAGGAAGGAAGAGAAAGATGAAAGATGAAAGAAAGAAGGAAGAGAGAAAGAAAGAAAAAAGAGGGAGGGAGGGAGGAAGGAAGGAAGCAAGGAAGAAAAGGAAAGAAAGAAAGAAAGACAGAAAGAAGGAAGGAAGGAAAAAAGAAAGGAAGGAAGGAAGGAAGGAAGGAAGGAAAAAAGAAAGAAAGAAAGAAAGAAAGAAAGAAAGAAAGAAAGAAAGAAAGAAAGAAAGAAAGAAAGAAAGAAAGAAAGAAAGAGAGAGAGAGAAAGAAAGAGCAAGCCTCTTGCACCAGGAAACACCATTTGGGCCCCTGAAGGTGATGTGGAGAGAAGGAAGAGCAGCTGGCCACAAAAACTTCGATTAAGTCCAGCTGTCCCATTTTATACGAGGGTCAATAGCTGGACATCAGAGGTGTGTAAATATTGATCCAATCCCGCTTTGCTCTCTTTCCTGATTTTCTTTCTTCCGGTAAAGGACTAGCCAACCCATCCGGGAGCTCTGGCTGGCAGCCACCAAACTGACGAAAAAAAAAATAAATCAAACTTTTGGATAACATCAAAAGAACAGAGCAGAGTGACAGAGCCAGATGAGACCTTGGGGGTCATCTAGTCCAACCCCTGGCTCAAGCAGGAGATCCTAAACCTTTCAGGCCAAATGGCTGTCCAATCTCTTCTTAGATTGCGGCACTGATGATGTTACCTAATTAGGGTAATGAAATCTCTGGGGGTGGGGAAAAAAACCTACCAAGCTCAGAGGGCACCCCAGGACCCATTGACTTCAACCCTGAGCTACAAATATTCTCCTTTATTGGTAATCATTTCTTTAAAAACTCCAGTGATGGAGCAGACAGATCGGGCGAGACCTGGCTCAAAAACAGCCACTGTGAGAGGGACCTTGGAGTCCTAGTGGACGGTCACTTGACGATGTGCCAACAGTGTGCGGCAGCAGCCAAAAAAGCTAATACAATCCTGGGTTGTATAAACAGAGGCATAGAATTGAGATCACACAAAGTATTATTAAAAAAAAGGTAAAGGTTCCCCCGCACATGCGTGCTAGTCGTTTCCGACTCTAGGGGCCAGTGCTCATCTCCGTTTCAAAGCCGAAGAGCCAGCGCTTGTCCGAGGACGTCTCCGTGGTCATGTGGCCGGCGTGACTAGACGCCAAAGGCGCACGGAACGCTGTTACCTTCCCACCGTAGTGGTCCCTATTTTTCTACTTGCATTTTGACGTGCTTTCGAACTGCTAGGTTGGCAGAAGCTGGGACGAGTAACAGGCGCTCACTCTGCTACGCGGCACTCGGGATTCGACCCGCCAAACTGCCGACCTTCTGATCGACAAGCTCAGCATCCTAACCCACTGCTTTATTAAAACCCTAGTGAGACCACACCTGGAATACTGCAGCCAATTCTGGTCATCATATCACAAAAAAAGATGTTGAGTGTTTGGGGCAGCTAAGATGATCCAAGGCCTGCAGACAAAAACATACGGAGTACTGCTGCAGAATTTGGGTTTGGCTAGTCCAAAGAAAAGAAGAAATAGGGGAGACATGGTAGTAGCGTTCCAGTATCTGAGGGGCTGCCACAAAGAAGAGGGGGGTCACGTTATTCTCCAAAGCCCCAGAGGGAAGGATGAGAAACAATGGTTGGAATCTGATCAAGGAGAGAAGCAACCTGGAATCAAGGAGAAACTTCCTGACAGTGAGGACAATCAACCAGTGGAACAGCTTGCCACCAGAAATCATGGGCGCTCCATCCCTGGAGATTTTTAAGAAGAGGGTGGACAGTCACTTATCTGAGATGGTAACAGGTTCTCCTGGTTGAGCAGTGGGGCTGGACTAGAAGACCTCCGGGGTCCCTCCCAGCTCTATTCTGTTCTAAAGTTTCCACTGATTAATTATAATAATTATAATAATAATTATAATTAATTAATAATTATTAATTATTCTAATTGTCGGGAAAGTTCTAGGTTTATTTATTTATTTATTTAACTGATTTTATATACCGCCCTATTTCCGAAGGACTCAGGGCGGTTTACAGGGCGAGTTAAAACAATACAAATAAGTACAGTTTAAAATAGAATTAAATTAAGACTAGCCCACCATTAAGCAAATTAAAATTAAAATTGCTCCTCTCCATGATTAGTTTCCATCTATTGTTTCTTGTCCTGCCTTCAGATGCTTTGGAGAACAGCTTGACAACCTCCCAAATATCGGGAGACTGCTATCATGTCACCACGAGTCCTTCTTTTCATTAAACTACCCAGTTCCTGCAACCGTTCTTCCTATGTGGGGGGAATGTGGGGGGAAAAACCCAGCAGCTTTTAATAAAAATATTCAGAGGATATTCCGAGAACAGAATAAAAACATGAGGACAAGTAGTCCTCAACTTCCAATAATTCATTTAATGACCACTCAAAGTTACAACAGCATGGAAAAAATTACTATTCCTATTTCTATTTCCACATGTATGACCGTTTCAGCATGCCCCTGGTTACGTGATCAAAATTCAGAGGCTTGGAAATTTGACTCTTATTTATGACCATTGCGGTCCTGTGATTTCCCTTTTGGGACCTTCTGACAAGCAGAGTCAATGGGGAAGCCAGATTCACTTAACGACCAAGTGACTAATTTAACACCTGCAGTGATTCACTTAACAACAGTGACAAGAAAGCATGTAAAATGGAGCAAAACTGACCTAACAAATGCCTCCCTTAGCAACAGAGATTTTGGGAATAATAATAATAATAATAATAATAATAATAATAATAATAATAATAATAATAATAATAATAGTAGTAGTAGTAGTAGTAATAGTAATAGTAATAATAATAAAGTTGGAAGGGACCTTGGAGGTCATCTAGTCCAACCCCCTCTTAGGCAGGAAACCCTATACCATTTCAGGCAAATGGCTGTCCAGTCTCTTCTTAAAAACTTCCAGTGTTGGAGCATTCCCAGCTTCTGGAGGCAGGTAGTTCCACTGGTTAATTGTTCTGACTGTCAGGAAATTTCTCCTTAGCTCTAGGTCGCTTCTCGCCTTGATGAGTTTCCACCCGTTGCTTCTTGTCCTGCCTTCAGGCGCTTTGGAGAATAGCTTGACTCCCTCTTCTTTGGGGCAGCCCCTGAGATACTGGAAGCCTGCTATCCTGTCACCCCTCACCCTTCTCTTCATTAAACTGGACATCCCCAATTCCAGCAACCGTTCCCTATTAGCTTTGGTTGAAACAGTCAAGTCAGTTTCCACTTTTCATTCTCCACACTTTTGTCTCTCACCTGTAGGAACCCTTCTGCAGTTGGGAAACAAAACCGATCGATATTGCTTCTGGACCGTGGAGCCTTTTCGACTCTTGTAATTATTGTAAACTTCTACCCACAGCTTCTGGAGGCAGGTAGTTCCACTGATTAATTGTTCTGACTGTCAGGAAGTTTCTCCTTAGTTCCAGGTTGATTCTCTCTTTGGTTAGTTTCCATCCGTTGCTTCTCGTCCTGCCTTCGGGTGCTTTGGAGAACAGCTTGACTGCCTCTTCTTTGGGGCAGCCCCTGGTCATAAGTAGAGGAACACCTGTAATACATAGGTTAAAAACATGAAATAAAATTGATAAAATAAAATGGAAGGATGAAATAAGATAAAACCAAGTGATAAGATAAAGTGAAAAATAAAATAAAGTAAAACAAAAGTAAAACCAATTCCCCAAAGCACCGTATCTCTCCCCGTCTCGGCACTGCCTCTTATCTCCCCCCCCCAATCCCCCACCTCTAAAAATAACACAATAAGATTTGTTTGTGTATCTCCCCCTTTCCTCTTAAGACAAGATAATTGCTGTGCAAGAGAATTCAGATTTATGCAAACACCTGAAGAGACCTCCAATTTCTCTTTTGCATACAGATGAGTTGGTGGGAGAGAAGGGCGGGGGGGGGGGGAGAGAGAAATTTGCAAATTTGAAAATGGTCTTTCTCTTCCACCACCACCACCCCCATGGCTGAAAAAAGTGCAATTCGCAAGTGACACCCCCCCCCAAAAAAAAGCCGCCTTGGTGAAAAGAGAGGGGAAAGTAATCCGTGTATCCGCGACTTACAACTGTTCGTTTAGCGTCCGTTCGAAGTCGCAACGGCACTAGGAAAAAAAATCTGACTTCCCAAAGAGGAACCAGGTTGCCAAGCGTTTATTTGGTGAATTCTGTATTCTGCAAAGTCTTGACTCACAACACACCAGATTTAACTGGTGGTTGAAAAGAAGAAAACGTGAACGGTTGATGCAGCAGAAACCAGGAAATGACAAAATAAAAGGCGAGGAATTGCAGAAGATCGGAAAGGATCAAGAGCTGTACGTTGAAATTGAAAATTGTGGCATAAACCAGCTGTGGCTTATTGGCACACTGGGGGCCATACCGAAAAATCTTGGACGGTAGTTAGAAAATCTGCAGATTGACAAAATTTCCACCTGCCAGTTACAAAAGGCCAGACTGGCTTGGCTCTGCACACAAGCCCTGCCGATACATTTGCTAGGTGGTACAGAATGCACAATCACTGGGTTGGAAGGGAGGTCATCTAGTCCAACCCCCCTGTTCAGGCAGGAAACCCTATATCATTTCAGACAAATGGCTGTCCAGTCTCTTCTTAAAAACTTCCAGTGTTGGAGCATTCACCACTTCTGGAGGCAGGTTGTTCCACTGGTTAATTCTTCTCACTGTCAGGAAGTTTCTCCTTAGTTCCAGGTTGCTTCTCTCCTTGGTTAGTTTCCATCCGTTGCTTCTTGTCCTGCCTTCGGGTGCTTTGGAGAATAGCTTGACTGCCTCTTCTTTGGGACAGCCCCTGAGATACTGGAAGACTGCTATCCTGTCCCCCCTCGCCCTTCTCTTCATTAAAATAGAGATACAGGTAATCCTCGACTTACAATAGTTCATTTAGCGACCATTCAAAGTTACAACAAAATGGAAAAAAGTGACTTATGACCATTTTTCACACTTGCGACAGTTGCAGCATCCCCATGGTCACGTGATCAAAATTCAGACGCTTGGCAAGTGACTCACATTTATGATGGTCGCAGTGTCCTGGAGTCATGTGAGCTCCTTTTGCAACCTTCGGACAAGGACAGTGGGGAAGCCAGATTCACTTAACAACTGCATGAATAGAATAGAATAGAATAGAATAGAATAGAATAGAATAGAATAGAATAGAATAGAATAGAATAGAATAGAATAGAATAGAATAGAATAGAATAGAATAGAATAGAATAGAATAGAATAGAAAGGGACCTTGGAGGTCTTCTAGTCCAACCCACCGTTCTGTCAGGAAACACTTTACCATTTTAGACAAATGTTTGTCCAATCTCTTCTTAAAAACTTCCAGTGTTGGAGCATTCACCGCTTCTGGAGGCAGGTAGTTCCACTGGTTAATTGTCCTCACCGTCCTCACCGTTTGGAGAACAGCTTGACCCTCTATTCTATTCTATTCTGTTCTGTTCTGTTCTGTTCCCATTCCATATTCTATTCTATTCTGTTCTGTTCTGTTCTGTTCCCATTCCATATTCTATTCTATTCTGTTCTGTTCTGTTCTGTTCCCATTCCATATTCTATTCTATTCTGTTCTGTTCTGTTCTGTTCCCATTCCATATTCTATTCTGTTCTGTTCTGTTCTGTTCCGTTCCATTCCGTTCTGATTCCATTCCATATTCTATTCTATTCTATTCTATTCTATTCTATTCTATTCTATTCTATTCTATTCTATTCTATTCTATTCTATTCTATTCTATTCTATTCTGTAATTCTATTCTATTCTTTTGAATTTATTTCTTATTCTATTCTATTCTATTCTATTCTATTCTATTCTATTCTATTCTATTCTATTCTATTCTATTCTATTCTATTCTATTCTATTCTGTAATTCTATTCTATTCTTTTGAATTTATTTCTTACTCTATTCTATTCTATTCTATTCGATTCTATTCTATTCTATTCTATTCTATTCTATTCTATTCTATTCTATTCTATTCTATTCTATTCTATTCTATTCTATTCTATTCTCTCCTCTCTTCTCTTCTCTTCTCGGCAACCTTGGCTCTTTTATGACTCATGGACTTCAATTCCCAGAATTCCTGAGCCAGCATGGCTCAGCTTGGAAACCTCTCCCTTTTCCCTCAGCATGGTTGGCTCAGGAATTCTGGGAGTTGAAGTCCACGAGTCATAAAAGAGCCAAGGTTGCCTACCCCTGGCCTAGGCCAACCTTGGCATCTCTATGATTCGTGGACTTCAATTCCCAGAATTCCTGAGCCAGCATGGCTCAGCTTGGAGACCTCTCCCTTTTCCCTCAGCATGGCTGGCTCAGGAATTCTGGGAGTTGAAGTCCACGAGTCATAAAAGAGCCAAGGTTGCCTACCCATGCCCTATAGCATCGTCTTGAGGGGCAAATTTGAAGCAATTTATCTCAAGGGAAGTGAGGTGTCTGTAGACATTTTCTCAGCCCTCTTTCTGGCTCATGAAGCACGCCATCATTGGGATCGCTCTAGCCTTCTTAATATTGCTTAGTTACCCTTTCAACAGCTCTCTTCAGAGGTGAGAATTTGCACCTCACACAAACCGCTTGGCCAAATGCATTTGAGTTTCTACAATACTTGCATTCTTTACTTAATTTCATTCTTTTCGCCTCCCCCAATATCATCTGTTCCATTTCTGCTTCTCTTTGAACTCCCCCCCCCCTATTTTTCTATTGCCAAGCTGGCATGAAATCCAGAAGTATTTGCGGACACTTTTTTTTTTTTTTTTGGTGTGCTACGCCAGAACCTTCATCTGCAAATTGGCGTGCCCGTTCCCTTGCAGTAATATAAATTCCTCACCGTAGAATTTTCGGAAGGCTGCGAAGAATCAAGGCGGCTTTCATCCTTGATTCTGAAAATGCAAATTCCACCCAGCGAAAGGGGAATTTAAAGGATCGTAAAGAGTCTCACATACCATGGGATAACGATGGCCTGTCTGAAATAAAACTGCAAGATGTCCCAAAGTTGAAAGAATGGCAGAATAATAGCGTAAGAGAGTCAGAAGGGACCCCCGGAGGCCTTCTAGTCCAACCACTGCTGAAGCAGGAGACCCCATACCATTT
>CM044354.1:7274607-7304607 GCA_024294585.1 Vipera latastei | reverse complement strand
GGCTGTGTGTGACCGTGCGAGCAGGCGTGATGTAAAAGTAAGCTTAGTCAGGCCTGGGGCAGTTTGGACTAGAGCAGGGGTAGGCAACCTTGGCTCTTTTTATGACTGGTGGACTTCAACTCCCAGAATTCCTCAGCCAGCATGGCTCAGCTTGGAAACCTCTCCCTTTCCCCTCAGCATGGCTGGCTCAGGAATTCTGGGAGTTGAAGTCCATGAGTCATAAAGCGGCCTAGGCCAAGGGTAGGCAACCTTGGCTCTTTTATGACTGGTGGACTTCAACTCCCAGAATTCCTCAGCCAGCATGGCTCAGTAGAAACCTCTCCCTTTCCCCTCAGCACGGCTGGCTCAGGAATTCTGGGAGTTGAAGTCCACCAGTCATAAAAGAGCCAAGTTTGCCTAGCCCGGGCTAGAGGTAAAGGCATCAGGTTAGAAAGCGGAAGATTGGTGAGTTCTAATCCTGCCTTAGGAATGAAAGCCAGATGAGTGACTTTGGGCCAATCACCAGGAGGCTGTGAGTCCTAGTCTCCATGAAAGTCCCAAAGGTGACTTTAGGACAATCAACAGGAGACGGGGAGTTCTAGTCCCCATGAAAAGCCAGCTGCGTGACTTTGGAACAATCACCAGGAGACTGGGAATTCTAGTCCCACCTTAGTCATGAAAGCCAGCTGGGTGACTTTGGGGCAATCACCAGGAGACTGCAAGTTCTAGTCCCCATGAAAGTAAGCTCAGTGACTTTATTTATTTATTTATTTATTTATTTATTTATTTATTTATTTATTTATTTATTTATTTATTTATTTATTTATTTTTAAATTTATATACCGCCCTATTCCCGTAGGACTCAGGGCGGTTTACAGGGAAAATTAAAAGTTAAAATACATCATATACAATTAAAAACGATTAAAACTAAGATTAAATTAATCCCTGAACTTAACTAAAACCCCATTAATTAAAAATTAAAACTTTGAGATAATCACCAGGAGACTGGGAGTTCTAGTCCTGCCTTAGAAATGAAAACCAGCTGGCTGATTTTAGGCTAGGCTCTTTCTCTCAGCCCAACCTACCTCACAGAGTTGTCATTGCAGGAAAAACAGGAGGAAGAAGAAGGTAGTTATGAAAAAGTGACATGACTGTTTTTCCGCATAATCGTTGCAGCATCCCCCATGGGTACGTGATCAAAAAAATTCAGACCCTTGACAACCGACTCATATTTGTGATGGCTGCAGTGTCCTGGGGTGTGTGTGTGTGTGTGTGTGTCACGTGATCCCCTTTTGCCACCTTCTGACAAGCAAAGTCAATGGGGAAGCCAGATTCACTTAACCATATTACTGCTCTGTCCCAGCCTACGTGAGTCCTTGTTCTGCTCACAAGGAGAAACCCCTCTTCCAAGAAACAGGCAGGAACCGCAAGAAAAAAACAACCCCTTTTATTCTCACAGACCTGAGTTAGTGTCCAAGGCAAACAAACCCAGCCCCCAGAAACTCCATCCTCAACACGAACGGTTGCCCTCGGCAACCAGCACCTCCCACACCTTCCCTTTTATTATTCAGCCCGGGCGTGGCTTCCTAATGCCTTCTCCTTTGCCTTTGGAGCCGCCCCATTGCATCCCTCTGTCCTGCTCGCTTCTCTTGCTGGCACTTTTGTGCATCCTGGATATTTCCCAGCTGTGCTTCATCACTGTGCAACTCAGGCTCCCAGCACAGCTGTGTCTCAGCCTGAGCGCGAGTAGAGGGGCCAGGGTCCTCGTCCGACTGTAAGTCTTGGAGCTCCTCAGAGCCTTCCTCTGACTCTGATGTCACTCCAGGCCCCTCCTCCTCCTCCTCATCTGACTCCTCAGACTCAGCTGCCAGATCCACTGGCTGGCAAGGAATCACAACAATTACTAACTTAACAACTGCAGTGATTTGCTTAATAACCGTGGCAAGAAAAGTTGTACAATGGGGCAAAATTCACTTAACAATTGCCTCACTAAGCAACAGAAATCTGGGGCTCCATTGTGGTCCTAAGTCGAGGACTACCTGTACTCCAGATTGTACATTCCAAATTCCTCCAGCCTGTCCTTAGAAGACCTGTCCTCAAGAGCCGGCATCGTCTTCCTCACCTTCACCTTCGCCCCTCTCCATACCTCTCAGGCTTCTGCAGACCCTTCCCCTCATTTCCTAAGAGGAGGTGGTCCCGTTCTCAAAGGCCCTTGCAGCTTCTGCCCAAACCATGAGGTTGATGTCAATGCTGCTAACATTGGATGTTTCTGCATTGACAACAGATGGAGATGCAGCCATTTTCTCCTTTTTGCTTTTAGAGTTAGATGATGCTGGGGGGTGGGGGGGATGTACCTGATAGACTAGCTAGACATAATAACACTGGAGTTAGTGTGAGAACCAAGGTTATTGAAATAAGAGATGATAAGGAATTGGCGGGCTGGAGAGCTGGAGAGGAAGCCCACGCTTCAAACTAATTGGGGAATGTGATTTATGACTGTTAACTGGAGGAGGGAACTGTGCTTTGATACTATGTGCTCAGGGGAGGGGAACTCAGATTTTGGCTTCGACTATGTTAGTGCCAATGCCATGCTACTCAAATAAAGATTCTTTAAGGTAAGCAACGCCTCAAAGTTCTTGGAAGAGTTTCATCTGTCGGAACCATGACAGTTTAACCATGATGAATCACTCATAGGGGGAGCCCAGGTAGAGAAGTGGGGTGGAGAACAGAAGGGGAAGACGGAGATCTGAGCGCATGTCTGCATGAGATATTCAGCGATGCACTGCATCCTTCAGGATATGCGTCTCGAAGGCAGGAGGGTTTTGCTAGAAGACGTAAAATTTTATCTGAATTAGAAATTGTAAGTGTAGGTAAAAAGTGAGACTTTAAAAGAAGAGGTAGGAGCTTTAGATGGGTGCAGAGGAGGCATAAAAGATGAGCAAGTGAAGATGAGCAAGTTACAAAAATATCTATCTATCTATCTATCTATCTATCTATCTATCTATCTATCTATCTATCTATCTATCTCTAGCTATCTAGCTCTCTGTATCTCCAGCTATCTATTCTACCTGTCTGTCATCTGCCTATCATCTATCTATCTACCTGTCTGTCTGTCTGTCTGTCTATCTGTCTGTCTATTATCTATCTATTATCTATCTATCATCTGTCTGTATCTATCTATAGTATCATCTATCTAAATCTATCTATCTATCTATCTATCTATCTATCTATCTATCTATCTATCTATCTATCTATCATCTGTATCTTTCTAGTAATCTATCTAAATCTATCTATTAATCATTATCTATCTATCTAATCTAGCTATCATCTCTTGGTATCTTATAGTATCTATCTATCTATCTATCTATCTATCTATCTATCTATCTATCTATCTATCTATCTATCTATCTATCTATCTATCCTACCTATCATCTGTCTGTATCCATCTATGTCTATCTGTCTGTCTGTCTGTCTGTCTGTCTGTCTGTCTGTCTGTCTATCTATCTATCTATCTATCTATCTATCTATCTATCTATCTTCACACAAAAAGAAACTATAGCCCAACATACAAAAAAAAAAAACCCACTGCAAAAGACATACTAGAAACAAAAATTAAAATAAGCAAGAAAATGGTAAGGGAACACCTATCCAACCTTGACAAATATAAATCACTGGGACCTGACAGGCTATATCCCAGAGTTCTGAAGGAGATGGCAGATGTTATGTCAGAACCGTTGCACCACATCTTTCATAAATCCTGCAGCACCGGGGAAGTACCAGAGGACTGGAAAAGGGCTGATGTGGTCCCCATCTTTAAGAAAGGAAGGAGGAAAAAAAAAAAACTACAGGAAACTACAGACCAATCAGTTTAACATCAATATCTGGAAAGATCCTGGAAAAGATAATCAAAAAACAGATCTGCAAACAACTAGAAGCAAACGAAGTCATAACTAGTAGCCAGCACGGGTTTGCTAAAAACAGATCATGCCAAACCAATCTCATCTCGTTCTTCGATAAAGTGACTAAACTAGTAGACCAGCGAAACGCAGATGACGTAATATACTTAGATTTCAGTAAGGCATTTGACAAGATAGACCACAACCTACTCCTTGGTAAACTAGTAAAAGGTGGGATAGACAACATCACCACCAGATGGATCTGCAGGTGGCTAACAAACTGTACTCAATGAGTAGTCCTCAATGGCACTACATACACATGGAGAGAAATAAGCAGTGGGGCACCACAAGGCTCCGTCTTAGGCCCAGGACTCTTCAACATCTTCATCAATGACTCAGATGAGAGAATAAAAAGGGAACTCATCAAATTTGCAGATGACACCAAACTGGCAGGAGTAGCCAACACCCCAGAAGACAAATTCAGGATCCAAAAAGATCTTGATCAACTTGAATGGGCTCTAACCAACAAAATGAGTTTCAGTGTGGAGAAAAGCAAAGTTTTACATTTAGGTAGGAAAAACCAAAGGCACAGATACAGATTGGGTGAGATCTGACTCAAAAACAGTAAATGTGAGAGGGACCATGGAGTCCTAGTGGACAATCACTTGACTGTGAGCCAGGGGTGGTGAGCAGCAACCAAAAAAGCTAATGCAATCCTGGGCTGTATAAACAGAGGCATAGAATCGAGATCACACGAAGTAATATTACCGCTTTATAAAACCCTAGTGAGACCACACTTGGAATACTGCAGTCACCATATCACAAAAAATATATATTGAGAGTTTGGAAAAAATTCAGAGAAGAGCAACTAAGATGATTAAAGGCCTGGAGGCTAAAACGTACGAAGAACGGCTGCGGGAAGAAACACGGGAGACATGATAGCCGTGTTCCAGTATCTGGGGGGCTGCCACAAGGCAGAGGGGGCCAGGTTGTTCACCCGAGCACCAGAGGGAAGGACGAGAAACAATGGTTGGAAACTGGTCAAGGAGAGAAGCAACCTGGAACTAAGGAGAAATTTCCTGACAGTGAGGAGAATTAACCAGTGGAACAGCTTGCCACCAGAAATTGTGGGGGCGCCATCCCTGGAGATTTTTAAGAGGAGACTGGATATTCACCTGTCTGAGATGGTGTAGGTTCTCCAGCTCTATTCTATTCTATTCTATTCTATTCTATTCTATTCTGTTCTGTTCTGTTCTGTTCTGTTCTGTTCCGTTCCGTTCCGTTCCGTTCCGTTCCGTTCCGTTCCGTTCCATTCCATTCCATTCCATTCCATTCCATTCCATTCCATTCCATTCCATTCCATTCCATTCTATTCTATTCTATTCTATTCTATTCTATTCTATTCTATTCTATATCCTGTCCTATCCTTATTCTATCCTTATTCTATTCTATTCTATTCTATTCTATTCTATTCTATTCTATTCTATTCTATTCTATTCTATTCTATTCTATTCTATTCTATTCTATTCCATTCTGTATTTCTATTCTATTCTATTCTATTCTATTCTATTCTATTCTATTCTATTCTATTCTATTCTATTCTATTCTATTCTATTCTATTCTATTCCATTCCATTCCATTCCATTCCATTCCATTCCATTCCATTCCATTCTATTCTATTCTATTCTATTCTATTCTATTCTATTCTATTCTATTCTATTCTATTCTATTCTATTCTATTCTATCACCTATCTAATTATTCTATCATCTATCTATCATCTAATCTAACTCTAAAATGGCAAACTAGGTGCTGATTAAAATGTTGTTTATAGCAGCAATCATCATCCAACGATTTTTGTTAAAAAGCTACACACGCGCCAGTTACAAAATAAAAATGCTTTTAAAGTACCCATTCTCAGCACTCCTCAGTCAACATTATTCCACTGCAGTGTTTCTCAACCTTAGCAACTTTAAGATGTGTAGACTTCAACTCCCAGAATTCCCCAACCAGGGGAAGGAAGGGAGGGAGGGAGGGAGGGAAGGGGAAAAGAGTGGGAGGGAGGAAGGGAAGGAGGAGTAGGAGAGAGGAGGGAAGAAAAGAAGGAAGGAGGAAGGAAGGAAGGAAGGAAGGAAGGAAGGAAGGAAGGAAGGAAGGAAGGAAGGAAGGAAGGAAGGAAGGAAGGAAGGGGGATGGGAGGGAAGGAAGGAAGGGGTATGGGAGGGAAGGGAAAAAGAGTGGGAGGAAGGAAGGGAAGGAGGAGTAGGAGAGGATGGATGGATGGATGGATGGAAGGATGGAAGGATGGAAGGAAGAAGGGGGGTAGTAGGGAAGCAAAAAGAGTGGGATGGAGGAAAGGAAAGGAGGAGTGGGAGAGAGGATGGAAGGAAAGAAGAGAGGGAGGAAGGAGGGAAGAAAGGAAGGAAGGAATCTAGAAGGAGGTCTTCTAGTCGAACCCACTGCCCCAATTATGCGCTCAATTGAGCTCCTAAGTCAAGGAGCATCTGTATATTTGAGACTTCCAACACAGTCTCTGCCTGCATATAGCACTGTGAGGAGGCAGTATGTTAAAACGGAGCTTTAGTGAGGAGTCAGTTTGGGCTAGTGGTTAAGGCACCGCACTAGAAAACGGGAGAACTGGGAGTTCTAGTTCCGCCTTAGGAATGAAAGCTGGCTGGTGATTGGGCCAATCACCAGGAGACTGTGAGTTCTAGTCCTGTCTTAGGCATGAAAGTTGGTTGGGTGACTTTGAGCCAATCACCAGGAGACTGGGAGTTCTAGTTCTGTCTTAGGAATGAAAGCCAGCTGGGTGACTTTGGGACAAACACCAGGAGGCTGGGAGTTCCAGTCCCAGCTTAGACATGAAACCAGCTAGGTGACTTTGATACAATGAGTGGGGGGCTGTGAGTTCTAGTCCCACTTTTGACACAAAAGGTGCCTGTCTGACTTTGGGTTGATCGCCAGGAAAATGGGAGTTCTAGTCCTGCCTTAGACACAAAACCAGCTGGGTGACTTTGTCCAATCAGCAGGAGACTGGGACTTCTAGTCCCACCTTAGGGACAAAAGCTGGCTGGGTGATTTTGGCTCAATCACTAGGAGACTGGGAATTCTAGTCCCACTTCAGGCATGAAAACCAACCAAGGGACTTTGGGCCAGACTCTCTCTCTCTCTCTCTCTCTCAGCTGAACCCACCTCACTGGGTTGTTGTTTTGGAGAAAAGGGGAGAAGGAAGGCGTATTATTTAGACTCACCACCTTGAGTAATAAAGGCGGGATAAAAATCTAATACACAAACAAATACATTTTGAGTCTCCTGCATGTCTTACTAAGCTAAGCAGGCTGTAGGGCAACAGGGAGAGGATTATACAAGCAGTCCTCGACTTACAACAATTTGTTTACTGACCGTTACAAGTTACAACAGCACTGAAAAAGGTGACTTACGAGCATTTTTCACACTCAGGACCCTCGCAGCATCCCCGCCGTCACGTGTTCAAAATTCGGACACTTGGCAACTGACTCCTAATTATGACAGGCACAGTGTCCCGGGATCACGTGATCCCCTTTAGCGACCTCACGATAAGCAAAGTCAATGGGGGAAGCCAGTTTCACTTAACAACGGTGTTACTAATTTAACGAGTGCGGCGATTCACTTAACGACTGTGGCAAGAAAGGTCGTAAAACGGGACAACGTTCGCTTGACAAATTTTTCATTTAACAGCATAAATGTTGGGCTCAGTTGTGGTCATAAACAACTTGCCTGTAAGTCAGTGCAGAGCATCTCCCCCCCATTCTGAAAACCCCTTTTCTCCCCCTTTGAAAGACATTGAATGAGAAAATATAGCTTTTATCCAAAAGGATGAAAACAGTAGGGGCGGGGAAACAAAGCAGAATTTTTTAGCTCAAATTGTTGGCTTAGTTGTTTTTTTTCCTATTTTATTCTCCTTTTCTTTTCTTTTTTTTTCTTTCTGGGGGAAGCAATTGTGCTCCTTCGCCCCAGAGCTTAAACTTTCTCAAACAGTTTTTTTTTTTAAATTTCTTCTGCAAGTCCTTTGAACAAGGACACCGGCTCTGGAATGGCAGCCATGCAGCGGCACCCCTGGAACCATAAACAACAGCTGGCAAATACCAATTTTGAATATTTTATGTCTCGGGCTGGGAATCTCTCAGCCCCGCTGGAGGATTCAGAAGAACGGACCCGGCCTCTTCGCCAAGGCGGACAAAGAAAGTTTTTGTGGCAAGTCCCTGATCATGCGGCAATCTGTCCTTTAAGCCTCATCAGGTTTTAGAAGGTGACCGAAATAGAATAGAATAGAATAGAATAGAATAGAATAGAATAGAATAGAATAGAATAGAATAGAATAGAATAGAATAGAATAGAATATAGAATATAGAATATAGAATAGAATAGAATAGAATAGAATAGAATAGAATAGAATAGAATAGAATAGAATAGAATAGAATAGAATAGAATAGAATAGAATATAGAATATAGAATATAGAATATAGAATAGAATAGAATAGAATAGAATAGAATAGAATAGAATAGAATAGAATAGAATAGAATAGAATAGAATAGAATAGAATAGAATAGAATAGAATAGAATAGAATAGGAATATGGAATGGAATGGAATGGAATGGAATGGAATAGAATAGAATAGAATAGAATAGAATAGAATAGAATAGAATAGAATAGAATAGAATAGAATAGAATAGAATAAAAGAGAGAAGAGAAGAGAAGAGGAGAAGAGAAGAGAAGAGAAGAGAAGAGAAGAGAAGAGAAGAGAAGAGAAGAGAAGAGAAGAGAAGAGAGAATAGAATAGAACAGAATAGAAGAGAATAGAATAGAATCTTTATCGAGAATCGAATCAAATAGAATAGAATATAGAATAGAATCTTTATTGAGAATTTTTTTTTATTAAAGAGTTTTACAAAAAATTTTTTTTACAAAACATATCTCCAAAACCCACCCGCCCCAAACCACCCCCCTCCCCCCCACTTCCCAGAGCTGAATACAGGGTCATAAATATAATAATCATATTCTAACTAAAATTATCCATTATAAAATTAACCAAATTCATAATGTGCTTTAACTCCCCTTTAACATTGATCTTTATTGAGAATTGAATCGTATCGTATCGAATAGAATAGAATAGAACAGAACAGAACAGAATATTCTGAGGAATTCTGGAAGTTGAAGTGCACAAGTCATAAAAGGGACAAGTTTCAAGACCCTTGGACTAGAGGTTGCCTTGCTAAGCAAGGTGGTGGTTAAGAGAGTTGCGCCCAATTTTACAACCTATTTACAGGTATTCCTCGACTTATGGCCTCAATTGCCCCCAAAATTTCAGTCGTTAAGTGAGACATTTGTTAACCAAATTTTGTCTCGTTTTACGACCTTTCTTGTCACAGTTGTTAACTGAATCACCGCAATTGATAAGTGAATTGCATGGTTATTAAGTGAATCGGGCTTCCCCATTGACCTTGCTTGCCAGAAGGTTGCAAAAGGGGATCACGTGACCCCTGAAATGTTGCAACCGTCATAAATATGAGTCACTTGTCAAACGCCTGAAATTTGATCACGTGACCATGGGGATGCTCCAGTGGTTGTAATTGTGCAAAATGGTCATAAGTCACTTTTTTCAGTCCTGTTGTAATCTTGAATGGTCACTAAACCATTGGTCATTAAGCAGGACTGGTCATTAAGCAGCTCATCAGATGATCAATCCAATTTTGTGACATTTTTTGCAGTGGTCGTTAAGCAAACGCCACAGTTGTTAAGGGAGCCCGTTGGCCACAATGGGTGCTTTTGCTGGAAACAGGAAGTAAACAATCATTTCCAGCCGAAAATCTCATATATTGCGTTCGTGTGACTGTCGGACATTGCGAATCGCCTGAAATACGAGTTCATTGCTCAATTCTGCAAATGCAAGACAGAAAGAGGTGAATTATGAGAGCATAGATGGAGACAAAGAAAAGGAGGCGGGGCAAGGCAGGAGAGGGGAGGGGTAAGACAGAAAGGGGCGGAGCTGACACAAAAGAAGGAGGGGCAAGAGAAAACGGGAGGGGCAAGATGGGGAAAAGGCAGGAGAATGACAGAACAAGTGGAGAGTCAGAAGAGCAAAAAGAGGCGGAGCAAGATAGAAAAGGGGAGGGGTAAGTCAAAAAGAGGCGGGTCTGGCATAAAAAGAGTCGGCAAGAGAGAAAAGTAGTGGAGCAGGATAGAAAAGGGGAGGGGCAAGAGTAAAGGGGAGGGGCAAGACAAGGAAAAGGTAGGAGAATGACAGAGCAGGTGGTGAGTCAAAAGAGGAAAAAACAGGCGGAGCAAGACAGAAAAGGGGAGGGGTAAGATGGAAAGAGGCGGGCCCGGCATGAAAGAGGCGGGGCAAGAGAGACAAACAGTGGAGCCAGACCGGAAGGGGCGGAGCATGAAGCACCCCCGTCCCTCCGCTCTGCCACATCTGGATGCTGTCTCTCTTTCCTTTTCCCTGGAAGTGGCTGAACGTGTGAATACGTTTCTGGGGGGGGGAACCTCCCCATACAGGAGCCGGCCTTTTGAGCCATGGGGGCGGGGGAGACCAGGCCCCCTTCCAACTGGTGAAGAGCAACGAAAATGACTAGGGCAGTGATGGCGGACCTTTTAGAGACTGAGTGCCCAAACTGCAACCCAAACCCCACTTACGTATCGTTGGCTGCTGGGTGGGTGTGGCCTGTTGGGTGGGCGTGGCCCATTGGGTGGGCGTGGCTGCGGTGATAACGGCAGTGTCGGGCCTCGGAAGCCCGACACACGAAGGGGGGCCCCTCCACCCCCCCGGCACACCCTGCTTCCCTCCCACCGACCTCACCCGGTTCCAGTGCGGCCCAGAAAAGCCGGAGACCCGCGCCGCTCCTTCCGCCGCATCCGGACGCGCCGCGGCTGTTGTCCTCGCCCGGCGGCGCGTCGTCACACGGTTCCCCGGCTTGGACGGCTCCGGGGCCCGCGCCGCCTCTCCCGTTGCTTCCGGACGCGCCGCAGCTGCAGGCCTCGCCCGGCGGCGCGTCTGCACGCGGCTCCCCGGCTCGGACGGCTCCGGGGCCCGCGCCGCCTCTCCTAATGCTTCCGGACGCGCCGCGGCTGCTGGCCTCGCCCGGCGGCATGTTTGCACAGAGTTCCCCGGCCTGCGGCCTGCCCGGTGGAGGCCCGAGCCGGCTCAGCATCTCTGCGGCCTGGGAGGTTCCGAGAGCTGCGGCCTCGCGGTGGACTGCATCAGACTCCGACGCCATGCCTGCGCGGGCAACGCCGTCCCTTCCCCCCCCTACGGTGACCGGGTGGCTGGGGCCGGAAGGCATGGGCGATGACAGGGGGGTTCGGGGGTGGGCGCAGCAGGGAGTGGGTGAGGGGAAAGGGCACGGTGGTGGCGACACGTTGGAGGGGGCTTACCTGACTGAGCGACGGGCGAAAGGCCTTGTAGGGGAGGGGTGGGGAAGTTATAGAGAGTGGGAGGGCGGAGGCATGTTTGGGTGGAGTTTGGGTGGGGTTGTTGGGTGTGTATATAGCAGCGTTGGTTGCAGGTAGCAGCCAACGCTGGCTTTGTTTCTTGTTGCGGCTGTTGCTCTGAAAAATAAAGTGCATCTAGACTGCAGCAGAAGTCTCTCTCCTTGCATTCCAGGTGGGCCCCTGGTAGAGGGGGCAGCATGTCGGGCCTCGGAAGCCCGACACACGAAGGGGGGCCCCTCCACCCCCCCGGCACACCCTGCTTCCCTCCCACCGACCTCACCCGGTTCCAGTGCGGCCCAGAAAAGCCGGAGACCCGCGCCGCTCCTTCCGCCGCATCCGGACGCGCCGCGGCTGTTGTCCTCGCCCGGCGGCGCGTCGTCACACGGTTCCCCGGCTTGGACGGCTCCGGGGCCCGCGCCGCCTCTCCCGTTGCTTCCGGACGCGCCGCAGCTGCAGGCCTCGCCCGGCGGCGCGTCTGCACGCGGCTCCCCGGCTCGGACGGCTCCGGGGCCCGCGCCGCCTCTCCTAATGCTTCCGGACGCGCCGCGGCTGCTGGCCTCGCCCGGCGGCATGTTTGCACAGAGTTCCCCGGCCTGCGGCCTGCCCGGTGGAGGCCCGAGCCGGCTCAGCATCTCTGCGGCCTGGGAGGTTCCGAGAGCTGCGGCCTCGCGGTGGACTGCATCAGACTCCGACGCCATGCCTGCGCGGGCAATGCCGTCCCTTCCCCCCCCTACGGTGACCGGGTGGCTGGGGCCGGAAGGCATGGGCGATGACAGGGGGGTTCGGGGGTGGGCGCAGCAGGGAGTGGGTGAGGGGAAAGGGCACGGTGGTGGCGACACGTTGGAGGGGGCTTACCTGACTGAGCGACGGGCGAAAGGCCTTGTAGGGGAGGGGTGGGGAAGTTATAGAGAGTGGGAGGGCGGAGGCATGTTTGGGTGGAGTTTGGGTGGGGTTGTTGGGTGTGTATATAGCAGCGTTGGTTGCAGGTAGCAGCCAACGCTGGCTTTGTTTCTTGTTGCGGCTGTTGCTCTGAAAAATAAAGTGCATCTAGACTGCAGCAGAAGTCTCTCGTTCCTGTGTTTCGGCACCTGCCCTGCTTGTTGCAGGACGAGTTTTGACAGGCAGACTGGGTGGGACTAAAAAGTTCAATCAATCAATTCCAACTTTGCGAATTTCTGTTCCCCCCCCCCCCCCCCCGAGAAGTTGAAATTGATTGATTGATTCAATAGCGATGGATACTTTTTGGGGGAAACAATCTGGGTCAGAAATGTAAAATTTACACAGGCACAAAATTTAAGAGAGAATTGTTATAAAATGTTTTATAGGTGGCATTTAGATCCTAAGAAATTGGCATGTATGTATCCAAATTATCAGCCTAAATGCTGGAGGTTTGGTTGTGATGATGCAACGTATTATCATATATGGTGGACTTGTAAAAAAGTTAAAGCTTTTTGGATTAAAATTTGGTGGCATATGCAGAAGATATTTAAGAAAAAGATAAAGTTTTCTCCACAATTATTTTTGCTGGGTATTACTATAGACTGTACTGCTATAGAAACTAAATTGATGTTGTATTTAATAACGGCAGCAAGACTTTTGGTAGCGCAATATTGGAAGAAGGAGGATTTGCCTACTATAGAAGAATGGCCTTTAAAAGTTTCGAACCTGGCGGAAATGGCAAAAATTTCAGCATATTTGAAAGACCATTCGCAACAAAGATATATCTTGGAATGGAGAAGATGGATTGATTTTATTCAGAATAAATATGGGACCAAAAAGTTTCATTTAGCATTTGAATAAGTAGTAGATTTATAAGATTTATTATTATTTAGTTATTTTTAAGGAGAGTTAAAGTTCGATAGGATTTAAAGTGTTATTATAGTTAGTTAGCATATTATAGTTTAAGATTGTTAGGGTCAATACCCTGTATTACGCTCTGGGAAGTCGGGGGGGGGAGGGGGAGGGAGGGGAAATTGGGTGGGGGTGGGGGAGGGGTGGGTCTTATGTTTATAATGTATTTGTAAAACTTTTTAATAATAATAAAAAGAAATTGATTGATTGATTGATTGAACTTTTTTTTTTTGCACATGGTGGCGGAGGCTTTAAGCGAAAAGGTTTTAAGAAACCCAGCTGAAGGTCTGGGACTGGGGAGACGGCACGCGTGCCCACAGAGAGGGCTCTGCGTGCCACCTGTGGCACGCGCGCCATAGGTTCGCCACCACGGGTCCAGTTCAATGACGAGAAGGACTAGGGGTGACATGACAGTCATCCAATATTTGAGGGGCTCCTACAAGGATGAGGGGAGGGGGGGGGCAAATTATTTTTCAAAGCGCCTGAAGGCAGGACAAGAAACAACGGATGGAAACTAACCAAGGAGAGAAGCAACCTAGAACTAAGGAGAAACTTCCTGACATTGAGAACAATTCACCAGTGGAACAACCTGCCTCCAGAAGTTGTGGGTGCTCCATCACTGGAGGTTTTCCAAAAGAGATTGGACAATCATTTGTCTCCTGCTCCAACAGTGGGTTGGAGTAGAAGACCTCAACTCTATTATTCTATGTTCTAAAGGCAGCTGAAGGCCCCTCGGCAAATAACTCCCAGCTGCCATGCAAATTTATCACCTTGTTTATTGTCTCCACCAGACATCTGGAGTTTAATCTTGCCTGGCTGAAAGCAGGAGAAAAGGGCAGGGGTCACGGAAGGCCTCTGGCTTAGTAAGCAAATGGTCACTGCGATAATCTGGGCCAGATGGACTGGCCGGAATGAGATGACCTGGCAGGGCAGGCAGTTGAATCTGCATGGGGGGGGGGTTATTTTATTTATGTCTTTTTATCCTGCCTTCATTATTTTTTTTATAAAACAAACAAACAAACAAAAATCGTGAGGTGTCCAACATGCCTAATACGGCTTCCTCCTCCTGTTTTCCCCACAAAAAACAACCCTGTGAGGCGGGCTGGGCTGAGAGAGAGGGACTGGTCCAGCAATATCCAGCCAGTTTTCATACCTAAGGCGGGACTAGAACTCATAGTCTCCTGGTGATTGGCCCAAAGCCACCCAGCTGACATTGATGCTTAAGGCCGGACTAGAACTCACTGTCTCCTGGTGATTGGCCCAAAGTCACCCAGCTGGTTTTCATGGCTAAGGCAGAACTAGAATTCACCATCACCTAAAACATATGAAGAACGGGCAGGAATTGGGTATGTCTAATAACTAAGATCTCCGGTCCTTTCGCCGCGGCCTCAAAACACTCCTTTTCCACCTGGCTGACCTGGACTGACAGGGATTTTAATTATGTTTTTAATTTTTTAACTCTAATTTTTATTTTATTTTAATTTTAATTTTAATTTATTGTACAGAGGCCTTTAATTTTAATTTTATCTTAACTTCTGTATTTATTGTATGTTATTGTTGTTAGCCGCCCTGAGTCCTTGGGGAGATAGGGCGGCATATAAGTCCCAATAATAAATAAATAAATAAATAAACTAATGAAAAGAAGGACTAGGGGTAACATGATAGCAACCTTCCACTATTTGTGGGGCTGCACAGAGAAGAGGGGGAGGGTCCACCTATTCTGCAAAGCGCCTGAAGGCAGGACAAGAAGCAACAGATGGAAACTGATCAAG
Source organism: Vipera latastei (assembly GCA_024294585.1). Taxonomy (NCBI): domain Eukaryota; kingdom Metazoa; phylum Chordata; class Lepidosauria; order Squamata; family Viperidae; genus Vipera; species Vipera latastei. The sequence continues at coordinate 7,289,637 of CM044354.1, read as the reverse complement.
GAGAGAAGCAACCTAGAAGTAAGGAGGAATTTCCTGACAGTGGGAACAATTAACCAGTGGAACAACCTGCCTCCAGAAGTGGTGAATGCTCCAACACTGGAAGTTTTAAAGAGGAGATTGGACAACCATTTGTCTGAAATAGTATAGGGTTTCCAGCTTAGCAGGAGGTTGGACTAGATCAGGGGTCGGCAACCTAAAAAAGTAAAAGAGCCACTGGGAACCGGTTCCATCAGAAATTTAAAAAAGTGGGAGCCGCGTGCGTGTGTCCATGCACGCGCATGCGCAAAAAAAGTTTTGCGCATGCGCAAAACGGTTTTTTGCGCATGCGAGGACGCACACGGTTGCCATTTTTTTTAAAAAAGTGAGATGGAACAGGTTCCCGGTTGCCCGACGGCGACGGCCCGTCTGCAAAGCTGCCGCTTTCAGCAGCTTTGCAGACGGGCCGCGGCAGCTTCCTCAAAGAGCGGCATCTCTGCCCGTTCGCGCGGAGGTACGCGCGCACCTCTCCAAAGGTTTGGGGAGGTGCGCGCGCACCTCCGGTCGTTGGGAGAGGTGCGCGCGCACCTCTCCAAATGGGCAGGGGCGCTGCTCTTTGGGGAAGCTGTAGCGGCCCGTCTGCAAAGCTGCCGAAAGCGGCAGCTTCGGAGACGGGCCGCGACAGCTTCCTCAAAGAGCGGCATCTCTGCCCGTTCGCGCGGAGGTACGCGCGCACCTCTCCAAAGGTTTGGGGAGGTGCGCGCGCACCTCCGGTCGTTCGGAGAGGTGCGCGCGCACCTCTCCGAATGGGCAGGGGCGCTGCTCTTTGGGGAAGCTGTAGCGGCCCGTCTGCAAAGCTGCCGAAAGCGGCAGCTTCGGAGACGGGCCGCGACAGCTTCCTCAAAGAGCGGCACCTCTGCCCGTTCGCGCGGAGGTACGCGCGCACCTCTCCAAAGGTTTGGGGAGGTGCGCGCGCACCTCCGGTCGTTCGGAGAGGTGCGCGCGCACCTCTCCGAATGGGCAGGGGCGCTGCTCTTTGGGGAAGCTGTAGCGGCCCGTCTGCAAAGCTGCCGAAAGCGGCAGCTTCGGAGACGGGCCGCTACAGCTTCCTCAAAGAGCGGCATCTCTGCCCGTTCGCGCGGAGGTACGCGCGCACCTCTCCAAAGGTTTGGGGAGGTGCGCGCGCACCTCCGGTCGTTGGGAGAGGTGCGCGCGCACCTCTCCAAATGGGCGGTGCCACTCTCCATTTGGAGAGGTGCGCGCGCACCACTGCCCGTTCAAAGAGGTGCGCGCGCACCGGGCGGCTGGGAGCCGCAGGAGACGGCTCAAAGAGCCGCATGCGGCTCCGGAGCCGCGGGTTGCCGACCCGTGGACTAGATGACCTCCAAAGTCCCTTCCAACTCTGTTATTCTGGGATGGTATAAGCCAGGTCTCTTGCTCTGATCAGGGGGTTGGTCTAGAAGACCTCCGGGGTTTCTCTTATTCTATCAAATTTGCAGATGACACCAAGCTGGGGGAAAGAGCTAACACTTTATTTATTTTATTTTATTTTTATTTTATTATATTTGTATACCGCCCTTCTCCCGAAGGACTCAGGGCGGTGAACAGGGCAATACATGTTAAAAAACAAGAATACAAAAGTTAAAAAAGATTAAACAAGATGCCCAAAAACTATAACAATAAATTAAGTTAAAATACATAAAAAACAATAAAACCCAAACCCATCACCCATCAGGCCAGGCCGGCTTGTTCGAACAGGTAAGTCTTTAGATTGCGCCGGAAGGAGCGAAGGTCGGGCGCCATCCGGAGCTCAACCGGAAGATGGTTCCACTTTAGGTGATAGACTTGGGATTCAGAAGATTGGGCTCCTCCTGGGGTCCTTAAAATAAGACCCACCACATGAATGAGTCTTCTCAAGCTATTTACCAGAATACCAGAATAGAATTGAGCTGGAAGGGACCTTGGAGGTCTTCTAGTCCAGCCCCCTGCTCAAGCAGGAGAACCTATGCCATCTCAGACAGGTGACTGTCTAGTCTCCTCTTCAAAACCTCCAGTGATGGAGCGCCCACGATTTCTGGAGTCAAAGCTGTTCCACTGGTTGATTGTCCTCACTGTCAGGAAGTTTCTCCTTAATTCCAGGTTGATTCTCTCTTTGGTTAGTTTCCAACCATTTCTGAAGAAGTTGAAACTCTGGCAGTTGCACGAAAACAAGTCCCTGGAACAGCATCAGTCTGCCTGTTCGCTGTCTGGATTCTAATCTATCTCCCAACGTGTTTCTATGCTTTGCGTCATTTTGGGTAAATGTTACAATCTGGACCTTTGGATCTTCACGAGTGGACATCTTCCTATGCCAAACAAAACACAGGCTTCTGGCTGCACAACATCTGGATTGCAGCTCCCATTTTGGCATTCATGTTAAGTGCCCGAAAGTGGAAGAAACTGGAAGAAACTGTATATAGCAGAGGTCCTCAAACTTGGCCACTTTAAGACTTGTGGACTTCAACTCCCAGAATCCCCCAGCCAACAGGGGTTTCTCAACCTTGGCAGCTTTAAGCGGTGTGGACTTCAACTCCCAGAATCCCCCAGCCAACAGGGGTTTCTCAACCTTGGCGGCTTTAAGCGGTGTGGACTTCAACTCCCAGAATCCCCCAGCCAACAGGGGTTTCTCAACCTTGGCGGCTTTAAAGCTGTGAGGACTTCAACTCCCAGAATCCCCCAGCCAACAGGGGTTTCTCAACCTTGGCGGCTTTAAAGCTGTGAGGACTTCAACTCCCAGAATCCCCCAGCCAACAGGGGTTTCTCAACCTTGGCGGCTTTAAAGCTGTGAGGACTTCAACTCCCAGAATCCCCCAGCCAACAGGGGTTTCTCAACCTTGGCGGCTTTAAAGCTGTGAGGACTTCAACTCCCAGAATCCCCCAGCCAACAGGGGTTTCTCAACCTTGGCGGCTTTAAAGCTGTGAGGACTTCAACTCCCAGAATCCCCCAGCCAACAGGGGTTTCTCAACCTTGGCGGCTTTAAAGCTGTGAGGACTTCAACTCCCAGAATCCCCCAGCCAACAGGGGTTTCTCAACCTTGGCGGCTTTAAAGCTGTGAGGACTTCAACTCCCAGAATCCCCCAGCCAACAGGGGTTTCTCAACCTTGGCGGCTTTAAAGCTGTGAGGACTTCAACTCCCAGAATCCCCCAGCCAACAGGGGTTTCTCAACCTTGGCGGCTTTAAAGCTGTGAGGACTTCAACTCCCAGAATCCCCCAGCCAACAGGGGTTTCTCAACCTTGGCAGCTTTAAAGCTGTGAGGACTTCAACTCCCAGAATCCCCCAGCCAACAGGGGTTTCTCAACCTTGGAAACTTTAAGCTGTGTGGACTTCAACTCCCAGAATCCCCCAGGCAGCATTGCTCGCTAGGGAATTCTGGAAGATGAAGCCCGCACAGCTTAAAACTGCCAAGGTTCAGAAACATTGTGCCAGATTCCCTTCCCAAGGGAGGCACTGAGTCCATCCATCATGTTGCTAGTCCTCTTCATTTCTTCCCTTCCACTTTTCCCAGCATGAGAGTCTTCTCCAGAGAGCTGGGTCTTCTCATAATGTGTCAAAACACAGGATAATTTGAGGTAGGTTATGGGGGTCTCAAGGGAGAACTCTGGGCCGATTCGTTTGTTGATCCATCGGTTTCTTTTCTTGGCTGTCCACAGTATTCTCTGGAGAAAACCCGGCAACTTTAAAAAAGGTGGATTTCAACCCCCAGAATTCCCCAGCCAGCACCTTGAAGTTGCCGAGTTTGAAAAACACCACAGAGATGTCTTCTTCTCCGACACCGATATTCAAAAGCATTAATATTCCACCCACCCATCTCTTTCAAAGGCCTTTGCTTGCAGAAAAGTGTATAAGGGGAACCATTGCTTATCTGATTCTGATCTTTGTTTTTATCTATTTCTTTGCATCCTGCCTTTCGTATTCTTACAAACAGCTCGAGGTGGCAAATATATCCAAACAACCCTTTCGCATAGATATAGACATATCTGAAGCATCTTTTCTGAAGACTGTCTTTGGAACATTGCATCCAGTTTTGGTCACCCTGACACAAAGAAGTTGGAAAGCAGGGGTCTTCAAACTTGGCCCTTTTATAACTTGTGGACTTCAACTCCCAGGATTCCTCAGCCACGCATGCTGGCTGAGGAATCCTGGGAGTTGAAGTCCACAAGTCATAAAAGGGCCAAGTTTGAAGACCACCTTGATGTAGAGACTTCAGAAAGAGTGGCGAGCAACAAAGGTGATTAAAGGGCTGGGGGCCAAAACATATGAATAATGGTTGCAGGAAATGGGTATGTCTAGTTTAATGAAAAGAAGGACTAGGGGGTGACATGGACAGCAGTCTTCCACTATCTCAGGGGTTGCCCCAAAGAAGAGGGAGTCAAGCTATTCTCCAAAGCACCTGAAGGCAGGACAAGAAGCAACGGATGGAAACTAATCAAGGAGAGAAGGAACCTGGAACTAAGGAGAAATTTCCTGACAGTCAGAACAACTAGTGGAACAACTTGCCTCCAGGAGCTGTGGGTGCTCCAACATTGGAGGTTTTTAAGGAGAGACTGGACAGCAATTTGTCTGGAATGGTAGAGTGTTTCCTGCTTGAGCAGAGGGTTGGACTAGAAGACCTCCAAGGCCCCTTCCAATTCTGTTATTCTGAAGCGTTACTTCATATTGTATTTGTTAACACTGTGGGAAGTCAGCCCCCCCCCCCCAGAGAAGGAAATATTAAAAGGGCAGAAAAATATATTTCCTCAAAGGATCTTAAAGAGGCAGAAAAGCACGCCCAGTTTTCTTAATAGCCCCAAGTCTCCCTCCCCCAAGCAGAAACCAGCTCTGTAGAAATGCAGATGTGATCATCCATTCAGGAAGGTTGGAGACCTCCAGCTAGAAGATTAAGAAGACAAAGGCACCTAAAACCTACATACTGCACCCAAATTCTAAGGACAGGAAACATAATAGGATTAACCCTCAGATGCCAAAGGGACACGGGTCAAAATACATGACACAGGAAATACTGTCAGGACCCACCCCAATCCACGTCTTAGGAAGACAAAAACTCTTGGAGTCAGTTCTAGTCCAAAAGGAATCTTTACTAGGACATGCTTGGTTGTGGGAATACAAGACAGGACTTAGTATTGTTTTACAAATTGAAATTTTATAAAGGGTACCCAGTTCAACCCCCCTTCCCTCAACCCCATTTGGTCAGCCCCCCCCCCATCATTTTACTTCGTGTCATCCCTTTTGTGGGAAAAAGGGAACTTCGAATCTTTATGGTTATTGCCTTCTTCCTCTGCAGATTCAAATGGAGACACAGGCCAGATGCCTCCTTCCCTAACCCTCCCTTTTGTTCCCCCAGTTCAAAAGGTTTCCCTTGGCCTTTGACATAACCTAAGGCAGGTTGAATCCACATCCGCTCCTCCTTCCTCGGGAGATGGCAGAATCCATGGGGGGGGGGATAATGTTTTAAACATACATTTATGAATGTGATATAAATGGATTCTGACACCTCAAACAGGAACAGGAAACAATTCCAAACAAAAGACTCCAGACCAGACATGTCAAACACAAGGCCCGGGGGCCAGATCCGGCCCGCGAAGTGGTTTCATGCAGTCTGCGAAGCCATCCTGGAAACAGTGAGGGAACGGCCCCCACTGCCTTGGCCCTGGCCCAGAGACCCTCCTTCTGCCAGAGACCCTCAGATCTGTCCCACTCCTGCCCAGGCCCCCATAGGCACCCTTGATGCCAACGATGTAGAGTTGGCCACGCCCACCCAGTAGGCCATACACACTCTAGCCATGCCCACCCAGTTAGGCCACGCCCACCCTGGCCATGCCCACCCGGCCCCTTGAGGGCAACCGCAATGCTGATGCGGCCCTCAATGAAATTGAGTTTGACACCCCTGCTCCAGATGGTATAAAAACCCACTCCCTACATGTGGTCGCTTTTTTTTTTCCTTCCAGAGCCATCTTTCTGTCTGGCTCTCCTCTTCAATAAACTGCAAACTTCGCAGTTTATCGAAGCAGTCGCCATGTTGTTTATTCCCAGCTTGGACTGAACCACAATGAAGACTTTTCCTTCAACAACACTATCGTTCTGAATCTATCAGGGTTCTGCAGCTAGAAGGGACTCACAAAGAATCATCTACAGGTAATCTTCAATTTACGACCACAACTGGGGTCAGAATTTCCATTGCTAAGCAAGGTGGTTGCTAAGTGACATCTGACAAATTTTACGGCCTTTTTGCCACAGTTGGCAAGCGAATCAGTGCAGTTGTTAAGTGAATCATGTGGTCATTAAAAAAAAGCTGTCTTCCCGCACTGACTTGGCTAGCAGGAAGTCAGTTGGAAAGGTCGCAAGTGGTGATCACATGATCCCTGGATGCTGCAACCAGTTGCCAAGTACCCGAATTCTGATCACATGCTGCAATGGTCGGAAATGCAAGGACCAGCTGAAAGTCACTTTTTTCAGTGTTGTAAGTTTGAATGGCCAGTAAACCAATGGTTGTAAGTCGAGGACTACCTATAGTCCAGTGTTTTTCAATCTCAGGAAGTTTAAGATGGGTGGACTTTGACTCCCAGAATTCCTCCAGTCAGCCTCAGGAAGTTTAAGATGGGTGGACTTCGACTCCCAGAATTCTCCCAGCCAACTTCAGGAAGTTTAAGATGGGTGGACTTCGACTCCCAGACTTCCTCCAGTCAGCCTCAGGAAGTTTAAGATGGGTGGACTTCAACTCCCAGAATTCCCCCAGCCAACCTCAGGAAATTTAAGATGGGTGGACTTTGACTCCCAGAATTCCCCCAGCCAACCTCAGTAACTTTAAGATGGGTGGACTTTGACACCCAGAATTCCTCCAGTCAGCCTCAGGAAGTTTAAGATGGGTGGACTTCGACTCCCAGAATTCCCCCAGTCAACCTCAGGAAATTTAAGATGGGTGGACTTCGACTCCCAGAATTCTTCCAGTCAGCCTCAGGAAGTTTAAGATGGGTGGACTTCAACTCCCAGAATTCCTCCAGTCAGTCTCAGGAAGTTTAAGATGGGTGGACTTCGACTCCCAGAATTCCTCCAGTCAGCCTCAGGAAGTTTAAGATGGGTGGACTTTGACTCCCAGAATTCTCCCAGCCAACCTCAGGAAGTTTAAGATGGGTGGACTTCAATTCCCAGAATTCGCCCAGCCAGCATGCAGGCTGGGGGAATTCTGGGAGTTGAAGTCCACCCATCTTAAAGTCCCCAGCGTTGACAAACACTGATCTAAGTCCAACGCTTTGCAGTCTTTTGCTAACTGTCTGGGAATCTGAATGTCTGCAGGCAGCACGAAAGCCTCTCGCAGATGATTGCTAGGGGAGAACAGCAGGGGCAGCGACAACAGCCACACAATGTGAGGTTGATGCAAAATTCCGGGCAAGAAATCGCTGCCTAGCGGGGGGGGGGGGGCAAAGTGTCGCTTTGCTGAAGCAAGATCTGGATTGCTTGTCACACCAAGCCATATCTCTCGAAAACAAATTGAGTCTACTGGGAGAAGCGATAATAGGATAAGATTTTCTCTCTCTCTCTCTCTCTCTTTCCTTTTTGTTTGGTGGGTTGTCGGATGCAGGCTGCAAATAGGGCTCTGTCCTATCAGCCTGGGGATCACACGAGGTGAATAGCTGAGACTTCAGTGCACAAGAGACCAAAGCTTGCTAGGATATTATCTCCATCAGATTAGGCCACGGAAGGCAGAGAGGCGGGGAGTGAACAGAAAAGGGAATTGACAGCTGAGAGAAAAAATAATAATAATTAAGACCTCAAGGCTGGCAGGTGAACCAAGTTCTTTTCAGGGGAAGTGGGTGAGCTCTGGAAAAACAGGATTGCATGTTCAGAAGTCACCCAGGATCCAACTTTGGCTTGACCAGCCATCTTAAAATCTACGGTCCTTTTGGCCTGGGTACAAACCTTACAAATGAACATTGCCCATTTTAATTTGTAGCCCATGCATACTAACGCTCTCAATTGTGGGTTGTCGTTAACTGGAGAGCGTCCAATTAACCTTCTCAATTGTGGCTGTAAGTCCTCCACCACCGCTGAGCCCCAAAGTTCGGTTGCTAAGTGAGACATTAGTGCGGCAACTGTTGCCCCGCTTTACGACTTTGCTGGCCGCAGTTATTAAGTGAATTGCTGCAGTTATTAAGCTAGTAATGGGGTTCTTAAGCGAATGTGGTTTTCCCCCTGGATTTTGCTTGTTGGAAGGTCACCAAAGGGGAATCACATGACCCCGGGGACGCTGCAAACCGTCATAAATATGAGCCGGTTGCCAAGCATCCGAATTTTGACCACGTGACCTTGGGGATGCTGCAATTGTCATAAGTGGGGGAAAGGGTCATAACTCACTTTTTCCCCCCAGTGCCATTGTAACTTCAAACAGTCACTATGTGAACTGTTGTAAGTTGAGGATTACCTGTAATCCTACCCCACTTCATTTAGTGACCATTCGAAGTTACAACAGAACAGGGGAAAAAAGTCACATTAATGACGGTTACAGCCTCCTCGTGGCCATGGGATCAAAATTCGGGCACTTGGCAACTTGCTCGTATTGATGATGATGATGATGATGATGATGATGATGATGATGATGATGATGATGATGATGATGATGATGATGGAAGGGACCTTGGAGGTCATCTAGTCCAACCACCTGCTCAGGCAGGAAACCTTGTATATAGCCTGTTAACATGTGTGTTGTGCATGAGCACACTTTTGAGAGCAGGTAACAATTTCATTTTTAATGTGTGCCAGTGCGCACACAGTAATAATAATAATAACGTTGGAAGGGACCTTGGAGGTCATCTAGTCCAACCCCCTGCTCAGGCAGGAAACCCTATACCATTTCAGACAAATGGCTGTCCAGTCTCTTAAAAACTTCCAGTGTTGGAGCATTCACAGCTTCTGGAGGCAGGTAGTTCCCCTGGTTAATTGTTCTGACTGTCAGGAAGTTTCTCCTTAGTTCCAGGTTGCTTCTCTCCTTGACTAGTTTCCATCCGTTGCTTCTTGTCCTGCTTTCAGGTGCTTTGGAGAATAGCTTGACTCCTTCTTCTCTGGGGCAGCCCCTGAGACACTGGAATACTGCTATCCTGTCTATGGAGGTTCTCCATCATCCAGGTCCTGGTTGTCCCAAAGGTGCTTTTTCAAGAGACAACTGGACTTTCTTGTTTTTCTTTGAAGACGTTTCACTTTTCCTCCCAGAAGCTTCTCCGGCTCTGACGGGATGGAGTCCTGGAGTCATGTGATCACCCTTTGTAACTTTGGCTTCCGACAAGCAAAATCAATGGGGGACGCATTGTTAAATGAGTGCCTGATTCACTTAGCAACTAAGCCAGTGATGGCGAACCTTTTAGAGACCGAGTGCCCAAACTGCAACCCAAACGCCACTTACATATTGTTGGCTGCTGGATGGGTGTGGCCCATTGGGTGGGCGTGGCCCATTGGGTGGGCGTGGCTGCAGTGGTAATGGCAGACTGGGTGGGACTAAAAAGTTCAATAAATCAATTCCAACTGTGCCGAGATCTTTTTTTCCCCTGGGAGAAGTTGAAATTGATTGATTGACTGAACCTTTTTTTTTTTTTTTTGCACACGATGGTGGAGGCCTAAAGTGAAAAGGTTTTATAAAACCCAGCTGAAGGCCTGGGACTGGGGCGATGGCACGCGTGCCCACAGAGAGGGCTCTGCGTGCCACCTGTGGCACGCGTGCCATAGGTTTGCCACCACGGAACTAAGCAATGCACTTAACAACAGGGGCAAAATAAAGTCTTAAAATGAAGCAAAATTCACCTACAAGCTGTCTTGCTTAGCAACGGGCTCAAGGACTACCTGGGATTGTGATAATATCATCCAGCACAGGATTCCTGCAAAGCTGGATCAGGGGTTGGGTTAGGTATACATGGAGTCCTCAACTTACGGCCACCACTGAGCCCAAAATTGATGTTGCTAGGTGAAACATTGGTTAAGACAGTTTTGCTCCATTTTGCAACCTTCCTTGCCGCCGTTGTTAAGCGAACCACTGCAGTTGTTAAGTTAGTAGCATGGTTGTTCAAGCGAATCTGGCTTCCCCCTTGATTTTTGCTTGTCAGAATGTCGCCAAAAGGGGATCGCGTGACCCCGGGACGCTGCAACAGTCATAAATATGAACCAGATGCCAAGCGTCTGAATTTGATCCCATGACCATGGGGATGCTGCCACGGTTGTAAGGGTGAGAAAGGGGTGATCAAGTCACTTTTTGCAGTGCTGCTGTAACTTCAAACGGTCACGAAACAAGCCATTGTTAGTGGAGGACTCTCTGTTGACAGATCTTCGGTCAGTTGCAAGTCACCACCAAACCCAGATCAGGCCATTTATGTGCAACGTGACAACTTAATAGATGCTATGTGTGAGGAGGAGAAAGATGAAGGGGGGCTGCATTGCAAGAAAAATCCTGGATTGTGTGTCTTTGTGCTGCAATTTTTTTCCCTTCCTTTGTTGCACCCACATGTGGGTTGACTTTGCTTGAATGTGAATAGATGACCTGAGCTTTATTAGGCTCTTGATCTACACAGGGCAATTTTGACGGCCACTAGAGCTTGTGAAAAAGGGACGCGGTGGCTCAGTGGGTTAGGACGCTGAGCTTGTCGATCAGAAGGTCGGCAGTTTGGCGGGTCGAATCCCGAGTGCCGCGTAACAGAGTGAGCGCCTGTTACGCGTCCCAGCTTCTGCTAACCTAGCAGTTCGAAAGCACGTAAAAATGCAAGTAGAAAAATAGGGACCACAACGGTGGGAAAGTAACAGTGTTCCGTGCGCCTTTGGCGTCTAGTCATGCCGGCCACATGGATACCCCAAAAGAGCTTTTGTCTGCACGTGTTGGGTCTATGGACATTTACCACCTTAAAAATAAAATTCAACGCATTGGATGAATTTGTAGAATATTTCTCCAATCATGTAAAAAATAACAATATCCAACACAGTAGGTGTTAACACCAGTAAAGTCTTTTTCATGAAAATGCTCTTTTTAAAAAAAAAAAAAGTAGAAAAAAAATAGAGAGAAGAGTGACATTGTTTGCAAATATCTTCAATCTCTAGCAAATAACTTTGATTTAATTCCAGACCCCTGGGAGGGATGAACCTCATACTGTGACTGTGTGTTGTGCAAGCACAGCCAATAGAGGAGAGGCCAAGACACAATCTATTGGCGTCGTGAGGCATATAGATAGGAACCACAACCCCAGTTGAGCAGAACCACTTACATTTTTATTTCATTGAATATAACACACCAGAGCTTTGCTAAAAAGTTTTGTCACAGAGCAGGAGAAAGAGGGTGAAGAACAGAAGACTGGAGCTCTCCATGGTACTGAAAGAATTTAGTTGTCTACTACTCCAAAGTTAAACTATACAGGAAGTCCTCAACTTACAACCATTGGTTTCATAACCAGTTACAACAGTACTGGAAAAAGCGACATGGGACTGTTTTTCAGACCTACAACCATTGCAACATCTCCAGGGTGATCAAAATTCGGGCGCTTGGCAACTGCCACGTGTTTATGAGAGTTGCACTGTCCTGGGGTCACGTGATTGTCTTTTGCAACCTTAAAAGAGTCTTGGTGGAGCAGTGGGCTAATGCCTCCTTAAGTAACACCAGCTGCCTGCAATTAGTGCAGGTTCGAGTCCCACCAGGCTCAAGGTTGACTCAGCCTCCCATCCTTCCGAGGTAGGTAAAATGAGGACCCAGATTGTTGGGGGCAATTAAGCTGACTTTGTAATAATGCTGCTTTGGGGGGGGGGGCGAAAGCCCTAATAAGCAGGCATATACATAGAATGAAGGCTATTGCTAAGCACATTGGTTTGTGCTTAAATTGTAAGCCACCCTGAGTCTTCGGAGAAGGGCGGGATATAAATGGGATTAAAATAAAAAATAAAAAAAAAATAAAACCTTCCCAGCTGGCTTCTGATGAGCAAAACTCAATGCAGGATGCAGGATTCGCTTAATGACTGGCTGATCCCCTTAACAACCCGCAGCGATTCGCTTAACGACTGTGACAAGCCAGGTCACAAAATGGGACTAAACTCACTTAACAACCAGCTTGCTTAGCAGCAGAAAGTTATGGGTGCTGGCTTGATAGGACTGGGGAGCAGAGAAGATCACTAGGGCAGGGGTCTTCAAACGTGGCCCTTTTGTGACTCGCGGACTTCAACTCCCAGAATTCCTCAGCCAGGCAGGCCTGCCTGGCTGAGGAATTCTGGGAGTTGAGGTCCGCGAGTCACAAAAGGGCCAAGTTTGAAGACCCTTGCACTGGGGGGGGGGTTGGGAAAGAGATGGCAAAAGAAGGAAGCCAAGGCCCGTAGCTTCTTGCTACATTTTGGCACGGCCTTCCTGCAATTTAATCTCTCTCATCAGAACCCAGGCCTCGCTTCTCAGCGGCAAATGTCTTTCCTTTCAAAGGCAGGAGGAAATATTGCTGTTTTCTGCTACAGAAATCTGTGCAGAGTTGCAGTCTGGCTGCCGTCCAGCATCTCTGTCATTCCTGCCTCATCGACACGTAAGAATAAATGGCTTTCTTGCATCTAGAAGGATCCAAATGGTGCAGGACAGACATTTTTAAATGACAAGGCGTGAGGGATTGGGGAGCACAGCATCTGCTCCCTTGGTGGAGGAGGAGGAGGAGGTCTCTTTTGTTGCCTAAAAGAGCCTAAAATTTACAGACCCAACACATCCTGGACATAAACTGCTTCAACTCCTTCCCTCAGGACACCGCTCTAGGGCATTGCCTGACAAAAAAAACTAGAAAACGAAGAGAGTTTTCCCCCCACCCCCAAGCCATCACTCTGCTAAACACCTAATTCCCACAACACTGTCTTATTCCTAAGGATATTTAGCCATGTAATGGAGCTAAATTCTCATTTTTCCTGTTACCTTAGTATCTTATGATTATATCACTTTGTTGTCTGTATGTACACTGAGGGCTTACGCATCGGAGACAAATTCCTTGGGTGGCCAATCACACCTGGCCAATAAAGAACTATTCTGTTCTGTTCTGTCCTGTCCTACCCTATCCTACCCTACCGTATCCTATCCTATCCTTATTCTATTCTATCCTATCCTATTCTATTCTATATCCTATCCTATCCTGTCCTATCCATATTCTATTCTGTCCTGTCCTGTCCTGTCCTGTCCTATCCTTATTCTATTCTATTCTATTCTATTCTATTCTATTCTATTCTATTCTATTCTATTCTATTCTATTCTATTCTATTCTATTCTATTCTATTCTATTCTATTCTATTCTATTCTATATCCTGTCCTATCCTTATTCTATTCTATTCTATTCTATTCTATTCTATTCTATTCTATTCTATTCTATTCTATTCTATTCTATTCTATTCTATTCTATTCTATTCTATTCTATTCTATTCTATTCTATTCTATATCCTGTCCTATCCTTATTCTATTCTATTCTATTCTATTCTATTCTATTCTATTCTATTCTATTCTATTCTATTCTATTCTATTCTATTCTATTCTATTCTATTCTATTCTATTCTATTCTATTCTATATCCTGTCCTATCCTATCCTATCCTATCCTATCCTTGTTCTATCCCTATTCTATTCTATTCTATTCTATTCTATTCTATTCTATTCTATTCTATTCTATTCTATTCTATTCTATTCTATTCTATTCTATTCTATTCTATTCTATTTCCTGTTCTATCCTTATTCTATCCTTATTCTATCCTTATTCTATCCTTATTCTATCCTTATTCTATTCTATTCTATTCTATTCTATTCTATTCTATTCTATTCTATTCTATTCTATTCTATTCTATTCTATATCCTGTCCTATCCTATCCTATCCTTATTCTATTCTATTCTATTCTATTCTATTCTATTCTATTCTATTCTATTCTATTCTATTCTATTCTATTCTATTCTATTCTATTCTATTCTATTTCCTGTCCTATCCTTATTCTATCCTTATTCTATCCTTATTCTATCCTTATTCTATTCTATTCTATTCTATTCTATTCTATTCTATTCTATTCTATTCTATTCTATTCTATTCTATTCTATTCTATTCTATCCTATCTTTATTCTATTCTATTCTATTCTATTCTATTCTATTCTATTCTATTCTATTCTATTCTATTCTATTCTATTCTATTCCATAATTCACAGCTTCTGACAAGCAAAGTCAATGGGGGAAGCTGGACGTACGTAACGACGTGTGCTTCACTTAACAACTGCAGAAAAAAGAGTCATAAAAACAAAAAGCTACTCACTTAACATAATAATAATAATAATAATAATAATAATAATAATAATAGTAATAATAATAACAATAATAATAATAATAATAATAATAATAATAATAATAATAATAATAATAATAATAATAAAGTTGGAAGGGATCTTGGAGGTCATCTAGTCCAACCCCCTCTGGCAGGAAACCCTATACCATTTGGGACAAATGGCTGTCCAGTCTCTTCTTAAAAACTTCCAGTGTTGGAGCATTCACAGCTTCTGGAGGCAGGTAGTTCCACTGGTTAATTGTTCTGTCAGGAAGTTTCTCCTTAGTTCCAGGTTGCTTCTCTCCTTGATTAGTCTCCATCCATTGCTTTTTGTCCTGCTTCAGGCGCTTTGGAGAATAGCTTGACTCCCTCTTCTTTGGGGCGGCCCCTGAGATACTGGAAGACGGCTATCCTGTCCCCCCTCATCCTTCTCTTCATTAAACTAGACATACCCAATTCCAACATCCGTTCCTTATATGTTTTGGTCTCCAGTCCCCTAATCATCTTTGTTGCTCTTCTCTGTACTCTTTCTAGAGTCTCAACACTTAATGACAGTCATTCTGGTCCCAGCTGGATGGAATGGATAGAATCAATTGATGGAAACTAATCAAAGAGAGACCCAACCTAGAGCTAAGGAGAAATTTCCTGACAGTGAGGACAATTAATCAGTGGAACGACTTCCTTCCAGAGGCTGTGGGTGCTCCATGCCTGGAGGTTTTCAAGAAGAGACTGGACAGCCATTT